>OZ022238.1:1697659-1814696 GCA_963978895.1 Erpobdella octoculata | reverse complement strand
CCGTTCTGTCGTTATCAATTTACGTCACTCTCTGCAGTGACATCATCATCATAACTACTATTTTTATTCATCGCCATAAGCGTCGTCCGAAGGAATTGAATCGTCTTGTATGTACTGTACATCGGTGTTCATGTGCACGTGCTTATGTCATACACACGCACGCACACTCACGGATACTCGCACACACATTATACTCACAAGCACCTGTGAGTCTCATACACATTACACATACACTCACATGAACATATTTTCTCAAACATAATGTTTGTTTGTTTGTTTGTTATTATTTATTTATTTATTTATTTATTCATTCATTCATTTAGATACGGTAAATATTTACTTTGATGGAATTAGCTTTATTACAAAACTAAGAAAATTACACCCAAAATTAACCCCAATAAGCTTAGTATATACGAATTTAAAACTCGGCCTAATTCCGAACCTGTCCCACCCAAGCCTGGATAAAGGAGGAGGGAAAAGTTAAAATAAGATCAAGTTATGATGCACGACAGGAAATACTTCAGTATTTCTTCATTGTGATATATATATTAGTCTTAAAATACCTGGTGTAAAAGACTATAAATTATTATATAAAAAAAACTATATTTAAAAAATACAACTTTTTAGTATTTTTTTGTATTTTTTAAATTTTCTTATAAATACCGAAATGTGTATCTGATATATAATAATAATAACTTTTAAAAAATAACGTTTCTCTTCTGCTTAAAAATACAAAAATAATTCTCAGCTATATAAAATTTGTTAACATACATACTAAGAGCTAATAGTAAAATTCTATAACCTATAACGTGGGTTGCATTCCAGAATATGAAACGAATGCGACCAACGTTATTGCTTATAGATATAGAATTTTACTGTTAGCTCTTAGTATGTAAGTATGTATGTTAATAAATTTTGAGAATTATTTTTGTCTTTTTAGTTTAGTTTTTAAAAAGTTTTTAAGCATTACTTTCAACTATTTTTAGTTTCAATGTTATTTAAGATTTTAATTAATTTTATTTTATGCGTTATTTAAGATTTTGTTGAATACATCTGAAAATTTAATAGAATGCAATGTTAATGACGCCAATTATATAAACCATATACCGTCAAACATTGGATGATGTGAAGTGCTTCAAAATTCTATCACATTTTCCACCGGGAAAAACGGAGAAACAAGAAAGCAAGCTAAGACAAACTTGGTAAGATCGTGGCAAAAAAATAATGTAAATGTGTGTCTAAAGGCATCAAGTTTAAACGCCTGAATACATTTTATTTAAATTTGATACCCTTGAGGAGCATGGCCAGGTGGTGGCTTGCCAGGGTCAGGTGGTGGCTTGCCAGGGTCAGGTGGTGGCTTGCCAGGGTCAGGGGTGGCTTCTCAGAGTAGGGGGTGGCTTGTCAGGTTCTTGGGGTGACTTGTCAGAGTCAGGAAGTCGCTTGTGTCTCCTTTGTTAAATAATCCGCAACCGTTTTACGTTCTATTGTGAAAGAAAACTCCGAAACAAAACCCGGGCAATGCCGGGTATCCCAGTTAGTATACTATAATTTCAGCCCGTGGAGAAAATGTCTTACCCCGGAGACACTTCCGGCGTGGAATCTCCGGGAGCTGAAATATCATAGCCGGGGAAAGAATGTCCATGGAAAATATCCGTTCTGTTTATATGTGTGTGAGTATGTGTGTATTTGTGTGTGTTTGCAAATACTTGTGTGTGCATAGTAAGTGGACACAATGATATGTTTATGTTTACATATGCGTATAAGTATGTGATTATGCATACGTATGGATCTGCACATGTGTGCATCGTGCATATGCGTATGTGTAGATATACGTAAGTGTGGTTATGCACATGTGTGGATATACGTATGTGTGGTCATGCACGTGTGTGGATATACGTAAGTGTGGTTATGCACATGTGTGGATATGCGTATGTGTGCATATGCGTATGTGTGCATAGTGCGCGTGTGAACGTGCGAGAGTGCGTGAAAATAAACAAGTCGAAGGATATTATTATCGTGATAACATAACATTATCCACAAGAGTGATTCAGTCATCGCGTCTGTACACGAGAATTATTATTATTATTATATTATAATTGCTCCAGGGTCCTCTCAGACATGCTGACGCAGACGGGCCTGGCAAGCGACCCACCACCACCGCCGCCACCACCACCGCCGCCGCCGAACGCCGGCGCGCCCAGCGACGTTGCCAGCCACGACGTAATCTGCGACGAGGAAGTTTCGCTCCTGCTATCGACGCCGGCGAGCATGGCGACCGACGTCACCGAAGACAGCGAATACGCCGGAGCGGGATGGGGAGCGGATGTCATCGATCAAAATTTTCTGATTGGTGGCCGCCATTTTGGAGGATGCGACCGTTCCCGTGGATCTGATTTTCTCGAGTCGAGCGTCGAGAGGCCAGTATTGGATTTCAAGAAAATGAGAGTGAGTTTTTATAGAGCACCTCATGTACAGATGGATGAGTTGACGGACGCATGGAAGTATGGACGGACGGATGGAGGTATGGACGGATGGATGGATGGATGGACGGTCGGATGGAGGTATGGACGGTCGGATGGAGGTATGGAGGTATGGACGGACGAATGGATGGAGGGTCGGATGGACGCAAAGATGGATATATGGACGGATGGATGGATGAATCATTGTCATCAGCAAAATTGTTTTTATTTTTATATTTTACTTTTTTTATCTATAATTATTTGCATCATTATGTTTTTTATCCATCATCATTTCCTTTCGTTTTCCCAGAGGGTAGGCCTGCACCAAAAATGTTATGACCGGACTGAAGTTGTTACTAATCGGTTTTTTCGTACGTGTGTGTGTGTGTGTGTGTGTGTGTGTGTGTGTGTGTGTGTGTGTGTGTGTGTATGTGTGTGTACATACATGTGTGTGCACTAGTGTATAGGACGAGTGTGTGTGTGTGTGACTGTGTCTTACTCTCTAACTGTCTGTATGACCGCGTGTCTTTTCACAGCTTCAGTTTATTTTCACGCTTGTTTTTTTGCATATTTCCGTCTTTGTTTTTCTTTTCATTTCATTTTTCATCTCTCTCTCTCTCTCTCTCCCTCTCTCTTTCTCTCTCCCTCTCTCTCTCTCTCTCTCTCTCTCTCCCCCCCTCTCTCTCTTTCTCTCTCTCTCTCTCATGTATTCTGGCTACCACCCTACCCTACCATTTTATTCTTCCTCACTCATACCACCCTATCTCCCCCTTCCATCAACCCCATCCGCACAGAAACGACGATTCAAGAAGAAAAGAGACCAGCCGTGGACGCGGCGAGGGACCCCAATAAATCTCCTACGCCGACTCCTTGGCCGATGGCGCGCGGCCACCGGGGAAAACATCAAAGGCAGCACTCCCGAAAAGATCGCGGCCACCACCCCGCCGGTCGCGCCGGCTATTTGTCTTCTCAGGCCACTCAATTCGACTCCTCGATATCACGAAATTCCTCCGTTCGGAGACGACCTCAAGGCCCCGTGCTTGGCAGTCAACTTCTTATCCGTCACCACCGGCGGCAGCACCACCTACTTCGATCTGGCCAGCAGCAAAATTAGTCCGACCATCGACAAAAAAACAGACCCCCGAATCGAAGATGACGTCATCCTTAAAGATAGCCTCTTCGACGGCAGCAGAGAGCCGTCGATGAACTCAACTTCCATCGCGACCGCACCAGCCGCCGGCGACGGCGACTCACGCAGCTGTCGCCATTCCGAAGACGAGAATTTTCCGGGAGATAAAAACTCGCTACACACGCCAACGTCGGCTCGTCTGAAAATCCACCGCCCTCGACGGGAAGCCCTGAAGACCAGGAGGCTCACCTGTCGAAAAGACCTCTTTGCTGCCCTTAGCGAGACGCTGTTTGCCGACGTTTCGACGATGCTGGCCAACCGCAACTCGGGTCGCCTGTTTCGCCCGATCAAGACACGATCTCGATGACCTCTTCGTATTGGATGATGATGTTTCATTGATATTTTAGTATAATGCCAGAATTTTTAAACAAAAATGGAAGATAGACAGGATTTATTGAATATTTTAGTGTAATGCCAGCATTTTTTTTTAACTGTAAGATAGACAGATTTTAAAAGTGGTAAAAAATCATTCATTAGTGGACTTCAGACATTTTGAAGATTCCCGCTTGTCTTAACAAGCGGCTGATTATCACATGGTGTCAACTATATATCTATGGTGTCAACTTATCGTTTGAATGAAATTCTGAAATTAATTTTTTATACATGAGTATTACTATTATTATTATTATTATTATTATTATCATCATCATTGTTATTTAATGTTTATATCAGTCGTGTATAAAATTAATATTCTTTTGATTTTATAGCTTGAAAATAATATCCGTGCTTTGCGATAGATGGAGACGAATTGAGTTGGTTGGCATCTCGTCGCGAAAAATATATTAACAGAGCGAATAAGTGAAGGAGTGAATGAACGAGAAATAAGAAAGAGAAATAATGAAAGAGATTGCGAAAGAAAAAAAGAAGAAAGAAGAAAGAGAGAAAGAAAGAGAGACAGGCAGACAGACAGACAGACACGCAGATAAAAACAAAGACATGGTGACGGTGGAAAAAAAACACATCAAACTAATGCAAGATCTGAATCTGTTCTTAATGGCGATAGGGGATGGATTGATGGAGAAAGGAGGAGATAAAATAGAAACAAATAAAAACAATAAAAGAAATAATAATAATAATGAATGTTAAAAAAAATAAAATACAGAAAAAAAACGGGAAAGAGATGGTGAAGAAATGGGAGGGCCCGGAAGAGAAAAATCGAGGCAAATCTTGACGGATGATCATTGCATATTCAGTATTTTTGGTCACGTGCTTGGGAATTAAACAAATGGCCGCCATGATGCGTTTTTTTTTAAGAATGTTTCTTTCGTTATCTTTCCAGTGCTTCTCTCCGTCGCATCAAACATGTCTCTTCGACTGTATGGATGTTCGTATGAATTCGTCTCGGTGTACGTCTCTGTTCTTCTTTCTCTCTCTCTCTACCTCTCTCTCTACCTCTCTCTCTCTCTCTCTCTACCTCTACCTCTATTTTCTGTTGGAAACGTAGATAATAATCTTTCTTTAACATTATTAGCCGATGAAACATGGCTAGTTATTTTGTATAGTCGAGAATTAATGGCTTAGCGCCTTCGGCCGGTGGGTTCTCGACTGACTGCGGCCATGAACTCACAATGAAGAACATTCTTCTAGGTTCAAGGTTAATTGGAAAGTTGTTGTATTAAAGAGGGCGGTGTTATTAGAATGTAAATTTGTTAGTGTAGTGATGCTCTCGTTGTATCGTTCGACCATTTTTTGAGTCAAATAAATGTAGTTTTATTAAAAAAAAAATAAACTAACTAAAAGATTGAAGGTGAAAGATGAGCACATTGACAGACACAGAGAGTAAAAGATGGAAAAACTAACAGATATACTTACAATATAATAGATGAAATAACTGAGGGATATAAAAATAAAGTATATAAAAACCGGATTGCATGTGATAACATGCGATATAATGACCGGCTGATGCAATTATCCAATCCGAGTTTAAGTGTCAAAATATCCTATGGTGTTAGCTGACCCGAAAAAGGGTCCAGCTTCCCTCTCTCCTCCCCGGTTGTAATCGTGGTTGCATTGCAGTCGCTTAGGACGAGGATGGTAATGGTAGCGAGAGTTGTGACCGCGATAATGGCCTCGACGGTGCGGTGGAAAAACTTCTCCCCCCCCCCTGGAAAAAAATAGAGAACGTGATCGTGCAAAAACAGTAGAAGACATGATCGCACCGACCATGCGGGAAACGTCAGACCAAACGCCAATGAGTAATGGTCAAAGCTTGGCCTACTATTACATCATCTGCCACGTATTATCGCTCCATCATCTTCTCTTTTTTTACTGTCCATTTTTTTTTGCTATATATCCGTCCGTCTACCCATCTATCCACCACCACCACTACTATCACCACCAAGCAAGTGCTATAAATTACTGGTATGTATGCAGATATACTACATCAGAATACTGTCACACGCGCTCACTCTGCAACGCAACGCGGTAGTTAAAGCAAATTAATCAGTCACATTTTAGTCACACATCAAGTTTTAGTACCTCCATCGCTTACCCGACTTTTTACCACACACACACAGCCCTTGATCAGATGGCAGCCACCCATTTTATTAGCCTCATTGCCCGACCCCACTTTTTACCCTACCCATTCCTCTGTCAATTCGTTCATTAATTATCAATAAGTTATGGTGACGTGACCAAACCTTCCACAATTCTTATTGTAGTGGACGACCGCCAAGGGAGACAAAAAAATCTGTCGAATACCTCCCCAGACTGAACAAACGGTAGAAAAACTTTGTGTCACGACGACGGGTTGAAAAAGAAAGATGTTGTAAATACGTATATAACAGATGCAGAAAACAAATTATCCGAAAAGCAATTAAAAACTAGACGACTAATACAAAAAAATCAAACACGTCTCAAAATCTCCAGCATTATGCAACGATTACCAAAACCATCATCTCTGCAGACAGTCATAACATAACCATCGTCGTCATCATCATTATCACCACCACCACCATCATCATCATCATCATCATCATCATCACAGTTATTCGTGAGTATTTCCAATGGAGTGAAAAAAAACTACATAAAGTGCTTATAATGAATAAACATAAGTTTAAAATGATTCAAATTATAACAGCAAATTTAATTGAATGATGACAAAAAAAACTGAACATCAAAACACAGTCACAGTGCTAAGAAGTTCTACTAAGAGTGTACATTAGGTTTATTCGTGAATATTAAAAAACACTACGACTTTGCCAACAGTTTTAATCAACCTAGAAATTTACACATTGAAACAAGCGTGACGATACGGAATGTGCAAAAAAAATAAATAAATAAAAATTGCATCCAGTGTAGAATAAAAATTAAAAAAAACTTTTATATAAGAATAATTACAAATAAAAAATTTTTATCATGTCTTATCAGTTTGCCTGTATGTATGTATGTATGTGTGTGTGTGTGTGTGTGGACGTGTGTTTGAGGGAGAAAAAAATACAGATATTTTTCAGCCCTAAGAGAACACCCCCAATCCCATCGGAAAATCCCTGTCCGGCACCACGTGCTTGCCCGTCCTAAGCAATTCTGGGATAGCTGTCAGAAAGCTCTTCATAGCCCCGCCTCCTGGCCATTCTGCTTCTGATTGGCAGATAAATGGCTCCGCCTATCATGATGAGCAGCGGGATTCCGAGGCCGATGGCGATGAGGAGGATGATGAGCAGAGAAATCTCGGCCTGAGGGTGCGGTCCGAGGCCGAAGGTCAACTGCCTGCGTAGTAAAAAATAATCGAAGATGAGAAACAAACCAACATGAATCTAAAATGAAATAAATTACAACTGATGGAAAGATTCAGAGTATCTATCACACCAGACACTGATGTGCCGTGCCGTACGGCAAATTTTGACGAAGAAAATAGGACTTTAATATTTATATGGCCGAATAATGAATTTCTTCAGACCAGAAAAGTCAATTTATAAAAAATTAACCTACATAGCCTATCAGTTCGAATCACTCCGCTGTGCCGATTCTAAACAAAAAGTCCCCACTTTTCACACCTCATCGGCACGGCTCTCAAAAGAAAAACAGTTATCCGAAGAAAAAAAAAGCTCAAACCAACCATGTGAGAAAATTTGAACTCGAGTAGAACCCGTCCTCGGTCAGTCCAAAAGATACGTTGGCCCGGTCAACGTTTGCCTTATCGTCCAAGAAACGATGGCCATAGAAACCGGTTGCCAGCGAAAGGGTGGTGTATCTGGTATCGTTCTGCTGTTTCGGTCCGTAGGCTGCGACCCTTGTAAAGTTATATATCGACTTGACCTCGTAGGTGTAGCCGATAGGCTTCCACTGTACGAAAGCCCCTCCCACATTGTCCTGCAGAGCAGCCGAGGTTGACGGAATTTCGTTGCTCAGCCAGTTGTATGTCTGTAGGGAGTGGAAATAAATTTATGCACAAAAAAGGCTTTATTGTTAGCAACGGGATTTCAAATTATTGATTTCTCAAAAAAAACGGCTGACTATAAAAATAACTTAATAAGAAACACGCATCTGGAACGATGCTCAAGCGTTACATTAATTGGAAATAATTAGCAAAAAATAAGTGATTTAACACTTTTTTCGGTTCTTATTAAAAGATTACAAAAACCCTTTCTAACCCTGAAGCCGCCCGGTGAAAATTCGTCGTCCAGAGTTTTTTCGATCTCGATTTTGCTCTTCTCGAAAGTCGACTTGGACGTGACGAGGGTCATGCCGACGCCGAGGCGAGGCGCGGAGAAGTTCTGGCAGTAGACGTCCTCCAGGTAGACGTTTATTTCCGTAATGTTTTCGTTGAGAAGCATGTGTGGCAGTTCCAGGGTCGAGAAGTTCGAGCCGGAAGAAGCCGAAAACTGAAAAATTGAGTCGGAGGTTTAATGATAGGTCAGAGGTTGAATGATAGGTCAGAGGTTAAATGATAGGTCAAGTACACGAACAAAACCCTCCCCCTATCCCCTACCAGCTCTCGTGTGAAACCATCATCATCACTTTTTGGAGCATAGTGTAAGCATTCATATCAAAATACTATCGCTTTTTTTAGGTATTGACACACCAATAATAAAGAAATTCTAACAACATATTCTCAGATCAGTATCTGTCAGAGTACCCTTTTTCTCTATAACCCCCTACTTAACCCAAGCTACTGATCATGACCAACCTCGATCGAGATGACTTGAGTCTTGTTGGCTTCGTCCGTCTCCTCGCTGACGAACCGTACGAGGTTCGGATTCGCCTCCGACTGGTTTCCGACTTTCCACGTGAGGTTGCCCGTGCTGATGACCTTGGTTAAAACCGTGTCATCCATGGTGGCCAGGTCTTTGGTATCGTTGAAGACATAAAGCTGGAAGTGACAGAAAGAAGTGAAACACATGAAAAAAGCAAAACATAGCATCAGATTATTTAACGTTCTGAATTTTAAATATTTTTCAGAGAAACCGATAATTTACTTTCAAAAAAAATTATTGCATCACCAACCGTGTCGAAGGACAACAAGGCGGACGACAAGTTACTGCTGAAAGACAAGCTCATCTCCTGTTTGTTAACGTCGCGAGACAGATAGCGATCCCAGTCAACGCTGAATTCGCTCTTCTTTTCGGTCTTCACGATGAGAACCGAAGGAAAGCCGAGGGTCGAGTAGACGTAGTGCAAGTCGTCGTGCTGGCCCGAGGCCGTGGTGTGCACGAGGCCGGGGGCTGTCTCGTTGTCGCCATAGGTGAGGTTCAGGGGAGGAAACAGGAACTCAGTTGAAAGCTAGAATAGAGGAAGAAACGTTGTATTTACGTTAAAAGTAATTTACACTTGAAGGCAATAATAAAGACAAATATAAATATTGCATTTTAAATTATTTAGGTGGCCTAAAACACTAATCCAATTAATAATATATTACTGAGAATAATTCTCTCAATAATTATTTATATATTGAATATTTTACTTTTCATCTCGCCTAAATTATCTTTAGTTGCATTGCCGTGCATGCTAAGAATTAACACGGGCTCTCCAAGTCACAGTGAAAGGTCACCATAAAACGAGAGATGCATTTCAAAGTGCATAAAAGGTATAAGTGGAGAGTAGCATAATAAATTGTCTACACGGTTTATATGTATGATACCAGTGCATGTAATATCGTTAAAACGATAATCAAAATACGACAGTCTCCACTTTTATCGTACAAAGAACCATTTGTCTGATTTGTCTATTAAGACTCTCTGCAAGTGCAAGCTGTTGAAAATTACTTCTGCATCTGAAATTTACTTTAAAACCAACAAAGAACTTTTTCCACATAACTTTGAGCCTGTATGTTAAAGTTTGTGGTAGATACAGGATCACGTGCAGAAGTAATCTCTCACTTAAGAGAAATTAATTATTTTTTGATAAAATGCGTTCTAAGAAAATGTTGATTAAATATAGTAAATATATAGTATATTGGCCAGAGATAAAAAAACATCTAATTACTAAATTTAAGTGGTTGTGATCTGTTGATAGTTGATAATTCATTAAATCATATAATGAATTATAATAAAAATAATCAAATATAATCACTCATTGTCATGTCATGTTATATTCATAATTACAAATATCATATGATTGTCATATAAATTATTAAATTCATAAATAAATACACCTGCCAAATAAAATTTATAAAAATAACTCACCGTTCGTGTATTCTGCTCACTCTTTCCATAAGAGCAAACTACAAATGATAAATAAGTTAAGCAAGCTAAAACCACTTTTGCGTACCACATCCTTTTTCGGTTGTATCAGTTGTATGTATGTAAAAGTAAAAAGATCAGGATTGATGTTTTGAAGTCATATGACAATCCAACGAACAATGTAAAACGCTGATGTTTGTTACCATTGATAAAACTTTTATTTTAATCTATACATTTGTTTTCTTTTATTTTATAGTTAATAATTTGTATTAAGCATATATATGCTAATAAAATATATATTAATGTGAATTGTTAATCTATGCTGGATGGTTCGGCTGTGATACCTATAATATAATGTTATATTATAGAGATCAGTGGTGATACCATCATTAACGCATTGCTGTGTCCAATGCGTATACTATATATCAAATATATCTATGGTATTTATAATATATCTAGCTATAATATTATATTTAAAATAAAACTACGATATGTATATATATATTTTTCAACTGCTTAGCCATGGCCCCAGAAATCGTTGCGGGTTCCCACGGAAATTTAAAAACTTGATACAGCTAGAGGCGGATCCGGGGGCCCTGTGGGCATCATCTAAATACGCAAATCATTCACTCCGGGACACGACCTCTCTCGGTGCATGCACAATACATGGATGCTACTTAAACTTCCCGTGAACAGCAGATCACAAAAGGCCTCCTTTTCATTTTCTGTAAAACTCCTGCTTCAGTGAATGACGCCGAGAAGATAAACAAAAACACGAAACACCACAACATTTCATATTCTGACAAATTTTTTTTTAAGACGATGTTAACATTAGAGAACAACTAAACTCCATCACCTCGTACCGTTTTTTCTTTTCTTGCTCACAATGTTCATCTTCGGACAAGATTCACACAAAGACCAATCGAACAATTCATTATGTATTATCAAACTAGATTTTATATATATATATATATATATATATATATATATATATATATATATATATATATATATATATAAGAGAGAGAATTCTGACAACCGCCAAAAATTAAAAGTATTAAAAACATTGAAACAAAACGAGTTAAACATTTGTTGGATACAACGCTGTACGAACAAGCAAACTTCCAGAAGTCAAGAGCAAAATTAAAAGAAAAAAAGTAGAAAAAAAAGTCCTGTCAATTGAAATCTCTTTACAACCGTATTCAGCTTACGTTGTCAGATGAGACGGACAATTTTTCAATCGGTCAGCGACACTCGCAAATGCCAACCGAAAAGCAAATGAAACTAATCAGATTATTGAACTTATTATGAATTAGTTGTATTGTTTAATGCATCGCGATCGGCCAGAAACATAAAACCGAAGATCGAGTTACGAGGACGTTTCAAATCCGTGGGCAAGTTCAAAAAGCTCTATTAGTTATAATTCTTTTAAAATAACCGATTTTGCAAATCCACGAAGACTTTTTTTATCATCGAGCACACAACATTCACAAGAACAGAACCGCATAATAGTCAAACATTTAGAAAAAATACTGAGCCATTTCATTGGCCAATATAAATCAATAAAGCAAACCAATCAAGTCAGCACAGACGAATTCTGTGGATTCGTCCGCACACAATCGGCTCGAAAAGTACTCTCAGACAAAAAAGATGCAATCTAAAATATTACAAATATATATATAAATAATATATTGATCCATTCACAGCAGCCCGTTTCTATGGCGAACCTCAATCCGTTAAAATTAAAAACCGAACGATCGGTTCGATCATGTCGCGAGACCAGTCACGGATTCTTCCTTTTCCATCTCTTCGTACTTGTCGTGCGTCCACACGTCGGCGTCCGGCTTCGAAACTAGAAAAACAAAAACAAAACAAGTGGTCTTCAACTGCACAATAATAATAACAATAATAATAATAATAATAACAATAATAATAATAACAATACAATTTGTAGTATGTCGAGTGTCAATTCTTTGTATGGAATATACATGGAATTGATTCCTAGGCATGTACAACGAACAATGCGCCCGAGTTCTACTGATATCATCATTATCATAAACAATCTCTCTCCTGACATTTCTGACAGCTAAATTCATTTAGAAATGGAATTTTTTTCAATATTACTGTTGGTCGTCATCGCAAACCACCATCTCTTTCTTATCTTACAAGGGTTATCATTATTATTGTTATGATTATTATTAAAAACAATAATAATAATAATACTCACCCTGTCTGTTATAGTCACCTCTTCCTCTCCCTCCTCCTCCTCCTCTTGGCCTTTGACCCCTCCTGAAATCACGTGATCTGTCGTCATCATTCTCCAAACGATCTCTGAGGTCATGCTGAAGACAAAAAATTATTATGCTAATGAGAACATAATTGACTCAATGCAAAACTTGCTAATTTATTGATTAATGACATACCAATAAAGACTAACTTTAAATAAAGACTAAATACCAATAAACACTAATTTACTCGATATGAATTAAATAGATTTAAATTAATTAAAACTAACTACTTCATAATATCTTCGGCCCTTATGACATACCAATAAGGACTAATTTTAAATAAAGACTAAATACCAATAAACACTAATTTACTCGATATGAACTAAATAGATTTAAATTAATTAAAACCAATTACTTCGTAATAGCTTCGGCCCTTGGGTATCATCTCCGGCCTGTCTTTCCACGGCTCGTAAGCGTACTTTCCAGGCCTCCTGGAAAAGTCTGGCAGATGACCGGAGGACAAATCTGCTACACGCACGAAATTTAATATTAAATATAAAAATGAATAATTAATTTCCGATTTTAATTAAAAACCTTCATTTAAAAAAAAAATGAAATTTAATCGAAACTTTTATTTTTAAAGAAAACACGACATCGGAAAACCTTCAACGTTTCTTCCCCGGCCACGGATTGCATCGTCCCGTCTGAAATTATTATTAATAATAACAATAATAAAATATGATATCGTAATAATAGGAAAACAAATCTGATTAGTAACCAGCGAATGATTCGGCAAAAGTGGATTTAATGAAATGGAAAGTAAACGAGCAATGCGTGAAAATCTATTTTTTTTATCAACGCTTAGAAACTATAAACAAAATCGTAAGGTTTCTCTTGATGGGTTTTTAAAAAAGTTTCGAAATTGTGTTACATTTTTAGTTGGCAAGCAAAAAAATATATTATATATATCATTTTGCGATTTTTCCACCTTTTTCATATTTAGGACTGACAGTGTACAATCACGTAATTTACTCTTATTACACGTCTGCACGTACTAATTTTTTCAACAGCTGACCATGCTGACCGGGGTGTTATGCAAAATTGCTAACATACATACACACATTCAGACATCGGAAAGTATGTACGTTGAGAAAGCCTAGCTAAGACAACAACAACATTATAGCCCTAGAGTGTTACAACATTGATATTAGCATTGTAACAATAAAACTTTTAACAAACGACCAAAATATCTTACCTTCTCTCACCCCTTGCGACCATCATTCGACTTCTCGCGATCGCGGGTCGATCTTCTCTTTCCGACGCCATCCCCGTCGCGGACCTAGGCTGAACATTGTGACGGTTTCTGACGTCTCCCGGCCTGATCACCCTCTTCTCGAGATTGCGTCCTTTGAAGTTCGCGTCGGGACGCCACAGATCCGTGGAACTTCTGCTCTTGTCTTTGAACTCTTCTCGCAGGGTGAGGGACCGGTGATCATCGTGGGAAACGACAGGAATGGACACAGCTGCGGGGTCGAAGATCTTGGGAATTTTAAACCCTTCGCGACCCGGGATTTTTCTTTCGATCTCAACAGAAACGTTGTCTTCGACGACCAGAGGTCGATTGGTGCACAGAGCCGAGAATCGATCGTCCAATAAGAATTCGGTCTGGTCGTAGCGTTTCGTCGTCATGGCGGCGGCGCCACCGCCGTTGTTAGTTTCCTGGCGTCGGGCAATCGGAGACACGTCTCGGCGCCTGTGAACTGCTCCATTGTTGTTGTTATTGCGCTGATCTCTGGAGGGTTCGGCCAATTCGTCTAGTTTTCTCTTCTCTCTTCTCGGTGGAGTTTCATGATACTTTCTCTCTGTTGATTGAGATTTCATTGAGAAACAGATGATTTAGATTACTTTATCAATATTAGCTCCTGAGAAAATAATGATTTATTGGTAGCCATTTTAACTAATAAATTACTGAGAATAATATTTATTTATAATTACTCCAAGTTCCTATAATTAAAAATAAAAAACTTGACCAATCGCAATTTCCTTAGACATAGAAACAACAAATGTCATAATATAAAAAGTAATCAGTTTCCCAAACACTACTACTACCGTTTCGCATTTGATCTAATTTGTCTTTCTTGCCGTGAATTGGAGACCTCGAACGTGATCTCTCCCGTCTCGGAGATCTGCTAATGCGTCGGACACGATCTGAGTCTCTGGTGAAAATAAACATCATGTTGCATATGAAATGCAATGACTCCCAAAAAAATAATAAAAACTAAAATTGATGCATGCAACGACAATGCTTAAAATAAAAAAAAAATGAAAAAGTGAACATTCTCATTTGCAAATAGTTCTTATTTGTTTTTAAAAATGTATACCTGTTTTTGTTTAGTGGGCGTGGACTTCTTTTTTCTGGAAACTCTGTAAATCTCCTTCTCTTTACTCTTGGACTTCTATCTTTTCTTGTAAAAACGTCACTTCTTCTGGGCGAACGACTTGACATTTTTGCATTTAAATATTATAGTTTAAGACTTGTTAAAAGTTATTAAAAAAACAGTTAAAATCCAAAACTGAGACAATCTCCAGATAGCAGCAATTGTTTTTTTATATAATGAGACTCTAAAGTAACAAATTATTGCGACAAATGTTAATTCTCTTTTAAGATGTTTATAATCTTAAACTGTTTTCAACCGTTGTACCGTTATATATTACCGATGCCGCTACGAAACTATATTATCGCCCGCTATAAACAACGATGCATTAAGTTTTTCAATTTATAGTTTCGATTTATTTGCTAATAAAAAAAAACATTAGCTGCATCAACAGTGTCAATTGCACATCAGAAAATATACATGCCGTTTAGAAAAACGGTTGTTTGAAATGCAATAAAATAAGCAACAAGAAACGATGACCGGTGTAACTAATTGCTATGAGAAAAAACGTAACCACATTTTTTTTTGTGGTTTTTATTAGGTTGACATAACATTCTTTATTTCTGAAAATAAAATGTTTATTTTGTTTAATTAAAAAAAATTATTTAGAAATCATTGCTTATATTAAAGAAAAATATCTGCTGGCTCCTAAAAACGCATTTTTGATTTGCTTTGCACCACACTACTTTAGCAAACCACGTACACACACTCACGCTCCCACACAGTGGCGCCACTAGGCTTGGTTCAACTTGAGTGGTGTCATTACTGTCGTCCAGTGCGGTAGGCATAGCCCACCGTTAATTCTATTGACAATGCGCGCGCCATGGCAAAAAGAGGCGAAATTAATATTGACATAACGGAAGGTTTGGGATAACATGCTAATAAAATAATAATAATACGTTCCCCATGTCAATAGCAATTTCGCCACTAATTGCCATGTCAATAGCACTGACCATTAATATATCCATTACAACTTATCTCTTCTACCTTCAAAAATTCAATGACCGAGTGAAGAGAGGGTGTGAGCTGTAGTCCACCTTTACAAATTCGCTAGCCATGTCTGGGGGCAAACCTAATGAACTATTCCTCTAACAAAATTAAATTATCGGCATGGCGGGTGAACACCAGCCACATTTTCCTCATACAAAAGTCGATGAGATGACTCGGGAGGAAGAATATTACATTTATGTCGCGTAACTGAGCTGAAAAAACGCATAGAAATAGTAGTAGCATGGATTCACTGACAGTTATATTTTGCATTTCGGTTTCACCCCATATGACGGGTGATGGTGTCGCACGGCGCTAGTCGGAGATGCCCTATACTTCCCTAGTGACACCACAGCATACACAAACAGGCTACAGTCAAACAATCACTAAAAACTTTCGAACAATGAAAGATACGTATTCGGGTTTTGTCGATAAGCACGGAGCGAGACACGCTGTACCATTAAAAAGAAGAGAACAATAACTCGATACTATCAACAATTAGTATTATTTAGTAAGAAAAATACAAATTGCAACATAACTTTAAAATTTTATTGAAACAGCGACAATGAAAAATCACCTTTCGTGCGCAAAAAAAGTCTCAAAAGAATACAAACAAAACGCTGGCATAAATAAAAACAGAAACACTTTTTACGTGAAATGAAAAACGTTAAAACCATAGTGCGCTACAGTCCTTCAGCGTTGAAACAGTAAACGTGAAAAAATAGTTCAAAAAAAAAAATTTAGAGCAAAAAGCAAGATTCAAATAAGAGGTCCAAAATTTCCCACAAATTTTGCATAATTCTCCTTGTCGTTGTCATCAGTCATCCACTCCGACTTCCACTCGTACTTCGGAGATTCTCCCTCGCAGACGCTTTCGTCCGTCTTGGCGTCGTGAGCCTCGCCTTCCTTGTCCTTGGAAGCGTCGGCGTCGTCTTCCGTCTCCGTCAGGTAGAGCTTGACCTTCTTGCGGGTTTCGTTCAGAAGACAGAGGACCTTCCGCTCGCCGGACACGGCAAACTCCGAACCCTTCATGTCATCCGTGACCTTGAAGGAGCTCTCGTCGAGGTCGTTGACGTCGCGGACGAAACTCGGCATGGCGGACGCTCTCGCGACGGCCGAGCGGGTCGCGTCGAGGCCACCGATGGCGGACGCCTGAATGGTTTCGTCGAACAGCGTCGTGTCGAGCTGCAGGATCCTGGTGACGTCCCGTCGGTCGACTTTGTCGCCCAGGAGGACGGCGAGCGATGTGGTCTTGTAGAAAGTGACGTCCGAAAAGTTGAGACGCTCCCCGATCGTTTCGTTGAAGAGGTCGAACTTGCAGAACTCGACGCGATTCTCTGCGAAGTGATTTCTGAGGAGAATCAATTCGTTGGAAGACTGCGAACTGACGAGGATGCTGTGATTCATCGGGCCGGTTCCGTCGGACGACGAAGATATTCGCAACTTCGCTTCGTCCAGAAAGCCCTTCTTCGATCCGAGGCCCTCCACCTTCACTTCGTACTTAGGCTGATAAAATTCTTTCAACATCGTCGAACATTTTTCTCTGATCGCCTTGAGGCTGTCCTGGAACATGCCCATGACTTGCCGCAATGAATTGTCAAAGTACATATCGAAGATGACCCCTTTGGTCTTCTCTTTGTACGATTCGCTGGCCTCAGTAGTCAGAAACGTCTGCCACAGATTGGTGGAATAATCAAATTTGGTCACCAGGTTTTCGTTCCTGAGATATTGCCCCACCTTCTCGAGATTCAGCTCCGGTTTGCCAAAGTTCTCCTCGAGAAAGTCAGCAATATAATTGCCCTCCTTCAGCGTGAGATCGTAAACGCCAGGAGGTACGGTCTCTCCCGAATACTTCAACTTCAGCGGGTAGAGCCACTTGTGGAAAGCCTTGAACATGAGCGTGCTCTCGCTGATCACCTGCTGCAGCTCGCCGCTTTTCAAATACAAACTTCCCGCTTTGCTTATGGCGTCCTGGATGAGCTTCTCGTCCAGGCCGAGCTCTCCGAATCTGAGCTTCCAGCGCACCATGCCGAGCATGTCCCTGAGTCGGGTCATCATGTGCTCGATGACCACCTGGAAACTCCTGATGATCAGGTCTTGTATGCGCTTGTACGAGGATTCGACCGAACTGCCGAGTCTGTTCAACGACTGCTTGGTCAAGTCGAACTGGAGAAAGTGCCTCATACTGTCGCTGGGCGGTCCAAAAACGAGCATCCACAAGAGTTCGAATTTAAGAGAGCGTTTTGAATTCACCATTTTTTCCTTGGCAAATTTTTTTAACTTTGTTTCCATTTCTATCAAAATATCCTCCCAGTTTTCGGTCATCTGATTGAGAGTTTTGACCATGTAGCTTTCGAGTTCGGCAAGCTGGGCAATTTTCAAGGCTAGAAAAGTGATTTCTTGCTTGTACACGTTCAGCTTACGAATGGCGCACGTTTTGAGGGTCATGTCGCAGCCGTTGGCCTCTTCCAGCAAGAATGTTAAGTGGTTCCATCTGCCAGTCAAGGAAAGATCTAGAACTTTTCTGGGAATGTTCGCTCCTTCAGAAAGATTCAACTGCAGCAGGGGAATAAGTCCATAGCCTAGAAGAACGACGTTACCTTTAGAATCACCGGCGAGCAGAATATTGAAATGACTCAATCCAGTCGGCAATTCGTTGTCCTTGTTTGGTTTCGGCTCGTCCTTAGTGGCAATCGATGGCAGACTTACGCAAAATGTATTGATTTTGTCTTTATAACATTCGTTTAGTTCAACGTGGAAATAATGTGAGATATCTTCCTTTGAGGTTTCCCTTACAAATTTTTTATCGTCACACCAAGACAATGAAGTGACTGAACCGCTGAGTAGCTTATGCTCGTGAAGCGTGGCACCCTTGTGGACGCCACAGAGCCTGATTTTACCGTCACTGAAACCGAGAGCTAGAACTCTACCATCCGGCTTCCAGGCTAAGGCAGTTACTTTGACGTTGTCTTTAGGCTGAGGCAAAACCCAAACTTTCTGCCACGACAGTCTGTGCAGAATTACTTCACCACTGGCCATTGTTACGGCTATCAAGTCAGTTTTCGGAGACCACAGCATTTTTTCGACCTCGTAAACTAGGTGTTTCTCGTCTACTTGCTTGAATGACTTATTATTGTCTTGCATTTTTTTTCTTTATGTAAAACAAAAACTAAAAAGCAATACTAATGCAGCTGAGTTTTAACGTCAACGTAAAAAAGGAGTGTGGAGTTATTTAAAACGATCTACCCCCCCAGCTGTTAATTACCGCGAACAAAGAACAAATATATTTGGTCAAAATAGGCACAAATTACAGTAACACATAAATTACATTATTTAAAATATTTAATTTTAATAACATGTTTTTTATTTTATTTTTTTAATTAAAAAACGTAAAAACAAACCTTTTTTCTATGGTAATATGCAAAAAGCAAAATGGTTGATTGTCTCGTGAAGTGTGCGGTTTCATCTGATAAGACGCTGTTTTCCGCTAATTTGTGAAACTGATCGGGACAATGTCTTTGCATTTGAAATATCAGCGTTTATGAATTTTATTTTAATTTGCATTAAAAACTATGAAAGCATTGGTTTTTCGTTTTGGAAACGTTTAAAAGTCTAATTTAAGAAATCCATTTTATTGCCGAGACGTCTGATGGCTTGGAAGTATTTCTAAAAAATTTCTAGAATGGGGCAGATGTGTTTATATCATTACCAGCAGAATGTGAATTAAAAAAGCTGCACAGCAGTGTTGAGTGACATATCTGGATAATCAAATGAGTATGAAGAAATTAAGAAAATAAATAGATTTTGATAATTTTGTTGATAAAAATCTCACAGATTCAAACCTTAAAAAAGCCATTATAAAAAGCTGAATTTGATGACCAAAGTTTTTTTCATCGTAAAAAAACCCAGAAAATTAGTCTACTAAACATATTTACCGACCCACGACTACAAATTACTCGCCGCCTCCAAAACCTGCAAAAATGATGTGCGACGTCATGCCAACGATCTCGGAGGACGGGTCGAACGATCGGGACTCGAACTACTCCGGAGACGAGTCGAACTTCGAACAGCTGATGGTAAACATGTTGGACGAAAGAGACAAACTGATGGAGACGCTGAGAGAGACGCAAGAGCAGCTAAACGCCACTAGGGCTAAGCTGCAGGAAGCAGAGCTCGACAGGGACGCCTTCCAGAAGCAGCTTTCTGTCACCCAGCCCCAGGTACGCTTTTATTATTCGTGCATCCGATTTGTATTCGTGCATCCGATTTGTATCGATTTCAAACAATGTCATGGAATATAATTTGTTTTTTTGCAGTTGGTATTTGTTTCGGTACTCTCCTAGCGTAGCATCTCTTGAGTTGATTTCGATAGGAGATGACATTTATCTCTATGTCGGAATATTTCCAAAATACAAACTATTGTCTCATTACGAACCTTTTCCTAACTACCCCCCTCTTCAGAGGGGGATACAGGGGCATACACAAATTAATTGTTGCAGAATATTGGTATAGACATATAATGTTTAAAGACTCTATTTTAGTAGATTAGCCTTATTTCTTTGTTGGAAGTTTAACCTGGCTGTGTTTTACTCTGATTTATAAGTAACTTTTGGTTGACGTCTGTTCTATTATATTCTCTGTTATAGATGTTGGAGTTGCATAAGTATATTAAGCATTTACAAAATATTGTATCAAATGACAAGACAATTAAGAAGAGGATCTTATTCCAATCTGCAGTCTTCACATTTAACATATATCTAAAGAAAATAGCAATTAGTACACTAGAATTGAATAGAGAATGTGAACCTACTTATCCACTTTGTGTTTATCTACATATGCATCTAATATGTATCTTTATATGCACTTCTTGTATACTTTCATATCTTGTATTCCTATATATATATATATATATATATATATATATATATATATATATATATATATATATATATATATATATATATATATATATATCTGCACTTCTTGTATACCTTCATATATATGCACTTCTTGTATACCCACATATATCTGCACTTCTTGTATACCCACATATATCTGCACTTCTTGTATACCTACACATATATGCACTTTTTGTATACCTACATAAATCTGCACTTCTTGTATACCTACATATATATGCCTTTCTTGTATACCTACACATACATGCACTTCTTGTATACCTACATATATATGCACTTCTTCTATACCTACTTATGCACTTCTTGTATACTTAGCTTCATATGTACTTTTTGTGTACATACTTTTATACCTCTTGTGTGTATTATACCCAGTGTATGTTTATATAACTCCGGTTTAATTACTTAATTTCTTGTTATGC
The DNA here is from genome assembly GCA_963978895.1 of Erpobdella octoculata. Taxonomy (NCBI): domain Eukaryota; kingdom Metazoa; phylum Annelida; class Clitellata; order Hirudinida; family Erpobdellidae; genus Erpobdella; species Erpobdella octoculata. Next base: position 1,793,440 of record OZ022238.1, on the reverse strand, counting down.
ATTTTCTGTACTGTATATGACAAAATATGTACCTAATGAAACGATATAAATGATTATTTATATTTTCAATTTAATTATATCTGTCTATTTATTTTTTTTATTCATTACAATACAATATAACTGTTATTTAACAGCAGTTAATTAATATAATTTACAGCCAGTATATTTTATTTATAGTTCTATTATTAGTCACTTTGTAGTGATTGGCTTGTTTATTATTACTCGTTTCAATCGCTGAGCATTAAGTGTAATAAAATATAAATTTATTTAATATATGTAATTTATCTCACATTTATTCCCATCATCGTCTTCCCTACGAAAATAAAGGAGTACACGGTCCTGACCAAGGAGCTCAACCACGCCAGGGAGCAGATACTGGAAAGGGACGAGGAGATCTCGGAGCTCAAGGCGGAGAGAAACAACACGAGGGTGAGTCGGAGTTTTTATTTTTGCTTTTATTTTTGTTTTTATTTTATTTTATTTTTGCTTTTATTTTATTTTTATTTTTTTAATTTTAATAATTTATGGAGAAAAAATCACATTCTCGAGCTGGCGTTTTAATTGGATTGTATTTTGTGCGAATCGCTGGTAAATTTCATTATTATCATTATTATTATTATTATTATTATTATTATTATTATTATTTGTTTTGACCAAACCAATTCGACAGAAGTTTCCCATTACGTATCATCGTTTTTACATAATCCACTCAGCTTCTACTGGAGCACCTGGAATGCCTGGTGGCCCGGCACGAGAGGTCCCTGCGCATGACGGTGGTCAAGAGGCAGGCGGCCTCTCCGGCGGGCGTCTCGAGCGAGGTGGAGGTCCTGAAGGCGCTCAAGTCGCTCTTCGAGCACCACAAGGCGCTGGACGAAAAGGTGAGAAATAAAAATGAAGGATAAAAAGATTTTGAGAAGGGTTGAAAATATATACATATATATTATTATTAATGGTTGGTATAGAAAATAGAAGATCTGTCGTCATGTTTTCACTCGATTCAATATCTTATTGGATTTCATTCATGTCAACGATTTTTTTCTGATAGGTCAGGGAACGTCTGAGAGTTGCACTCGAAAGGACCGCTCAACTGGAGGAGGAGCTCACTTTGGCCAATCAAGAGGTGAGCATTAGCATTAGCATTTTTTTTTATGTATTTCATCGGTCGATAGAATTTGTTTTCGTTTAAATGCTTAAATCGATTGATTGGTCAGCTCTTCCAGCTTCGGGATTCGCGAAGGATTGCCGATTCCGGAGAGCTCGGAGAAGGCAAAGAGGTAGGCAGTGTTTTGTTCTTTTATTTCCTATAATCTTTTTTTCAAGCTTTTTATGTATATCTACGCTTGTTTGCATTGTTGTTTATTTTGTTGCAGCAGGTACGTTAATATGTTAATGATATCAGCTTAATATGTTAATGATATCAGCTTGATATGTTAATGATATCAGCTTAATATGTTAATGATATCAGCTTGATATGTTAATGATATCGGCTTAATATGTTAATAATATCAGCTTGATATGTTAATAATATCAGCTTAATATGTTAATGATATCGGCCTAATATGTTAATGATGTCAGCTTAATATGGTAATGATATCGGCTTAATATGTTAATGATATCGGCTTTATATGTTAATGATATCAGCTTAACTAGTTCAGTCTTCTCCAGTCAGTTTGTTTATTTCAGAACGGCGCTTTGGGAGTCCCGTCATCGATGCCCTCTTCCATCTCAGCCGGTCAGTCCTCCGCTCAATCGTCTGCCGGCGGGATGGCTCCCTCGGAGAAAGACCTTCCGCCGGAGGTCCAAGACACGCTGGTGAAACTGTCCACGGATCTCGTCGCCACCCGTAACAGGATCCAGGAGCAGCAGTCTCGCATCGGGGAGCTGGAAGAGAGCCTCGCCTCTGCCCAGAAAGACCTTGTCAGGTCTCAAGAGATGACTTCCAAACTGCAGAGAGACATTAGAGAGGTGAGTGTGATGGGTAGAAGAGTTGTTGTTAATAATTTCTTTCAGCTTCTAGATTGCACTGACTTGTAGTTAATATGTTAATTATATCAGCTTAATATTATGTTAATTATATCAGCTTAATATTATGTTAATGATATCAACTTAATATGTTAATGATGTCAGCTTAATATGTTAATGATATCAGCTTAATATGTTAATGATGTCAGCTTAATATGGTAATTATATCAGCTTAATATGTTAATGATATCAGCTTAATATGTTAACGATATCAGCTTATTATGTTAATGATATCCGCTTAATATGTTAATGATATCCGCTTAATATGTTAATGATATCAGCTTAATGTGGTAATTATATTAGCTTAATATGTTGATGATATCTGCTTAATATGTTAATGATATCAGCTTAATGTGTTAATTATATTAGCTTAATATGTTGATGATATCAGCTCAGCATTGAGAAGTTTACTAGGAATGTTATCGGTCGTTACGACATGCGCCGCGACTGCTGCTGTTCCGAGCGTAACGCAAACACGTTATTTCTTCGCACAACAGTCGGTAGCTCAGAAGGAGGACCAGGAGGCGAGGATAGCGACCCTGGAAAAGAGATACCTCAGCGCGCAGAGGGAGTCGACGAGTCTCCAAGACATGAACAACAAACTCGAGTCCGAGGTCGTCACCAAGGACTCGCAGCTCAAATCGGTCGGTTCTTGGTTGAGTTATTTTCTATAAATCGGTCGGTTCTTGGTTGAGTTGTTTTCTATAAATCGGTCGGTTCTTGGTTGAGTTGTTCTCTATAAAATCGGTCGGTTGATTTCGGTTCTTGGTGATTTGAGTTATTTTCTATAGAGATAGTGTTTTTATGTGTTTTCCTCTCTTTCAGAGAAAAGATGTTATTTTAAAGTATATTATCATATTATAGCATTATATTATAGTATAATTTCATATTATTATACCATTATATTATAGTATAATTTCATATTATAGCATTATATTACAGTATAATATTATATTAGAGTATTTTATTACAATATATTATCTCAATTACAATATTTTAATACAGTATATTATCATATTATATTATTATTTTATTACATTTTCGTTGATAACTTTTCAATCAATAAACAATAGATGGAAGAAAAATTGAAACAGCTGAAGGAGAAACTCGAAAGCACAGAGCAGAAACTTCAGCAGTCCCTTCCGAAGGCAGCAGCCTTGCCGACCCTCGAAGCTGAGCTGAGGCAGAGACTGGAAGCACTGACCAAGGTCAGAGGGCTTTCAAAAAAAATTTAAATCTCCGTGACGGTTTTCGTTGACGATCATTCTGGCAGTGATGATGATGACTGTTCTTTTGATGTTCTGGCAGTGATGATGATGATGATGATGACTGTTCTTTTGATGTTGTCACGCTCGCGCTGCTAACACGGTGTTGACGTTCTCTGTTTTTTGTCTGTTAATTTTGCATTTTGATGGTATATTGTGGTGGTTTTAAGTTTCATTACGTATCTATGGTAAGCTTTTTTCAAACATTTCTACTGTTATCTCATGCTCACATTAAGCATTCAGTTTTTAAATTAAAATAAGTGATTTGTTTTTATAAAGGCTTGTTATATGATTTTTTAATTATTTATTTCTTCATATTTCGTCATTGCATTATTCTTCTGTAAAGCACCCTTGAAGTATTTATACTAAGAGTGCTAAGGGTGAAGTATTTATACTAAGTTGTTGAATAATAATAATAATAATAATAATAATAATAATTTTCGGTCAGGCGGAAGAGAGGCACGGATCTGCGGAAGAGCGAATGAGAGAGCTGGAGATGCAACTGTCGGAGAAGGAGGCGGAGATAATGAGGGTGAGTTGTCTTAGATTGATTGATTGATCGATTGATTGATTGATTGACTGATTAATTGATTGATTGATTGACTGATTGATTGATTGATTGAACGAATGTCGTTTTCGTCTGATTGGACGAATGTCTCTCAGGCTCGGAAGAGAGACAAGATGAACGAGGAGCACAACATGCGCCTCTCCGCCACCGTCGACAAGCTGCTGACCGAGTCGAACGAGAGACTCCAGCTCCATCTGAAAGAACGAATGCACGCGCTGGAGGACAAGAACCAGCTGTCGCTCGACCTCGAACGGGTTCAACGCACTCTCGATGAGGTCCTCGCCGAAAAGGTGGGTCGTCTTGTTTCGTTTTTCGCCGGGATGGGAAAACTTTGGTTTTAAATTTAAAAAAACAGGTTCGCAGGTCAGTACAATAAATGATCGTTGTTATTTAAAGCCGCCGTAATGTTATCGTCAGGTTTATAATTTGATCGACCCGTGTGTCTGAGCTCTTTTGCGGTTTCGTCTTTAATTTTCGACGTCGTGGAAATGCGGCTTCTGCGCGACAACCTCGAGTTAAAAGCCGTTAAAACTGTGCGAGACGTCTCTCTCTTTTTTGGATCATTTCGTTGAATCAACAACGCTTTTACACGTTTCATTGGAACTTTCGGGAACATCGATGTTTATAGGAGAGGAGCCTTCGTAAGCGCCTCGGACTCACATTCTGGCGCTATATAAATAAATAAATTATTAATATTATTATGGTTAATTTTATTATTATCATTATTATTATTATTATCATTATCATTATTATTATTATTATTATCATTATTATTAATTTCATCACAGCACGCTCTTATGGATCAGCTGGACAGTTACAAAAAAGAACTTTCTTCTCTGAGAGAACAGCTGCTCAACTGCACCCAGCAGCCGACGTCTCACGACGGGGTCGCCCACCCCTCCTCTTCCTCGTCCTACTTCTACAAGCCCGACAGGCCGGAGACTACCCTGAGGAGGCAGCAGAGGGGCCGGGAGATGGCGCTCCTGGACGACCCGTCAAAAGTCGGTGACGAATGGGAATTGGCGGCGATCTTGTAGCAATTATTGATTGCTTAATATTTATTCAATTGTTCGATTGATTATATCAGTTAATATCGTAACATATACTTTTTTTTATTGTAGTTCGTATTTTGTAGCAATTATTGATTGTTCAATTGATTCAATTGTTCAATCGATTATCAGTTAATGTCGTAACATATAATTTGTTTATTATGAATTACTTTTAAATGTTGCCTTATTTATTCGTTTTGTTTTTTTTGCAGATCAACACGCTGAACGAGCAAGAGTGGGAACGCCTCCAGCAGGCGCACATTCTCGCCAACGTTCAGCAGGCTTTCGATTCGGCCGGCGTGGGCGGCCTCGGCGGACCGGGAGGCGTCGACGGGGGTTCCGGGGTGCTAGAAGACGAGGGGGACAACGGCCTCTACCCGGGCGGCCCCGGCATCTTGTCGCCCACCGGTCACACGGACGCCCAGACTCTGGCCATCATGTTGCAGCAACAGCTTGACGCGATCAACAATGAGATAAGGTGAGTAACAGATTGATGGGAGAACGGATTATTTTTTGCTTCATAGGCGGTGGTAACCAGTGGGATGGTTGCGGGGATAACAGGCGGGATGGTTGCGGGGGTAACCGGTGGGATGGTTCCGTTACGACGTTGACGACCGCTTTAACGGTGTCGTTGATGCAGGCTGATCCAAGAAGAGAAACAGTCTACAGAGCAGAGGGCAGAAGAGCTCGAAAACCAGGCGGTGATCGGCGGCGCGGGCGGAATGGTCGTGGACTCCAGGTGGTCCGACGAGCAGCAGATGTACGACAGGTCGTCTCCCGTTTTGGGGGGTAGGCTGACGCCCTCTCCTCGTCCCTCGTTGCCCACCAGGGATTACATACCCAAGTACCAGACTCTAAATAGTAATGTTAGTAATTTTTTTTAGTAATTACATTGTCATTTTGATACTATCATTTCATTGCAAAAGCATTAAGGCATTTTTTTTTTATTTTCCTGCATCTTTGTTTTATTTTACTTTACTAGACTGTACATAAATGTAGATTTTACAGATATTACATTACATTTTTATTACATTATTCTTCTTTTTTTACAATGCACCTTTGTGACATTTCACCTCTGTCTCGTTGTATAATTTTAATCGATTTGTACAAACGAAAACATATCAGGCGTCACGTTTCTGATCTACGTCTTTTATTTCCGGCAGGCCTCAGGACTCGACAAGGTCGGCGGCGGGGGGAGCCGAGGGGGCGGAGTCTATCCTTATTCTACCTCTAGTCCGCACCTGGCCATGATCGGTGGGCCTCAGAACAGCCAGGACCTTCAGGCTGTAATTAATCAGGTGTGAAGGAAGGAGGGGTGGTGGAAGGGGGGTGAGTGATTGGTGTGTGATGGTATCGCTGGTGATTGAGATGAAAACAGTTATTTTGCAGTCGTGTTCTAAGTCGAGCGATCGTTATCACAACTGCTAAACTGTGTTCTAAGGCAGGCTATCGTTATCACAACTGCTAAGCTGTGTTCTACGGCAAGCTATCATTATCACTTCCTTCCTTATTATTTACAATAATCGCACACCGAAATTCACGTTTTCATTCCCTGGCGCCGCGTACAGGAAGACGGCTCCTATCACCACGACAACATGGCCGACTACAACCAGCCGACACTTCGCACACTGCACGTCGAACATTCCAACACGCTCTCCGGTCGCGGCGCCGACGGCTACAGGCAGCAGCCCTTCGTCAGGTGGGCGGGTTTACTTTGTGACAATGTTTCTTGATTGGTTAGACTCAATTTAAAATAGCTTTCTCTCTCTCTCTTTCTCTCTCTCTTTCTCTCTCTAGCTACATTTTTAATTCCTTTTTTTTTGTTTCCATTTCTTTCTTTTCATTTAATCATCCGTCATCAACACCTGTCTATCCACCCTCCCAGGTCTATGAACAGTTCCCATAGCATGACCAGCCCCCTGAGCAGTACCCACTCGAGTCAAGACTCCCTGCACAAACAGGCCAAAAAGAAAGGCGGCTTCAAGAGCTCCCTCGGCCGGATATTCAGTAAAAAGGACAAAGTCACAAGGAAGGACCACCAGATGTCGACCCTCCAAAGAGGGGGGTTGAGCCTTCCACCGGGGGCGTCGATGTGTGCTCAACCGGACGGGATGGGTGAGTAGTCGTCGTTGAAATGATTGTCGAGGATTTTATTCAATCGATCGTTCATGTCGCCCAGGGGCGCCCATAGAGGGTGGTGAGGAAGCAAATGCTTCCTCAAAAAGCTACCCCCTGGGGGAAGAAATTCCTCTATGAGGAAGAAATTTTCCCTGGCCCCCAGGGGAGAATGGGCGCCCCAGGCGTGATCCGCCGCTTCTCGTTGGAATTTTTACCACGATATTTCGAGCGGAGGACGGTCACTAATTATTTCACATCTCCGACGAGTTCAACTCATTCATTCGTTCTTTCGATCGATCGTCCAGTCGGAGCAGCCGGCCTCGTCCACCCGGACGTGGCACTCGGCGGGGAGATGATGCTCGGGACTGCCGACAATCTGTTGCTCACGACCGGGACGCTCGGCAGGCAGGCGGAGTTCGACAGGAGGAGGAAGAAAAAGTGAGGAAGCATTTTTTCGGGGGTTGTGATGATGATGATTATGGTGGTAGTGATGATGGTAATGGTGATGATGATGATGGTGGTTGTAGTGGTGGTGGTGATTATGATGATGATGATGGTGGTGGTGGTGATGATGGTAATGGTGATGATGATGATGATGATGGTGGTGATGGTGGTGGCGGTGATTATGATGATGATGATGATGATGATGATGATCTCAATAGTATAGTTGTTGCTGTGGTTATAATATTAGAATGGGATGGTCTAATTATTGCATTTTTTTGCAATGAATATATTAATTATATTGATTGAATTTTCGTTTATTGTTTTGTATTTCACCAGATAACTTATGTTGGTTGATAGTTTCACTAATTGTAAAAGATTGCATCTTGATTTGTTCTTCAATAAAAAATATTATCTAAGCAGAGTATAATTATTATTTATTATAATTAATGATAACTATATATATATACATATTGTTTTCTAAAGAAATGAGTTACTGGAAGAGGCAATGAAAGCTTCGACTCCATTTGCACTTTGGAATGGTCCGACCATTGTCGCATGGCTGGAGGTATGTCTTTGATTCGTCTGACAGATGTTTGAGGCTTATTGGGGTTGTTTATTACTATTGGTTTAAGCCATTACCCTTGACCAATTGCATCGCTATTGAGTTGTGTAACAAATATTATTCTTGAAATTTCAGCTGTGGGTCGGCATGCCGGCCTGGTACGTGGCGGCCTGCCACGCGAACGTAAAGAGCGGTGCGATCATGTCCGCCCTGTCCGACCAAGAGATACAGCAGGAGATCGGCATCAGCAACCCGCTGCACCGGCTCAAGCTCAGACTGGCCATCCAGGAAATGGTCAGTCTCACTAGTCCCTCTGCTCCAAAGACTTCTAGGACGGTCGGTTATTTTTTTTTATTTATGTTTGAGCGATTCCTACGATTACTACGACGACCGTCTCTTCGCTTCTTCTCAGAGTTTGGCGTTCGGGGAGATGAACCACGAGTGGATCGGCAACGAGTGGCTGCCCTCGCTCGGCCTGCCCCAGTACAGGAGTTTCTTCATGGAGTGCTTGGTCGACGCGCGCATGCTCGACCACCTCACCAAGAAGGACCTCCGAGGACAGCTGAAGATGGTGGACAGCTTCCACAGGTCAGAGAATAAGTGTCATACGATTGTGTTTCAGATAGGTCAAACGTTACATGCGTCGGTAATCTCTGTGGTGGCTGCATTTGCGGTCACAGTGTCGATGCATTCAATTCAGTTTGAAAATCTTTAGTGTGGCGTGGGTCAGCTGACTTCTATGCCACAAAACATGTGCATCCTGGGAGCCTTTCTAAACTGTTCGGTTGTAGATGTAGATGCGGTTGCGACCTTTCGTGGAAGACGATTCCAGATCGTACTGAAGTGAAATTTTTTTTTGACATTCAGAACCAGTCTGCAGTACGGACTTAGCTGCCTGAAGCGACTCAACTACGACCGGAACGAGCTCGACAGAAGGAGAGAGGAAGCTGCCGACGAGTTGAAAGGCAAGTGTTTGCTGCTGCTGCAAGCTGTTGCTGCTACATCTGCTGCTGCTATCTACTTGTAGGCTCAGATTTATTCATTCGTTTTTAATTTTGTCTTCTCTTTTTCTTCCATCAGACGTCATGGTGTGGGGCAACGACCGGGTGATCAAGTGGGTCCAGTCGATCGGGTTGAAGGAGTTCGCCAACAACCTGCTCGAGTCGGGCGTGCACGGAGCCCTCGTGGCCCTCGACGAGACGTTCGACCACAACAGTCTTGCTCTGGCGCTTCAGATTCCTACTACGAACCTACAGGTTGGCCTTGCCACTGTTGTCAAGCTTGTGATGATGATGATGATGATGATGATGCTACTGATGATGGTGATGATGATGATGCTACTGATGATGATGATGCTACTGAGGATGCTACTGATGATGATGATGCTACTGAGGATGATGATGATGATGCTACTGATGATGGGGATGATGATGCTACTGAGGATGATGATGATGATGCTACTGAGGATGATGATGATGATGCTACTGAGGATGATGATGATGATGCTACTGAGGATGATGGTGATGATACTGATTGTGATTTTTATTGTTTTTTTTTGTAATTCAAAACCTCAAGGCAAGACAGATACTGGAGAGGGAGTTCAACAACCTCGTCGCCACGGGATGCGACCACAGATCCAACGAAGTAAATATTAATAATAATAATGATAATAATAATGATAATAATAATAATAATGAAAACGAACAATTCGTACGGACGTATGTCGTTCGGTGATCAATAAGGCACGAGGACGGAATTAATAATAATAATAATAATAATAAGGAAATAGATGTGATAATTCTTTGTAAGTAGTAATAATGATGAAGGTAAGCTGGGGAGACCTGAAGACGTTCAACCTTAGCCTACCTAGCGTGGAATAGGGAAGCTTTGAAAATAAATGATGATGATGATGAAGGTAATGATAATGATTGATCCATTGATTGACATCATAGTGCCTGCAGTTAATGCTCGTTACCTGATCAGTTTGTGTGAACTCGGAGTTCAATAGAGCAAGCAGCTCAATACGAAAAACTGTGCAGTATTTCATTTCGCTATTGTGCGTGATTTGTGCACTCGTGAGCTAGCTAAGCTGAGCTGCTACTACTCTAGGCGAAAGAGAGTGGCAGTTTTTAGATTGTTGACGATATTAATGAAATGCTAATTTATGGATATTAATGACATGATGATTTATGCAGTCATATTTTACATAACCTCATAAATTAATTAATTAATATGATTATTTGTGCTAATTCGCCTAGCCGAGACCTCGAGACAATTCCATGCACGGCTTCACCGGGCGTCAGTGAGAACGACGAGACTCGGAGGTCGCGAAGGTCATGTAGGTCGAAGGTCGTACGAAGGGAAGACAATACAAACGATGAACTCAATCATCTCTTCCTCCTCCTCCTCCTCTCGATGAATGTTTAGGTATTTCATTGGTTATGATTATGATGACGACGATGATGATGCCCTCAAATCAGCACCACTCTCTCTCTCTTTCTTTCTCTCTCTGTGTGCGGCCTGCAAAGGGATTCGATAGGTCGCGGTTACGACGCTTGGGACTTCGGCGGATTGATCTCGACGGTTCCCGGTGATGATTACGAAGAAGAAGACGACGACGATTTCTTTTCCGGAGACGAGAGAAGAAGATTTAAAGAGAGAAAAAAAAGTTGAACTTCGTTGTTTCCGGTCTGTCGTTCGCTCATCATCATCATCACCGTCAATGTTCTTATTTTATTATTATTATTATTATTATTATTATTATTATTATTATTATTATTATTGCTGTTGTTGTTGTTGGTATTTTCATCTGACTTTGTGTTTTCTTGTTGGTTTTTTGTCCTCACTGCTGCTCCTATTATTTCACGTTTCTCTGCCTAGCATAGCACCGTTGCCGGCTCCGTCTGTGTTTCGCTATCTGCATAATTACCTCATTTGCATATTAATCGTGTTTCCGAAAATATTAGTTACTGGCGGCGATGATGATGATGATGATGATGATAGTGATAATGGGCGATCGTAGCCCTGGTGATGATTTTGATTGATTGTGATGTTCCAAATCGTGGTGAAATCATTCCTATCGTCTGTTTCATTGATTCTAGTAGTGATGATGATGAGGATGGTGGAGTGGCGGTGATGATGATGATGGAAGTGATGACAATGATGATGATGACGATTGTGGTGGGCTGGCAGCGATTATGATGATGATGATGATGATGGTAGCAAAAGCATTCTACTGAGTTAGTTTACAAAAAGGGCGTCGTCATCTTCTTGTTTACTGTGCGAGTGTGTTAATTAATTCCTGTAAATTGTAATTAATATTGTAATACTTCGCTCCTCGTATCGTGTTGTTGTTGTTGTTGTAAGTGTCGGTTGTTTTACTATCGAGTTTTTCTTTCAAATTTCATTCAAATTTTTCGCGCGTTTTTGTTTATATTTTGCTAGAAAAAAAAACTTATGCAAATTTTTCTTTGCTCGGCTTTCTCTCCAAATTAATTTGCATAAATTATTCGTTCAATCTGCATATTCGAGCGCAGCTTGTTCTCTATGTATATCTTACATTGGACTCCAACTGTGTTTCTTCTCTATTTTTTTCTTTTTTACCATTATTATTATTATTATTATTATATTTATAATACTTATACTTATTAAATCATATCTATTTTAAATTACTTAAAAAAAAATTGTCTTATTTGCTCAATTTTGAGTTTTTTTTTTCTACTTTCATAGAACTAGTCTCTCTCTTTTACTCACTGTCTCTCACTTTCTCTCTCCAAAGTGACCCCTATTGCTGTCGTAATAGTTTCGTTTATCATTTGAGAGTATCGACGTAGTAGTAGTAGTAGCAGCAGCCGTTGTCGTAGTCTTCCCTTTTTTCGAGTTGCCGTGGCGATGTGTAAGCGAGGCAGTTTCGAGTTTAAATTATTTAACAACGTAATCGGGTAAGTTCGGGATGTTTGTATCTGCGTTAGAGTTTTTGAGTATTTCTTTCTCTCTATTCTATTTCATGTGACTCACTCATTGCGCGTGTGTGTGTGTGTGTGTCTGTTCGTCTTCACTTGTTCTTGTGTTGTACAGGTACTCGAAAGCTTGCATGCGTGCGTGTACATGAGTAGGTTTGTGTGCGTGTTTGTGTGTTTACCTCGTACGTGTGTATGCTGTTTTATGCGAACCTTGACCTTCGTTCTGTTTAGAAGAATGCGATGAAAGGACGAAACACTCATCAGTATATTCTCTGTTTCAGTTTTTTGTTTCTTTTATGTGCCATTTTTACAGTAGTTGCAATTATGATAATTTATTAATTTATTCGTGACATCATCATCATCAGAGTTGCAGCGATGTAGCGCTAGTAGTATTAGTAATCATTGTCGTTGTTGTCTACGTTGCTTCTATTGCTGTTGCTGCTGCTGGCTTACGTACGCTTGCTTCGGTTGCTTCCGTGCGTTTTATATTTTGCTTTTTTTTTTGGTTTCGTTTTATCTAAGAAAGAAATCTTTTTTTCCTGCGTGTTATTTATTCAGATCTGAGTTGGAAATTTTTCTCCGTTTCTACGGTACCCTCTGCGTCTCTTGTCGTACTGGTTTCGTACCTCTTGTTGTATGTTTGCCTGTATCTGTGCGCGCCCGTGTGTGCGTGTGTGTGTGTGTTAGCTTGAACTTTCTGTTTAATGATTCGTCTACGTCTTTAATCGCATGAGTTGTGCAATACGAAAGCGCGGGTTGTCTTTGAAGATGTAACATTCGAGCGTGTTTATTTTACGGTGTTTACATTCTTTTTATGACATTATTAAATGGGGTTTTAAATTACCATGGCATTTAGAGGTAACTAACACTTTAGTTGTACGTAATTGCACGTACACGCGTACATTTACATACACGCGTACTTGCGTACATACACGTAAACACACACACGATTACGCAAACGCATACGTGTATTTCCATGCTTTAAACTGTATCGCCATTATCTTTTCATACCTGTCCATCCTTTCTCTTTTTCTTCTTCCATCTCTATTATCAAGACTGCTTGTTTTTTAACATGACATCCACTCACTCGAGATGACATTTACGAGTTAAGGTAAAGAAGTCGCCGTTTCTTGACAACTCCCTCTATTCTGTCGAGGCCGGTAGCTGTAAAAAAAAAATCTGTAATGTGTCTACTTCAATGCTTGTTTTAATTTATTTAATCATTGTTTAGTAATCAGTGTAATAGTAGTAGTAGCCTGGTGGTGATGATGATGATGTGATGATGATGATGGTGATGATAGTGAAGGTGGTTGAGGTTTTGTGAGATCTGGTGTTGTCTTCTTTACCCCCCCCCACCAACCACCTCGTGCGTATGAGTTAGGCGTTTAGTCAAAATTCGGGAGTTTTGGTGTTATTCAATTGTTTTCATCATAGTATATGAGTTGTCAACTGCACTCACACACACACACACACAAATCAGTATAGGAATAGCATCAGTTTTTATGTTTCTTATCTCACACAACAATTACATTACTGATTTCACACGCATACGTACGCTAGAAAATCGTTCTCGTGTGTGTGTGTGAGCGTACGTATTTTCGATGTTACTTGTCAGTTAATTAAAAAGATTATCGGATCGTAGTTGTAAAGTTTTTCTTATTTTGTGCTTTTTGAATATTTTTCAAGTTTGTCTGCATGTGTCTGTGTGTGTGTGCGTATGTGCGCGTGAAAGTATGTTTGTCTGTATTGTTACCAAAATGAAATTCTCATCTCTTCTGTTGTTTCTCTTTGTGTTTATATTTTAGATCCTTAAATTTTTACTATCAATAAATCAATATACTACCATCTCTCTTGACCTCCTCAGGTCAACCAACTGCTATTTATAACCTAACTAGTAGTTACATAATAATATAATGATAATAATAATACAAATACAAATGTTCGTACTTCGACTCTGATATCTTATTTGTCGTCTCGTCGACCAACAAATGAACGCGAGTCGTTCGCGTCACGTAGATGCATATATCTTAATTATTGTGACTAATAGTATCATTAGATACTATTAGATATTTTTTAATAGTATCATCATTCTGTTGTTACTCTGCGTGTGTGTGTATATGGATATGTGTGTATGTGTATATGTATGTGTATATGGATATGTGTATATGTGTATATGGATATGTATGTGTATATGGATATGTGTGTGTATGTGTATATGGATATGTATGTGTATCTGGATATATGTGTGCATGTGTATATGGATATGTATGTGTATATGGATATATGTTTGCATGTGTATGTGGATATGTGTGTGTATGTGTATATGGATATGTACGTATGTGTATATACTGTATATGGATATGTGTGTAAGTGTATATGGATATGTGTGTGTAAGTGTATATGGATATGTGTGCATGTGTATATGGATATGTGTGCATGTGTGTATGTGTATATGGAGATGTGTGCACGTGTATATGGATATGAGCATCCAAACTCTGTATTTATTAGGCATCACGACTAGGCAAAAGTATTTGTTTTAATGTAGATATATATCTATATATATATATATATATATATATATATATATATATATATATATATATATATATATATATATATATATATATATATATATATATATATATATATATAATGTCTTGTCTTGCTGATGTAGCTAAAAATCTTATTATTATTATTGCTGTTATTGTTATTGTTATTATTATTAGTAGTATTATTATCAATGTTGTAGTCGTTTACGTGTTTAAACTTTATTTTTAGTCTTCTTCGTTCTACTGGGTTTATTATTGCGTAATCGCACGTGAGTTTGTCGTCACCGCGCGCGCGTGTGAACGACCGTCAATTAAATTATTGTCGTCACAGCCAGATGTTCATATTGTTGTTCATCATCATCATCATCAATCTACGGTATTTAGATATTAACTTTCTATTAGAGATCAAAACTTTTCTTCATTTTTTATATCTTATCAGAGAGTAAGAAAGATGTTTTCAATTATACTCTACAAGAGAGAAAAATGGCGAGCTACTTCTTGCGCTTCAATTTTTTGATGATTTTAAAATTGATCGAAAAAAAATGTTTAAGCTGAAAACGTCTGGGACGATATTACAGACGGTAGTGCAGTTTTCGGAAGCACCGTCATGTTATTAAAACAGAAAAAAATATAATATTAGTGGAAAAATCCATGCCTGTAATATGGATTTTGCTTTTAGGAAATGTAATACTTTCTTTTGCCTCCAAAAAAAATTGTTAACGACTGATGGAAAGGTAGTCACAAGGTCTTTTTCCAAAAGTTTTCTTAAACTTCCTTTATATTTATTTTTCCAAAAGATTTTTTGGAAATTCCTTGCGGGGTTCCCCCACCCCGCAAACAACACCTATTGGAGTGTATTGTCAACTCCAAAAAATTTCTGGAGCTTCCTTTCAGTGGCATCATTTGTGCGGGACAGGAAAGGCAATTGCCCCCACCTCCCTCCTAAGGAATATCCGAAAATTGTTTATTTATTGGAAATAGGTAGTGTGCATTTTATAATTTCAGTTTGTATTTAAAAAAACATTAAAATTAAATTTTTGCACGCAGTATTTTTCCATTTTATCAGAGCAACTTAATAAAATTTGTACCCATACAGCAAAGATCAAAGTTCGAAACAGTACAGGTAATTAGGGTGGCCAGATTCTTTATGGGGGCTACATCAATTTCCCTCTTGGGGACTGGAAAGCTTCACTCTGGGAGGGTGGTATCAAGGCAGTGGGTTTCATTCGGGGGCCAGGAATCTTGTCTGCAGTCAAATCCAGAGAGCTTATTCATGTCACAGATTGGCTGCCTACCTTAGTTCGATTGGCAGGGGGTCATCCTCCTGCACCATTCAACGGTTATGACGTCGGAACAGTGCTACTGTTAGTTTGTTTTTAATTCCTTCAGAACGACATTATATTTTTTATATTAAATTATAAACGTCGTTGTTATTTCTCTTCTTAAACTTGTTGTGGACAAACATTTCAGCTCTGGTCTACCAAGCCCAAGACACGAGATACTTCACATCGATCCACTGACTCAGGGGTAAAAGGTCACTTTTATATTGAAAAAAAACAACAGATGTGCACAAACAAATTCGAGAGACTTTGACAGTTCCAAAACAAAACATGTAAAGGAAACATTGAATAATCAAATTCAAACATTCACTGTGAAATAACACTGAAATATAATACGAGTGATGTGAAAAAAGAAAATGTATTTATATTAGTAATGTAGAAGAGAGGTTCTTGTTTGGAGATGCCGGTAGAAAGAAGAGATTGTTTGAATTTGTAGAAGAGATTTTCGGTTACTCTGTTGAGTCAAAGATCGATTTTTCAGCGTTTTTTTGAGGCTGTTCAGTGGCTTGAGATGATTGTTCCAAGTTGGTCTGTTGAAGCAGAGGCTGTTCAGTGGCTTGAGATGAGTGTTCCAAGTTGGTCTGTTGAAGCAGAGGCTGTTCAGTGGCTTGAGATGATTGTCCCATGTCGGGTTCTTGAAGCAGAGGCTGTTCAGTGGCTTGAGATGATTGTCCCATGTCGGGTTCTTGAAGCAGAGGCTGTTCAGTGGCTTGAGATGATTGTCCCATGTCGGGTTCTTGAAGCAGAGGCTGTTCAGTGGCTTGAGATGATTGTCCCATGTCGGGTTCTTGAGTGGGAGAAAATGAATAGATCCAGTCAAAGGTGCTGAAAGGATTTTCTCTCTTCACTGCAGATGTAAGTGAATTAAATATTATTTACAAATAAGAAAGTTATAACTTAAATTATTACTACAATTAATTTAATTATTTTAATATCACACAAATTAATCAATTAATTAATCTTCCAAGCAATTATATCAATAAAAATTATCATTACCTAGATCATTTAACATCACTACAACAATCTTATCTCTATTTAATGGACACTTACGATCGCCCTCTTTCCCCTCAATTATCACGTTGCCAATTTCCATGTCGTAGAACACAAACAGCTTCCCATCTGAAGTAACGTAACATAGGCATGGTTTTGGCTGATTCTTGCTGATCGAGTAAATTCCTGCACAAAATGCAACCACAGCATTTTTGAAATGGAATCTTGCAATTTCCCCGGACAAGTTGACGATGTAGGTCTGTCCCAGGTGTGAGCAAGCAACGATCTCATCCATATTATCCCCCTGCCAAAAAATCAATTTCTCAGTCCCAAGTAAAGATTATTATCTTCAACAAAACAATTTTGACTTATAATACTTCCTACCGTGATATCAAGCTTTGTCAGTGCAAATGGTGGATGGTCGATGGGAATTGTCCATTCAACTTTCATTCCATCAGTAACTAACCTCAACTTTCCTGTAACGATGAAATCAATAATAATTAACTGCCATCAAACTCACTCATTTACAAGATACTGGCCAACACCCTTCAAACAACTACCTAAAAATCTACCTACCATTAGGAAAACAGACAGCTAAGTAGTGTTCCTTTTCGGCCGACTCGCCCTTACGCTCCCCCAAGATGTTGCCGATCACCTCTGTTGACCCATGCGAATTTTTAAATCTGGACGTACTACAAGATCATATAAAAAATGACAAAATGTTTGCTCTGAAAAAGTACTATTATATCTCTAATATTTAAGTCATAATTAAAGTCGTATAACGGGGGTCGTATAAGCGAGGTCCTACTGTACTACACTAGGTTTTTCATGCAATTAATAATTATGTTATCTCCAAGTATATTTTAAAAAAAGACAAGTCATGTCTCACTTAGTTTCTTCTTCTGGAAATAAGTCCACTGCCTCCTGAGCGAGAGGAAGTAAATTCACCGATGATCCCCCGAGTTTGCTAACAAGAATTCTCACTTTACCAGTGGAGATTTTGTGGGTGCTCATTGAGCTAATCTACGATGAGAAGGTGGTCCGACAATCTAACCGAGCTTTAAAATCAATGAATACACATTTGTAGAAACTACCTTGAAATTCACCTGCCATGTCAATACCGGTCCCAGCTTGTGACATTTGTCGAAGTAGTAATTGTAAGCAACAACCGTTCCCTCAGTGAAAGAAACTATCAGCTCGTTTTTATCATCACTGTCTTGAAATGGAAAATCATTGAGCTTCAACTTATTTTAAAATTAACAATATAAAAAGTATTTATTGCATAACAAAATGTTGAGCACAATTTATTTTTTGCTCAAGCTGTTAATCAGTAAAATAATCAAATATTCTTGAACATATCAATAAGAATCAAATTAAATACACAATAATAAGTTTAAAACCTTCAACCTATGCAATACTCTGTCTACATAAAAATCAATGTGCTAGCTTATGCAACAAAATTATTGATATAAATATTTAAATTTAGCATCTTTATTAATTATTAATGAAATAATTTTAATATAAAATGCATTTTATTAGTCAGCATCTTTAATATTGTCCTCACCAATGTCAGCAATGACACAGGCCTTTGCATGTTTTCTTTTTTTTAACCAGTACCAGAACAGAGGCTTGAGTTCCTTCTGCTGTTGCAGAATAAAACATTTAAATGAAACTATGATTCAAAGTGTATATATATATATATATATAAATATATATAAATTCAATTAACAATGATTTCTTTCCAAATAAAAGTTCCCTATCTATCTTTAATAAAACTGGTTCAGAAAACTGAAGCCTTTGTGTGAACCACTATTATTATTATTATTATTATTATAAACCAGGCCCGGGCAAGCCCCTTGCCGACAATATAAACACAAACTGAACGCGCAAACAAATACAACAAAAAATAACCAGAGCAAAATAAAAATCCTAAGCAAAATCAAATTGCATGTCACCAAAAAAATCATCCAAAAGTGATTTGAACAAAGACAACGATTCAGCAGACACCACCGGCCCAGGGAGCCGATTCCAATCAATTAGAAAACAATTAGAAACAGTCTTTTATGGTGTGTGCCTCACCACTTCTGCTGGTGACTCTGGCTAGATTCAAACCACGGTCTTTTGAGCCAACAAAAAAAATGGTAATCATAAATACCATCATTCAACATCATCATGAACTTACAGCTGAAGAAGAGGACGATTCAACACCGGGAGTCAGGTAGAAGACGTAGATAAAACCTTCTGTATTCAGGAACACAAGGCAATTCTAAAATTGAATGAGGTGTGATCGACTTTTGATCGGGAAATTGAATGAGGTCAGACAACCGGTATTAGTGATAATAGGGAATTAATATTCATTCCCATACATTAATAAGTTTAGAAAGGTACTATTACAAAATATTATAAATAATTATGTTATACAGTTAATTAATAGAAATTAACAAAAAAATATGCTTTCAAACAAACATACTTTTCCTTGGTTCATTACATCTCCAATTGCTAGACAGGAAATCTTTAAATAAAATAATTATATTTGAATTTAACTATTCATATTATAGAAACACTAGCAAGTAAAATTGTAAGTTTGGTAAAACCAAGTTTTGTAAAAATATGTTTGTATACATTAAAGTATTGGTCAAGAAAGTATAAAAATAAAAAGATTTACCGTTCCTAATCCGCTGGCTTTTGCCCATGGCTTACTGTCTTGAATGTACTTGTAAATCAATAGTTCTCCATGAGTGGTTCCGATGACAATTTCATTGTTCTGCTCATAAATAAATAAAAAACCAAATAAACATTTGAGGAACAATATGTTGAATATAGTTTTTGTTTTGCTTATAAATTGAACAGTTTATTTTATCTATTATTAATTGACCATTGTTCTTTTTATTCTATGTACTTCCGTCTTCCTTCTTTGTTGTTTCTCGAGTCGACATGTTGCTTTTAGTTGTGTACAATAAATTCGGGTTTTACTCTTAAATAAAGTATAAAACACAATAGGTTATGGGCCCAGTCAGCTATTAACTGTGTAACTCGAATTTATTAAAAGTTTACGATCGAAATTTTTCGTAATTTAGAGCAGCGAAGTAATCACGTTTTCTTTTGAATCGCTGACACCTGTTGACAGTTGTTTGAATAATGGATTTCACGAGAATTCAAATCAAGCCGCTAGAAGGCAAGTCAAATTGGTTGAACTGGAAAGGTAGAGTTTCGATCCTACTGCGCGGCACACCAGATGTCATGGACGTTGTAGAAGGGAAACTTAAAAAACCAGACGAACCGAGGGATGATTCAACAGAAGCCGAGGTAACTGCATATCAAACCGCCTACAGCAAGTTTTTGAAAGCTGACTGCAGTGCAATGGTGATTCTATCAACCAACATGTCAGAAGAATCTTATGAAAAGGTTCGTTCCCATGCATGTGCAAGAGAAGTTTGGTTGGAATTACATAGGCTGTTTGATGGAATAAATGAAGACAGAGCCTATGATCTCTGTATGCAGTTCTTTGGTTACAAGATGTGTCAAGGTGATGAAGCTGCTACTCATGTTGGTAAGCTAAAGAATATCTGGAAGGAGCTAAAGGTCGAACTTGATAAAGAAGAAAACAAAGATCTACTGCTCATGTGCCGTATAATTGAAACATTGCCAAGTGAGTATTTCTCATTTTCTTCGAGTTGGAGAATGTTGAGCAAAGCCGAACGGACTGTTGATAATCTCACGAATCAGTTATGTAGTTACGAAAGAGCTCTGGCTGGCAAAACTGAACCCGTTCAACAGGAAGCATTGTTCGCTAAGTCAACATACCCGAAGTCGGCACAGAAACAGAAAAGTCAAATAAAGTCTGCAAAACAAGGTACTATTATTTGTCATTACTGCAAGCAAGTAGGACATGTTGTTCGTAAATGTAGAAAATGGATTGCCGATGGCAAACCACCGAAGCCAGCAAATGATTTGAACATCAGTCAAGGTAAAGCTCCAGAGTCAGTCCATTCTGTGTCATTGTCTGCTGTGTATTCAGATGTTCTTGCAATTGATAGTTCTACATCTGCTGATGGTTGGTATGTAGATAATGGCGCAACCAGTCATTTGACTTTTAGAAGTGACATACTGACAAACTTCAAGAAATTCTCAAATGTCCAGAGCCTACAGATAGCAGATGGAAATCACGTTGAAGCTGTTGGTGCAGGTACTGTCCACCTGAAAACAGTGATTGATAAAAAGAACATTGAAGTGAAACTTGAAAACGTGTGGTATGTTCCAAAGTTGAACAGAAATTTGTTTTCAGTATTAGCAGCTCAAGACAGGAAGAAAAACAGTATTTTCATGTCTACACAAGAAAGATGTTACTTCAAGGTCGACAATGTGAAAGTTCTTGTTGGTGCTCGAGAAAGAAATGGTGGTTTGTTCAGGCTGATTGCAGATACAGTTGTACCATCTAAGTTACACGAAGCAAATATTGTAAAGGACGAAAATTTGATTCAGTTGTATCACGAAAGGCTTGCTCATCAAAACAAAAGACATGTGAAGTCAATTTTAAAACAAGAATTCAACATAGATGTCAGTCTTGATGGTGAAGTTTGTGAAGGATGTGTCTTCGGAAAAGCACATCGCCTGAAGTTTGGAACCAGAGTTCGAGCAACAAAACCAGGCGAAAGAATACACACTGATGTTTGTGGTCCATTTTGTAATTCATTCTCAAATTATCGCTATTTTGTCCTGTTTAAAGATGACTACAGTGGCTTCCGTTTTGTCTACTTCATGAAAGAAAAGTCTGAAGTGTCAGAGAAATTGACGTGGATGCTTGCTGAGTGCCAAACAGCTGGACATACAGTGATGGAGTTGCTGAGTGACAATGGCGGTGAATTTGACAATGCTGATGTGAAGAAAATTTTGAACAAACATGGTATCCGACAACGTCTGATAATGCCATACACACCTCAACAAAATGGATGCAGTGAAAGAGAGAATCGCACCTTAGTAGAAGCCGCCAGGGCCATGAGATTAGCTCATGCAGAATTACCTCAAGCTTTATGGGCACAATTGATTCAGACCGCTGGGTACATCTTGAATCGAACTGCACCTACTTGTGTCAAAGGAAAATCACCATATGAACTGTGGTACAATAGAAAACCAAAAATCACACATTTGCGAATTATTGGTTGTACTGCATATGTTCATGTTCCTGATCAACGAAGAAAAAAGATGGACACTAAAGCTGAGAAGGGTATATTAGTTGGCTATGAAGGCGATGATGGCTATAGAGTTTTTCTCCAGCCAGGAAATAGAACAGTTCGTTCAAGAGATGTTGTTTTTGATGAGAAAATTCTAAGAACAACAGTTCCAAATTGGCCATTGAAATCTGATCAAGATGAGTCTGATGCTGATGACGATCAGATGACTGAAAACAGTGGAGCTGTGACTGAGGAAATACCTACCATTGCTGATGAACTGACACAGAGTGGTGCACCTGCTTCAGGCATACAGTTGCGTGACCGTGAATGCATCAAGAGGCCTGCTCGTTTCGATGACTATGTGATGATAGCAGCAGAAATGTTCAGTTCTTCAGAACCTACCAGCTTTGAGGAGGCAGTTCAAAGTGATCAGAAGAATGAATGGCAGCAAGCGATGAAAAATGAAATGCAATCGCTTTGTGAAAACCAGACGTGGCATCTTATGGATCTCCCTCCTAAGAAAAAAAGCTATTCCATGCAAGTGGGTCTACAAAGTCAAGACTAATTCAGATGGTTCCATCGAACGTTACAAAGCAAGACTTGTAATTAAAGGCTATGCTCAAAAGAAAGGAGTTGATTACGATCAGACCTTCAGTCCAGTGGTCAGAAATACAACTGTTAGAACTCTTTTAAGCGTTGCAGCCAGTGAAAGAATGCATTTGATGCAGTTCGATGTTTCAACGGCATTCCTATATGGTGATCTGCAAGAGGAAATCTATATGGAGCAGCCCGAAGGCTTTACTGATGGTTCTGCTAGAGTGTGTAAACTGAAAAGAAGTTTGTATGGACTCAAGCAGGCTCCCAGATGTTGGAACACGCGGTTTGGCAATTTCTTAAAGAAGATCGGATTTAAACAAAGTGACGCTGATCCTTGTCTGTTTATAGTGGAAAGAAATATGAAAAAATTGTTTCTTGCTTTATACGTTGATGATGGCATTGTCATGGCTACAGATAAACAAGAACTCTCAGAATTTGCAGATAGGCTAAAATCAGAGTTTAAAATTATAACAAAGCCAGCAAAATATTTCCTGGGAGTAGAAATCAATCAGAAATCTGATGGCTCCATAAAGATCAGTCAAGCTGCCTATACGAGAAAAGTTCTTGATCAGTTTGGTATGAGTAATTGTCGGCCATGTGTTACTCCAATCATCTCATCTGAGAAGGCAGAGTTTGATGATAATAATGAACCAGTCAAATTTCCTTACAGGTCAGTTGTGGGGGCACTCATGTATTTAATGACGGGTACCAGACCCGATATTGCATATGCTGTTAGTGTTGCTTCCAGGAATTTAGAAAATCCTCTTCATAGTGATGTAGTCCAAGTAAAAAGGATTCTGCGATATCTTAAGGGTACCGAAGATACAGGAATTGTCTACAGACCTCAACAGAATAAAAACACACTCCTGTGTTATAGTGATGCTGATCATGCAGGTGACCATACCACAGGCAGGTCTACAACTGGTGTGGTTTGTATCTATGCTGAAGGAGCAATAAGCTGGTTGAGTCAACGACAGACATCAGTTTCTATCTCAACCACAGAAGCAGAGGTAGTAGCGGCTAGTGAGGCCACACGTGAGGTTGTTTGGATAAAACGTCTGCTGAACGACATTGTTGGATTTGATGATATTCCAGTCATACAAATTGACAATGAAGCTGCTATTCGTTTGGCTCAGAACCCAGAACATCACCGACGTACCAAACACATACAGACTCGTCATTTCTTCATCAGAGAAAAGGTTGCAGACGGTGAAGTTGGTGTCAAGAGTGTCACAACAGAACTTCAAGTGGCAGATGCACTAACGAAAGCTCTACAAGGACCAAGGCTAAAGCAACTGATGATCCACATGGGACTCGGTTAACTTTTCCTGGGAAATCAAGTAGTTTACTAAGAATGAAATTGGTCAGACTGATAACTGTTACGATTTATGCTCAAAATGAGAAGGTGTTGAATATAGTTTTTGTTTTGCTTATAAATTGAACAGTTTATTTTATCTATTATTAATTGACCATTGTTCTTTTTATTCTATGTACTTCCGTCTTCCTTCTTTGTTGTTTCTCGAGTCGACATGTTGCTTTTAGTTGTGTACAATAAATTCGGGTTTTACTCTTAAATAAAGTATAAAACACAATACAATATACAATGAATGCAAACTATATACTATAATGGCCAGTGTTGGAAAAAGTTCTGTGTTTCAGTACTTAAGTAAAAGTACAAGTAACGCCTCAAAAAGTTACTTAAGTAAAAGTAAAAGTATTTGCTAAAAAATGTACTTAAGTAAAAGTAAAAAGTAACAGCACTTTAAAGTTACTTTTAAAGTAAAAAGTAAAAATACTGAAGCCGCTTTTTGTAATTGTCATTCGTCAATCATCTAACTCTATTTTATCATAATTCCATTGTCTTTCAAACGCTACTGCGTTGATAAAACTGATAAACTAATTGGTAACACGCAAACTAATGAAAAAATTCTATTTTTACGTGCCTTTTTGTCAATTTTTCGTATTTCGATACATGCGCTGGATGCACGCGTATCACGTGTTTCTTCAAGTCTGACGGAGAATTGTGGAATGCTAAACACATAATTACTTTACTTTAGGTTTGCCCAGCAAGCATGTGAATCTGAACGTTTTAGCTTCCATCGATTGAAATCTGAACATTTTAACTAAATATGGCCATGGGCGTTCTTTATTAAGTTCATTGTTGTTACGCGCCTATCATCGCCACCACTGCTCACGTTCGCTCCTTTGGAAGATTCCATAGTAGGTAATCTCGAACAATCTATTGTACACCAAAACAAGTATGATCGCGAAAATCTTAGCTCCCCCACAAGCTTCAATACTACTAACTACTAACATAAAAGTAAAATGGGGTTCGAAAATGCATACGTTAATAAATAATCATAGATAATTAATACAACATCGATTTAGACTTTATGTCGTTTTATTAATTTTTTACAGTACTTTGTAACGGTTTGTATTGGAAAAGTAACGAAGTAAAAGTAAGTCCGAAAATAATACTTCGTTACAAGTAAAAAGTACTGAAAAAAATCTGTACTCCGTTACAGGCAAAAAGTACGTCGGATGTACTTAAGTAAAGTAACGCGTTACTTTTACTTCGTTACCGAACAACACTGATAATGGCACTATACACTAACTATAGTGACTATAGTTAGGCTATGGTAGGTAGTCGCATAAACGAAACGCGCCTGTGCGCGCAACGCCTGAACATTCAAGACTAAAAAGTTTATCAGGCGCAGTGGAACGAGCTAAAATGGTGTTACGGGATTGCTTATATCTCTGGATGTAATAAAGCCACAATAAAAATGGTTACATAAAAATAATTTTAAATCATGTCTGAACCCAAAATTGTCTATATAAATGAGTTCGCACAGTTCATTTTCCTTTCACTTTGATTCAAAAGTGAGTCTTTATTGATTTAAGGCTTTATTTCATAGGTCATTGACGCTAAAATATGGTTTTAGGCTTAAAAAATTTCGTTTCTTTTCTTCTATAACAATGTTAAATTTGGTAGCTATACGAGCTCTCCCAGTTACACAAATCGAGTTTTAAGTGGATAGGGTGGTGCTTAAAATTTGAGCACCGCGCGCCAGCTAAACTCTAAGCACGCTCTAGGAATTATATAGATTTTAGATAGTGTTTGAGTCTCTATATCTCGTCTTGGAGACCTCGCTGTAAAATAAATTTAGTTTCATTCGAAAGGTTATTAACTCTATTATAACATAGTAAAAATACATAACACAGCTAAGTCTCTAACTATAAAAATTACTTCGTTAATGTAGATCGTGTAGCAGCGCATAACCGTAGGCGCGCTGCACCTGATGTAGATAATATCGATTTTAAGATAGTGTTTGAGTCTCTATATCTCGTCTTGGAGACCTCGCTGTAAAATAAATTTAGTTTCATTCGAAAGGTTATTATGTCTATTATAACATAGTAAAAATTCATAACACTGGTAAGTCTCTAACTATAAAAATTACTTCGTTAATGTAGATCGTGTAGCAGCGCATAACCGTAGGCGCGCTGCAACTGACGTACATAATATAGATTTATAGATTTTAAGATAGTGTTTGAGTCTCTATAACTCGTCGTAGAGACATCTCAGTAGTATAAGTTTAGTTTCATTCAAAAGGTTATTTAATAACTTTAATGAACAAATGATGAAGACGAAGCCGTGGACTTTCTCACAATCTTCAAGCGCTTTCCTGACAGACAGCCGCCTTAACTCCGCCTTGCTGAAAAAGGAGGAGGGCAATTATACAGATCAAGTTATGATCCGCGACAGAAAGTACTTTGATTCTCCTACATAAACAAATATCAGTCTTAAAACAACAAGCAGACGGCGAACTACCGCGAGCTCATGCAGTGACATTCAGTGCTATGGCGCATGGGAAGCGAAATGCGTGGTCCCACTTTTAAACTTTTAATAACTTTATATTTATCAAGTTTTTTGTTTGGAATTCTATTTCTAAATAAATTCATATGAATATGAGAAACAGAAGGAATTCTTAACCCATACGCGCAAAGCCTTGTTAGGCGTTCTTTGCGCTGTGCGCTATGTGCACGCTGTAAACTACGCTTCTACGTTGTACCCCAGTTTTTAACGGACGCACGCAGTCCATGTTCCATCGTAGCGCCGCGGTGTCATGGCGTTTCGGCTCGTGAGCGTAGTTAAATTTGAATTGTTTTATTGTTTCACGTGGAAACTGTGAGTTTTTTTTCTTTTCTTCTGTATTCCCTTTTTCTAAACCTTTCTTTCTCTAATAATGTACTCTAGGGATTTCTTATTAAGCCTCTCTCAATCTTCTACTCTGCCCACTCGCACTGTTCGCCGTAAGATTTATTATCTGGATATCCTTAACCTAAATTATATTAGGAAATTTAAACGTATTGCTAAGTGCAACTCTTCTTTCTCTGATCTCTCTATATCAAATCCTCTTCTTAAAATAAACAATCCTAAAACTAATAATAGTCATAATAATAATAATAATAATAATAATAATAATAATAATAATAATAATAATAATAATAATAATAATAATAATAATCCTAGTTCTAGCCTTAATATAGCCACCCTTAATATTCGTTCTCTAAATAATAAATCACTCTTTATCTCTGAGCTAGCCCTGTCTAACTATCTTGATCTCTTTCTCCTGACTGAGACCTGGCATGAATCTGCATCTTCTCCTTCTCTCCTTGCTTCTGTTCCTACTGGCTTCTCTTTTGTTGAGCAGGCTAGGCCTCCTACTAATCCTTTTTCTGCTCAACATTCTTCCTATGGTGGCATATGCCTTCTCTTCAAGTCTTCCTATTCTGTCTCTCTCAATTCTTCTACTAAATTCTCATCTTTTGAATGCCTCTTTACTTCTGTTAAAATTAATTCTTTTAAGTTCAATTTAATAGGTATCTATAGGCCTCCTAAATGCTCTAAACCACAATTTCTGGAGGATTTCTACAACCTTTCTGAATCTCTCTTCTCTCTATCTACTCCTTCTTTTATCATTGGGGATTTTAATATTCCTATTAATAAAACTAAGGACTCTTTTGTTTCTCAATTTCTTGAAATCTTATCTACTTTTAACTTCTTTCAGCATTGTGACTTTCCGACTCATAATCGGGGTAACACATTGGATCTTATTATTTCTCCTCTTTTCTCTAATATAAGCAATCTTTCACCTGTTAATCTTCACTTTACTGATCACTACTTTATTTCTTTCACCTTACCTCTATCTCAACCTTTAATTAATCTTACTTCAGTCACTAAAAGGTGTTGGTCTAGATTTGATAATATTCAATTTTCAAATTTATTTCTCACCTCTGGGTTTTCTTCTTCTTCTTTCACTGATGTTGATTCCTTTATGGACAATCTCAATCTGACGATTTCATCCATACTGGATACTTTGGTTCCTTTTGAGACGTTTAAGTTTCGACTCTTTTCTAAAAAAGCTCCTTGGTTTGATCGTGATTGTGTTCTCTTGAAGCAATCTGCACGTAAAGCCGAGCGAGCTTATCGTTCTAAATTGTCTAAGGGTTCTTGGTATGAGTGGCAATACCATCTCAAACAATACCATAACCTCATCTTTACTAAGCATTCTTCCTTTTTAAGAAAATCTATTGTTCTTGCTTCTAGCTCGAGGAATAGGTGGTCTTCTCTTTCTAAACTCCTTAATAAAAAATCTCCTCCTCCTTCTTTTTCTCCTGATGACTATCATAATTTTCTTACCACGAAAATTGAAAGCATCAGATCTTCTAACAATAGTAAAACCCCTATTTTTTCTAAATTCTCTACTGAAACTTTTACTTTTTTCTCTCCTATTACACTTGACTATCTTACTAAACTTATTAACTCTATGTCTTCTTCTACTTGCTCTTTGGATCTCATTCCTACTACTATCTTTAAAGAGCTTTCTTCTGTTCTTTATCCAATTTTACTTGATTTAATTAATCTCTCTTTATCTACATCTGTGTTTCCCTCTGTTCTTAAGTCCTCCTTTATTATCCCTACTATTAAAAATGCCTCTCTTGATCCTTCTTCTCTATCTAGCTATAGGCCTGTCTCTAACCTATCCTTTATCTCTAAAATTATGGAAAGAGTTGTGTATGAGCAAATAAGTGCTTATCTAACTGCTTTCTCACTTCTTCCCTCTTCTCAATCTGGCTTCAGACCTGGCCACTCTACTGAAACTGCTCTACTTAAGCTTCATAATGACCTTATTGTTTCTTCTGACTCTGGCCTCTCTACCCTTCTTCTTTGTCTTGATTATTCATCTGCATTTGATACAGTTGATCACTCACTGTTGTTGGATGTACTTGATAAATCTTTTAATATAACTAGCGATGCTCTCCGGTGGATTAAATCTTATCTATCTGGTAGATATTCCTATGTTTCTATTGATTCTTCTAAATCTACTCCTGTAACTTTGAGCTACGGTGTCCCTCAAGGGTCTATTCTTGGTCCTTTACTGTTTATTCTCTATACTTCTGAACTTCCTCATATTATATCTTCTCACTCTCTCAATAGCCAAATGTATGCCGATGACTCTTATGTCTATTCTACTTTCTCTAATTCTTCTCTTGAGTCTGTTCTTAACAAAATAGCTGCCTGCCTTCAATCTATTATATCCTGGAGTTCTTCTATGTGTCTTAAACTTAATCCTGACAAGTTTGAACTAATCTATTTCAACAAGTCCTCTAAATCCCTAAATCCTCTTCCTTTGGTTTTGCCACCACCATCTTCTCTTTCCATTTCTCCTTCTCCCTTGATACGTAGCTTAGGTTTTCTCTTTGACTCTAACTTGTCGCTAACCCCCCAAATTACTTCTGTTACTAAATCCTGCTACTTTCATCTTCGCCGTATTAAGCAGCTTCGTCCACTTCTGGATGATCCTTCGCTGCAACTTCTAGTCTCTTCTCTTGTCCTGTCTCGTATCGACTACTGCAATTCTCTATACTATGGTCTTCCTGACACTACCCTCTATCCTCTCTCTAAAGCCTTCAACTCGGCTGCTCGCTTAGTTTCTCGCACCTCCTACTCCTCTCACATCTCTCCATCTCTTGTTCTTCTCCATTGGCTTCCTCTCAGATATAGGGTGATTTTTAAAATCTGTTTAATAATGTACAAAATAAAAAATTGCCTTTCTCCTCTCTACTTAACTAATTTAATACATATCCCTCCTAAGTCTGGTCTTCGTTCTTCTTCTCGTAATCACTCTCGCATCTTCACTATTAAGCATTCTTTTGCTAAACGCTCTTTCTCTTACTCTGGTCCCTATCTCTGGAACTCTCTTCCTTCTTCTCTTACTAACTCTACTTCTCTCACAGTTTTCCGTCGTGGACTTAAAACATATCTGTTTACTAAGTTCACGACCGAGCGCTATTGAACACTGCGGAAATAGCGCTATACAAATAAAAATTGATTGATTGATTGATTGATCGAGGTATGCGAACTTTGATTAGCTATATCTTTTATTAAAATAACTTTTTTTAACACTTTAAGGTATATTTGAACTCAGATTTTATACCTTTATTTAAAAATATTACTGAAATTAAAAAAAATAATTTTGAAATTTTTATGCGACTACCTAGGCTATGGTATCGCTCCGCCGCTTTCTTCTCCGTGCAGTCACCATATATAACTATATACTTATATACTAGGTATATATACCCTTCCAAAAGGTCTTAAAAAATATAATTTTCAAACAAGTAGCAGAAAACTTACGTTATCGTTGTCTACATCTCCTATCGCCAGACTCAGAGCCTCATTTTTCGCTTTACCTCCTTGAAACTCAAATTCAGCCAAATTTACATAAGAAACTGCTTTCCCTGGTTTCAGCAAAAATTCAGCAAAATTTACATAAGAAACTGCTTTCCCTGCTTTCATTTTTGAATGAAAGTATGCCTTCTTTCTAAGCGTTAATACTATTACCACGGCAAAGCCGGCGCAGTAGCAATTTTACCGATTATTTCACCGGCGGGATTGCCGGGGAAATAATCGGTCACCGCCGGTGCAATAGCAGCAAATAAATTATTAAATAATTAATAAAATAATCTTTATTTAATCAAATATTTATGTTCACGCGTATTCTATGATAATTCGTAAAAATCAAAATTTTGTTTTACTTAGTTTTCTGAACGGGTTTATGTGCACAGATGTGACTGACATGTATACTTGCTCTTAGAAGATTTATCAAAGTAAAACATCATTTTGGGATTTAAAAAAAGAAAGAAATATAAGTGATTTGAGCCGATCTTTTTCTTGTTTAGTTTTTTTCTTCTTCTAATTTCTTCTGCAGAAAGAATAAACTCTTCTACTCAAATTTCAATTCTAACTCGTTAATTTAACGTTGTTCTCAAATCTGTTTATTTTCAAATCTATTTTATTTTATTTTATTAACACTCAGCTGCCGGCCCTTTCAGTATTATGATGAAAGACGTGAGCTCGACGAAGATACAAATCGAACGGTCGGACTCGGGATCGGGGAAGACTCAACACGTTCCCACGCAAAAGTCTTTTAACCCAATTGTCTGGAAGTTGATGATTGGCTCGTGGTTGGTAAATATTTGATAAATTGTTAAAGTTCTTATGATGTTATGATATATTCTATATATAAATCAATGTACATACATTATGTTTTATTAGACACAAGCACATACGTTTTAATAAAAAAGTGTGATATTTTCGGCAACTTAAAAATGGTTACAAGGTTTAAAACATCTGAATAGATGTTTTAAACCTTGTAACCAATGATTTTGCAATGTGAATCTACTGCCAAACATTGAAAGTTTCTAAAGCAAAAGAAACCAGGCAGTGTTTCAGACAGTTAAATGCCAACTGCTAATTATTATTGTTCTTGTATGCACGTGTGAAAATGTGCATTTTTATTCTTGTACGTTACTGTACATTCTTTCGGTCTGTTCTGCAGCTGTACTTAAATTTAACTCTTTGAATATTTAACAGCGTCTTGGTGTACGGCTCGTACTCGGTGATCATCCACTTGTCGAAGAAGGACAAACAGCTCCAGTACAATTCGTCTTCTGTTATCCTCCTCATTGAACTACTGAAGGTTAGACAACGATGTCGCTCGGTGTCGATGCACAGGCACTTGATATCAGTGAACATTCTTGTTAAATGTTTATAAAATTGTGTTTGAAGTTTCTCAGTAAGTTATTCACAGTCGGTACAGGTCGTTAAAACACCCCTGAACCCCCCGAGCTTCAAGGGGTCCCCAAATTATTGTGACTAAATTTGTAATAAAATGGTTTGGGGGCCACCTAGACCATAGCCATATTTTTAAAATTACATTAAAAAATAATACAATTATGTTCCAAATACGACACTCGAGATGAAAGTTGTAATAAAAAAATGCGCTTCAAGATTTGCTTTCGTTTGAGTGTTTATATTCTTATAAAATAATTACAATTTTTTAAATTGCATATTATTTTGTTAAATTTATAGTAAAAACATTTTAATTTCGTGAAATAATTTTATCAAGCATTTAAAATTAAGTTTTTGCTAATCGACTAAAAACGAAATTGCGCAAGTTTGTCTCGTGTGACACCCCCTTTATAGGGAGCGGAAGCCGCAGCCGTCAAATTTTCGGTAGCCGGAGCCGAGCCATGAAAAAATGGCGGCTCCGCAAGCCTGGTTAGTAGTACGTTACACAACAACTAAAAAATAATTTTTCGGGAAAGAAATATAAACTTTTTGCAGTGATTTTGTTTCTCACAATATTTCAATTTTTATACCAAATTTTGATCGAATGTTTTGGCCATGAAAAGAGATTCTAGATTTTTATTTCAGCTCCTAATTTAAAACATTAGCCAACCAAAATAACTTAAAAAGCAAAAGAAGCATGTTATATACGTATCATTATAGACTGTCATTAATCATTGAGACTGTTGTAGTTATTTTATATCAGACACTTCAGAAATGTTTGCTATTTGTATTTATATCGATTTGGACTTTCTTTGTAAGTAAACTTTCAAGAAAAACTTTTCATTACGCCTCTTCGAACTGTTTACGAAAACTCTTCAACATCTTGAGTATCTATCATTCTCTTTATCGCAGTAAAAAGTAAAAAAAAACACTCAAATCAACAACGAGCAATAAAAAAACGAGACGAAAGCGCACGGCGGCGAAAGCTTTTATAGGTCGAGTTTCGAGTTCTTGAAATAATTGAATGTCGCCAAAACGAAATAGTTGTTTTTCTGTTTCGCTTGAGGATTTGGTAAAATTGAACGAAGCTTGTGATTCTTGTAGATGTCGCTCGTGGTTCCCTAGCTCGTCCGTTACATTTTATGTTCATCGTGTTATGACCAACTTTTTTGATTTTTACCCAATCCTGGTGCCAATTATGTCTAGCAATAGGTGATCCAGATTAACAGGAGTTTGCTTTTTTGTATACATGAAATCATCAGAAACATATCTCTTGTTATCAAAACGATTAACTTGAACGTTTTTAAAAAATGTTCTTAATAAATTAACACTAAATTACAACTGAATTACACCTAAATTTTTATTAAATTAGAATAAATTTACAACTGAAGAAAACTATGATCTTTTGAGATGACCGTGATTATATTAAACAGACGCCTGAATTCTGAATTTATTAGTTTCGTTTTATTAGGTTTCTTTGTATATCTCCATATGAGTTAAATACTTGCATGCAATACAAGCAAAATGACATTTCTGGTCACTTATTGTGAAAAACCTCAAATAAGTTGATTGAATTTCTAATAAATTTTAATGATCTATTGTCTAATAAATTTTAATGATTGATTGACTAATAAATTGTAATGATTGATTGTCTAATAAATTTTAATGGTTGACTGTCTAATAAATTTTAATGATAAATCAATAATCAGTTTTCTTTTTTTGCTTCCGTCATCCTCCCAGCTGATCCTGTCGATTACCATGTACACCTCGGAGTCGGACGGTCCCCCGCTCCCCGTCCGGGAGATCCTGTCGTGGCGCTTCATCCTCCCCTTTTCCGTCCCGGCCATCCTCTACTGCGCCACTAACAATCTCGGCATTTTACTCCAGATGCAGATGGATCCTGCGACGTATCAGGTGAGTTCGTTCTTAGATAACATGTCCGTCGCAGGGGGTTCGGATGAGCGGTGTAAGTTTGGGATAAAGTGAAAGTGGGGAGTGGCCTTATTATTTCTGAATTCGGAAATAACGTCATTTTGTTATTAGTGAGATTGCTTTGGTCTTTGGGTTCGGTAGTTATTTATTGTTTACTTTTGCAGAAAAAATTGACGGGTTGATGGAGTTATCAATGTGTGCCATTGTGTTTATGCGTGTGTGTGCTTGCAATAGATTTAAATATTTGACACTCTCTGTTTCCTTTTCTAACCATGTTTGTAGGTGTTGAGTAACATGAAGATATTATCTACGGCCATTCTTTATAGGATTATCATGAAGAAGTGAGTTGTTTAAATAACGTTTGTTCATTTATAAGATTTTTTTAGGATTAAGTTTTTGTTTTGTTTTTACTTAATTGTTTAGTTTTTTTTAAAGAAATCTTTTTTTTTTGTTACGAGGAAGTATTTCTAGGTGTGTTCACATGTTTGTGTATGTTTGTATGTATGTCTGTGTATGTGTGTGTGTGTGTGTGTGTGTATGACTGATTAGCATAAATTATAATTTTTCGACAGAGTACTCAGCTGGGTTCAGTGGTTTTCTCTCTTCCTTCTATTCGTGGCTGCTTGTCAGAACAGGTTGTCTGTTGACTTGATGAGTTATTCTATCATTTCATTAATTCATCTATCCATTCATTCATTCATTCATTCTATTCATTCATTCATTCATTCATCTATTTATTAATCTATTCATTCATCCATCTATTCATTAATTCATTCATTCATTCATTCGTCTATTCATTCATTCACAGCATAGGGGGAT
This sequence comes from Erpobdella octoculata, assembly GCA_963978895.1. Taxonomy (NCBI): domain Eukaryota; kingdom Metazoa; phylum Annelida; class Clitellata; order Hirudinida; family Erpobdellidae; genus Erpobdella; species Erpobdella octoculata. Next base: position 1,758,919 of record OZ022238.1, on the reverse strand, counting down.
TTGTGGCAGACCAGAAGGACCTCTCGGCCGGGGTCATCCACATCACCTTCGCCGGCATCCTCATGATCTCCCTCTACTGCTTCCTCTCCGGACTGGCCGGAGTCTACTCCGAGTACATACTCAAGGATAGATTTGAGGTAAACGATTACGGGGGGGGGTCTGGGTTGATCAGGTGTGATCGACTTTTGATCGGGAATTTGAATTGACCCTGCTACTACCAACGGGGTCAAAAACAACCCCAGAGGTACTTGGAAAAGCTGTCCCTGCTACACCCATAATCAAAATTCGGTGAAATTTTGTGACTTTTTACAAATGTACCTTCCCTTACAAGACCTTTGATTTTTTTTAATTTGATAAAATTTCACCGAACTCTGATAATTGTTTTTATACCCTTGGTATTAGGAGGGTCAAACATTCCACCAATGTTCCACTGGGGACGCTAGATAGGATAAACTTTTTTTTGAAATGTACTATTGACCTCCTATGAACGACAGTCATTCATTGGGGATGATTAAAACTGAGGGAATGTGAGAATCATTAAGCGGGTGGAGACTGAATTGCATTTTAATAAACTGTCAGAGTATCAGGGTCATGTCAGAGGATCGGGGTCATGTCAGAGTATCAGGGTCATGTCAGAGTATCGGGGTCATGTCAGAGTATCGGGGTCATGTCAGAGTATCGGGGTCATGTCAGAGTATCGGGGTCATGTCAGAGTATCGGGGTCGTGCAAGCTGTCAAAACTTTAGAGCGGGAGAGTTGATGGAGGCTGTGATTGACCTACCTGTCAATTATGGTCAATTTTTGTTTGGGATTTCTATTTCTTTATATTTAATCATTTTGTAATTATATTTGATTTTATTTGGGTAATTATATTTAATTATTTTATCTGTTAGTTATTATATCTTATTCTGTTTGGTAATTACATCAACCAATTAATTTATTTAATAATTTATTTTTCATTTAGTTATATCTTATTCTGTTTGCTAATTACATCAACCAATTAATTTATTTAATAATTTATTTTTCATTTAGTTATATCTTATTCTGTTTGGTAATTACATCAACCAATTAATTTATTTAATAATTTATTTTTCGTTTATTTATATCTTATTCTGTTTGGTAATTACATCAATCAATTAATTTATTTAATAATTTATTTTTCATTTATACGACATTAATATTCTCCTCACAGGTTTCTATCCACATTCAAAATTCTTTGCTTTACGTATTCGGCATCATCTTGAATGGCTCCCTGTGGCTGTTCACTGAATGGAAAGAAGGTTGTATAGATGATGATGATGATGATGATGATGATGATGATGATGATGATGATGGTTATGGTGGTGCCGATGGTGAAGGTTGTGATGATGAAGATGAAGATGGTTATAGTGGTGGTTATGATAGTGATGAAAACTGCATTGGTAATGATGATGAGTGTGGTGACGAAGATGATGATGATGATGATAATGATGATTGTGGTCGCTATGGTTATAGTGAGTTAGCGATAATGATGCGAGCGGTTGATAATGGTACTATTTTTGTGATAGTGATGTTGCTGAACTAATTTTGTGCATTGCTGTTAATGATATTTTACTAATTGTTTGGATGGTTATGATACTGTACCAATTGTTGGTGATGGTAATGATACAATATTAACTGTTGGTGATGGTAATGATAGTGTACTAATTGTTGGTGATTGTAATGATACTGTACTAATTGTTTTCATTTCTCCTCACAACAAAAACAGGAAGAGGATATGACCTGTTCGAGGGCTTCAACTTCTACGTCTACCTCCTCATCTTGTGTCAGGTCTGTTGAAATGTCGAAAATGAATTTCAGTTCTCATCTGTTTCATTGCTTAAGTGCATTCATTTTTCGAGTGCCGCTTATACAGACCAGCGGCCACTTTACAATGTTGGCAACTTGCAGATAGGACCAGCGGCGTATGCGGTGTTTACGGCGCCGCTGGTAGCCGTGCGTATTACTCGATAGCTCCACAAGTGCACAAAGGACTTTAAGGTACTCGACCACTTAATGATGAAATGCTGAGTTGACGTGAGCACATGCGAGTTGGTTTCTTGCTCAAGGAAATTACGTGCCCGAACCTGGAATCGAACCCGGGTACTCCGGACATCCAAGCCGGTGTCTAAAGCACTAAACCAACAACACGTCATACGTTTGCGTTCGGGTGCCAGGGTGCATGTCACATGCGTTAAAATACATTAATTCAGCGTTCACTCTCAAACAACTTGCCATTGCAGGCCATCATCGGGCTCCTGATGTCGGCAGTGATGAAGCACTCCAGTAACATAACCCGGCTCTTCATCATCTCCTCGGCAGCGGCAGTGACAACTCTCCTCTCCATGGCCGTCTTCCATCTCCAGCTCAACTTGTACTTCTGCATCGCTTTCGTCCTGCTGACGACCGCTCTCATTCTTTATCACCGGTCGTGATCTGGTGCTCGTTTGTTTACGTGTATTTGTTTGTTTACGTGTATTTGTTTGTTTACGTGTATTTGTTTGTTTACGTGTATTTGTTTGTTTACGTGTATTTGTTTGTTTACGTGTATTTGTTTGTTTACGTGTATTCGTTTGTTTACGTGTATTTGTTTGTTTACATATATTTGTTTGTTTACGTGTATTCGTTTGTTTACGTGTATTTGTTTGAAATGAACATGTGTAGGTGTGACTATGTGTGTATGTATGTGCATATGTATGTGTGTATGTATGTATGTATGTATGTGCATATGTAGGTGTGTATGTATGTGCATATGTAGGTGTGTATGTATGTGCATATGTATGTATGTATGTATGTGCATATATACCACCTGCATTGTGTGTATGTATTTGTTATGTATTAATTTTATTTATATATATGTGTGTGTGTGTATGGGTGTGTGTGTGTGTGTGTGTGTGTGTGTGTGGGCGTGTGGGGTGAATGATTATGTTTTGTATAAGCATTGTCACAACGACCAAATATTAAAAAGAGTGCCAAATATTTATTTGTTAATATATATATATATATATATATATATATTCCAAAAACAACTTTTTTTATTTAAGTTATTTAAGTGTAGTTAAGATTTCTTTGTTTTCTCTCTTTTAGTCTTTTTTTGTCTTTTATTTTTTCTAACTATCTTTCCGTTTCTTAACCATAGAATTGTTTGCCACGTATCCGTATACACGCGTGGATCACGTGTATGCATTGTATACGTGGTGCTCTCAATTCTCCATCTTATTCATTTCTGCTTGGAAGACGATGGATCTGGTGGATACTTCGGTGTCTGAGGAAGGGGGCATGTAGATCTAGGCAGGGGGCATGTAGATCTAGGGAGGGGACATGTAGATCTAGGGAGGGGCATGTAGATATAGGGAGGGGGGTGTAGATCTAGGGAGGGGACATGTAGATCTAGGCAGGGGGCATAGAGATCTAGGGAGGGGACGAGTAGATCTAGGGAGGGGATGAGTAGATCTGGGGAGGGGGGATGTAGATATAGGGAGGGGGCATGTAGATCTTGACTGGAGATCAATCGAGAGATTATTGATTGATCGATCGTTTGAATTAGTAAAAACGTTGTTTTGATTGAGATTTAGTTTGTTTAAGTTTAAAAATAACATTTTTGCACAAAATATGTCTTAACTTGTATAGTCTCGTTTTACAATCAAATTTACTGCTGCCACTTTGCTAGGAATGTTTCAGATTCAAAAAAATGTCTTGTCATAAGTATTAATTGCAATATCTTTCAGTCTCTTTCTCACTTTCTCTACTCCAGTCCCTTTCTCCTGCGTTCGATCATGTATTCTCTAAATTCTCCACGGAATCTTAGTCAGTCTCTTTATATCTCTTAGTCTCTTTCTTTTTTTCTCTGTCTCTACCCCTCTCTCTGTTTCTACCCCTCTTTCTATCATTCTCTTCAGTATCATAGTCAAGTTGCTGATTAGAGTTGTCGAGTTTTGTTTTCGTCTACATTCTTGGTCGTTTCAAATCGTTTGCGCTAATGATTTTTTTCTTGCAATCAGTATTCTTGCCATCGCTTCTGCTAATTGATTAGTTTTATCCTTTTAGGCGGGAATGACATTTGTCGCTCGCTTTTTGTTCGAATGCCGCTCGCTTATATAAATAATCATTAACCCAGTCTGCTGCTGAAGCACTGAACTTTGATAGCTCCTCCTCCTTAATTGATGACACAGCTGATTCGAAGATTGTTCAATTTAATTTTTCTGCTCGCGACTTCGGATTCGTTGTTGTAAATCTTATGATTGTGATTACGATTTAGAACGTCGGTGAACACGGCTACGATTGAAAGACTTACAAAAATGTGCCGATAATAACCTTTTCGATGGTCTCTCTCTCTCTCTTTCTCTCTATTGAGAGAGAAATAAGTTTATCTTTGAAAGCTCATAAAACTGGTTCTCTTTGAAGTTGAACTGTCTAACATCTGTTTGTCCGCTAAAAGTCATTCGTTCATATTTTTTCAATGGTTTTATTTCTAGGGTGGGGGTGTTTCGGTACTTTGATTCGGTATTCAGGTGAATCGTCCGGGTGTTTCCTACTAACAAAGAGATAAAAATCGATTGTAAGCAATCAACTTGAAATAACTGCTTCGTTTTTGTTATTTATTCCGTGACCATATTTTGACTAATTTCATTGATTTGATTCTACAATAATTTATTCTTTATTACATTGTTTTTTAGTTTTCGAGCGATTGTTTTCGCCACTGTTAATCATCGATCGAGAAAAACTCCATTGTTAATCATCGATCGAGAAAAACTCCATTGTTACGTCTTCCGTTGCATTCGGATTGCAATCATCTTTGTTTCAGAAATAAAAATTCATTACACTCTCACATACACGTGCGTTCGGATCTCATTAATTAACATCTCGTTAATTAATTACTTTGCTAATTAAAATGATTATTAATCGATAACGGAACTTCAGGGTCGAGGTCGCGTGCTTCCTACGGGGTTTCCAGATTGGGGTTTTGAAGGATCCTCGAGTTAAATAGGCGACAGCATGAATCTTTTCATTTAGTTTTTTTATATATTAAATGATAGAAACAGATGCATTACTGAAGAGCTATTATTAATCTGCTATATGAAAAATTAATGCCCATATTGCATTTATATAGGTTTCAAAATTAAATAACCAATTTTATTGAAACTTGGTAACACTCTAGGGGGGGCATGGTCAAGGATTGTTTGTGTCTACTTTTCAAACAAATCTTACAAATGGTCGGCATTTCATGGCAAAAATAAACTCAGTCAATGCCAGATATCCCAGCTAATCATCTAAAAAAATTCAAGTATAAAAAATAATTAATTGTAATTAAAAAGAGAAAATCAAAGTTTCATTAATTATTTTTGTGGAGGATGCAGAGCAAGGAGCCTCGGCCTGGACGTCACGCTGAACTCCCCGTTGTAAGCCTCGACGATTATGTTGAACAGAGTGTTCTCCAGCAATCCTTCGCACAACTCTCCGAACTCTGGGGAACTTGAAGAGAAAAAATTGCATTTAAATTAAATTAAATTACAATGGTTTAGAGTGGTTCAGAAGCCTGTGCCAGAGCCACTACAACAATTAGAAGCAGTTGTTTACGGTGTGTGCCTTTCAACGCCTCCTACGAACGCTGGTGACGCCGGTTAGATTCGAACCGCTGCCCTTTAGGCCAACAGGCGAACTCTTTACCGTTTACCACCAGCAGCGTCCTCCATTTTAGTCATTCGTCGGTTGCAGACGATTAAATATATAAACGAGATTGACGTTAGACGCCAGTTTTTATTTCAAATAAACGCGAGCTTACGTTTTCATTTTCTGTCGTCGTTCGAGAGTCTTTTCGTCATCGACTTGAGTTCTTCCGCTCTTCTGTCGTCTCTCCTAAGCGAATCACGTGGATTACATAGATCGTGGATTAAATAACAAATTTCAACTTTTTTTTTTAGCGTATTTGCGAAAATAATAAAATAACGTGCATCAAAAACCACTTGTTTGCTAACGAGATTTGTTTACGATTTCGTTACGAAAATCACAGCAAACGGAATTGAATCTAAAATACGAACCTCGCTTCTTTCGCTCGGATGCGAAAACCTCTCCTCGGCTGAACTTCCCTCCTGCTGGAGGTTGCAGTTACGTCCGGCCGGAATAGACGATGCTTCGACGTCGGCTGACGGCGTCACCACGTCAACAGGCGGCATCGAAGCATCATCATCATCATCATCATCGTTCCCATTCTGTTTGTCAGCATTCGCAAACTGCTGGAAGTACGGGATTGGTTCTTTGGCGAGCGCCAGGCAAGAGTCGACGAATGATTCGTCTTCGAGGAGGTTTCTTTTAATTTATTGAAATTCAAATTCGATTCCGATAAAAAAAAACTTTTAAACTTTTAAAAGACTGCATGGTGATGGTCATGATGATTGTGATAATGATAATGATGATGATGATGATGATGCTAATGATGATTATGGTGATGATGATGATGTTAACGGTGATGATGATGATGATATTTTATAAGCACTTCCTCTTTCTTAATTTTTATAACTTTTGCATTAATAAATTATTCCACTTTACAATTTCAGTTATTCAAATAAATAATAATTGAAATAAATAATATACTTGAGCAATCCAGCCATGATCTCCGAGAGGGCGTTGTACTCCTGGTCGTCCAGCTTCTTGTCATCCCCTCTACAGGCTTCCTTCTTCCCACTGGAGATGAGGGTCCTTCAATAAAAAAAAAATCACCCATATTACTAATCAATCAATCACCTACTCAGTCAACCAATCAATCAATACGAATATTTATAGAGCTCCTCCCACATAGCTCAGTGACGCTGATCTTTTACGTGCTCCACGGAGAAACGATTTTACACTCTAATATTTTCCGATAACTCGGGCCACTAGGCAGCGAGTGATAGTTGAACCGTGGAGCTTTCAAATCCAAGTCTGCCGACTCAGCCGTCCCATAAAGGTAAAGGTCGTACCATTAAGGCACCACTTCGTGTAATATACACTACAGCAGCGCCGGGAACTGCTCGTGCATGTGGGATCACACAGTGTTACCTGCCACCCGCACGTGTATCCGAAATCGGGATGTGCCGAACCCTATTTACACCCCCAGTCACGAAACACCTGACGATCGACCGATCCGACCTACCTGTCGATGAAGACCATCTTGTACTTGTCGGGAAAAAGTTTCTTGTGCTCGTCCAGGTCGTAGGTCCTCGCGGTCACTTCCAGGTGTAGGAGGGAGTTGATCGGAGTCTTCGGTCTCTTCAGGAAGTACTTGTTCAGCTTCTTCGTCGTTTTCGGGTCGCATGCAAGGCCGCTGTCCCGCTTCAAGATCGGCGGCAACGTCTGAAAAAGGTGAGAAATAAAAAAAATTATTGTTCATTTTAAATTTAATTTATTGTAATAGAGCCTTCCCCGGGCTTTTATTTTTAGACTTGGTCCGTTTCTACAGCAACTCGGCCCGGTCGCCCCCGGCATGCCCTCTCAAGCATGAAAACTTAAGGCTCAGCAGCACAATAGCCTCAGCCTGGCTCGTTGATGTGAAGGTCATGCACAGGCAGTGCACTCCTTCGTCTAATAATTATTTATTTATTAATTACTTGCAATGCTCGACTATGCCTGTGAAGTTAAATTATGTTGAAATAATTGAAAAATTTAGAAGTTAATTTATGATGCAAACAAATAGCTAAAAGTAAAAATGATTATGTTGAAATAATTGAAAATTTTAGAAGTTAATTTATGATGCAAACAAATAACTAAAAGTAAAAATGATTTAGACTGTGTCTGTTCGTTTTATCCGCACGTCGATTTCAAACTCACTTTGTATCTAGGCAGAGCTAACGGTTTTCTACAATCGTCCAATAGCGGGACATCTTCAGTTTCCTAGTGAAGAAATTAATTATGAAGCTTAAAATATATCTTCTTCGGGGGTCATCCGTATGTTACGTACGCAATAAACTCCAGATTTTGACAACCCCCTCCACCTTGATCCATAATTACAACCACCAACTCACTTCTTTGATCCCCTGCTAGAACCACCGAGTAATAACCACAGTTCCACGTTCATTACTCGATCCTCCATCTATAACCACTCACGATTTTTCGCTTGATCTCCCCGCATGAAACTACCCACTCACTAGGTTGTTTCTAGAACAGTTCAAGTCCTGACAGTGATCGACCTGGCTGAAGTCAACCTCGGTCATGTAATGATCTTTCTCCTTGTTGTAAAGGTTCATCTCTTCCTCGTGGCGGAGCTTTTCAGTCAGGTTCGTTACCTGGAAATGTCCGTTATTTGAACCGGTCGATCAATTCATCGAAATGAATAAAGTCAATTGAATCGACCAAATAAGTCGATTGAATCAACCAAATAAGTCGATTGAATCGACCAAATAAGTTTATTGAATTAACCAAATATGTCAATTGAATCAACCAAATATGTTGATTGAATCAATCAATCATATCGGTTGATTTCCAGCAATCTTTTAGCTGCAACATTAACCAATCTAAATGATTACTGCATTGATACAAAATTCTATTGGTGGATTAAAACTTATCAATCAACAATTCTATTGTTTGATTAAACTTATGAAATCACTGATCAACAATTTTATTGGTGGATTTAAACTTATCAACACATCAATCAACAATTCTATTGTTTGATTTAAACTTATGAAATCACTGATCAACAATTTTATTGGTGGATTTAAACTTATCGACTCAATGATCAACAATTCTATTGGTCATTCAAACTTATCGACCCACCTCACAGATGAGATCCACTTTGATGATGCTCGGTTGACCTATCGACCTGAAGGTCACCTTCAATATGGTTGAACCACCCGGACTCAAGCAGCCACTGACCGGTTCTATCTTCAGCACCTGGTTATGATAATTAACATACAGTACCTGGTTACGATAATGAAAATACAGCTCCTGGTTACGATAATGAACACACAGCACCTACTTACGATAATGAACATAAAGCAGCTGCTTACGATAATTAACATACAGCAGCTGCTTACGAAAATTAACATACAGCAGCTGCTTACGATAATGAACATACAGCAGCTAAATGAACATACTTTTTATGCTGAAAAACTCTAAAAAGCAATTTTAAAAGGGTGCCGCTTTTTAACCGAAGTTTGCGCGGTACCTCTAGGGACAGATTGCGCATATGGAATTAAATAACTGTTAATTATTCAATTAATCACACTCATTGTTATTTATATCTCAAAACGTCAGCTGAGATGAGGTCAGAAGTCAAGAACGGACTTAATCGAAATCATTAAAAGTTAATAAAATATAAAATCGAGTAGAATTAATCAAATATTTCACGTCGCAAGACTACTACCCCCCCCCCCGTTAAATTTTCACATGCAACTCGCTGACCCGAGAATGATCCGGGTTCTTGACGTGCCAACTGAAGGAGGCGGAGTGCTGTCCGGAGTCGTTGACCAGCGTGACGAGCCGATTGACGTGGCAGTGCATCGGAAGGTCGCCGAGGCTCAGTCTGTCCACGCTCAGTCTGCACATCTGATTGGACGAGAAAATGTCAGCTGTTAGAAGATTGGCCAGTCATTTACAATAAATTTAAGCGCCCTTTAAGCGGCTTCTGCTGCACGCGGCGCTATATAAATTGTCGTCTTTATTATTATCATCATAATGAACACATGCACAAAAAAACGATCGAGACACCTGTTCCGGGCTGGTGGATGCTTGCTTGTCTGGAATGCTGGAGTTGGAAATAGACGAGCAAGTTTCGTCGGACTGGGAAGGCTTGCACCTGAAGTCTTTGCCCTCACCTGTGAAGTTAATCACGCAGGTGTCGCCTCCTTCCACCTGGATTGCCAAATCAACCTGAAAAACATTAAAAAAAATAAATGGTGGTGATAATGATGGTAATTACCCGTTAAGACCAGCCATGATATCCAGTATAAGTAACTTAAATCCAGATTTTCAATTCGCTACAGATCATTCCTTCACTTGGTTAATCAATCCAACCAATCATACAAATCAATCCACCAACCAATCATAAAAATCAATCCACCAACCAATCATAAAAATCAATCCTCCAACCAATCATACAAATCAATCCACCAACCAATCATACAAATCAATCCACCAACCGATCGTACAAATCAATCCACCAACCGAGTACATTTTCGCTTCGATCGGGTTGAACCGAAAGAGAATTTCGTTTGACCTGCCGGCTTCGATGCATCCGGACGAAGTCAAACATTCCAGGACGTCGTAGTCGTAATTCTCCTGTCGGTTATTTATTTGGATAATCAACCATTGAATGATTGACAAGACAACGGATTGGTTGAATAAATATAACCATTGAATGATTGATAAGACAACGGATTGTTTTAATAAATATAACCATTGAATTCTGGATAAGCAAAAAAGCTCTAAGCAAAAAAAGAGTCATTTGGATTTGAAAAACACATTCATTGGCTGATTTTTGTTCTGCTCAACATAATTGTTTATGAGTTTTTTCAATGTCGATAAGCTTTAACGATTGCTAGCCAATAATATCGGTTCACAATTCCATTCAGCACACAAGACAACCGACCAATCGAAAACCGACCCGAGATAGTCGTTGAAGAGGTGAAAGGTCGATGCAGAAGTCAGCATTCGCCGAACCCCCGTTGAAGACTTCGAAACTCTGAACGGGGCCCTGGCTGCCCCCTAAGTAGACCGGGTCGAATCGGAAGTCCTTCGAGGGGAAGTGAAGGTAGGGTAGGTCTCGTTCCACTGTCGTCCCTTTGAGGTTGATCTGGAGCAGATGAGGGGAGGAAAAAACGGTGAAGAAATCATAAAAGAGAAAATAAACGGGTCTGAGAGACGAACAGGATGTACTGTTCTTTCCATGGGTTTAATGATTACCCTTTATCATCATCATCATCATCATCATCATCATCATCAACATCATCATCATCATCATCATCATCAACCTTATCACATCTTTAGCCATCATCAGCACCGTCATCACCATCAGCGCCATTATCATTATCATCACCACCAGGACCATCACCATCATCAGCATCATCATCATCACCACCACCATCATAATCATCATAATCATCACTACGACCTTTATTTCATTTCCTTTGTAAACTTTCAACAGAACCGGAAGAACGTGACTTCCGACGATTAGCCGACTGAAGGTCAAGGTCACGCAGCATCTCTCTCCAAGGTCGAGCAGGCCCGACCTCGGAGATATGGTGAAAAGCTCGTTGTCGAGCATCAGCATCTGGAAAAAAGTGCGAAAACATGGCGGTGAATATGTGATGGAGGGAGTGTGCGTGGATGGATGCGAGGGAGAGAAAGTATGTGGATAAATGTGAGAGAGAGAAAGTATGTGGATGAATGTGAGGGGAGAGAAAGTGTGTTGATGAATGCAAGAGAGAGAGAAAGAGAGAGAGAGACTCTGTAGATGAATGTGAGAAAGAAAGAGTGCATGGTAGACTGTGAGTAAGGGATCTTATAGTAAGGTGAGAAAGTGCGCAGTTAAAAGAGAAATTAGATTGGTAATATATCAAATAAATACTAACAGAAAGAGACAGCCAGGTAAATAACATAACAAATGCCAATGATTAAATAAAAGGGAAAAACCAGCGAATCTTTAAACAACCTCGTGGTATTCATCGCCACTCATCTTTCCGGACTCCGCCCACTTGTCCACCTCAAGTTTCAACTCCGGCGGTAAGAAGATCTTCCTGAAAGTTTGCAGTACAACAACGAAGATAGAGACGCTGACTAACGGCACGACGACGAAGATGATGATGATGGTGGTGATGATGATGGTGATGATAATGATGATGATGATAGTAGTGATGATGGTGATGATGATGGTGATAATGATGATGATGATGATAGTAGTGATGATGGTGATGATGATGATGATGATGGTGATAATGATGATGGTGATGAGGATGATAGTGGCAGTGATGATAATGGTGAGGAAGAAAACAAAAGTTCAACCATCTGCAAGGCACGAATCCGGTGTTTTCAAAGGTCAGGACGAAAGAGCAGGACTCGCTTCCCATTGGTCCGGCCGGGAAGTGAAAGTTGAGACCGCCTGCAGTCGATTGGCTGAATCTTCGAGGGATTTCAAATTATTATTAATATACGTTCGAGCCTAATTCATCAAATAATTATAAATTATAAAATTATAAATTATAATTATAAAATAACTGCAATAAATAATATATTAAAATAAATAGATATATAAATCGAAAATAATTATAACAATTAAAAAACAAATTCCATCAAAAAATACGAAACGCCAAAAAACCTTTTAAAACCATTTCCGGGGTCGGTCTTGATTTTCGAGTTCAGCCTAAGTGAGTACGAAATTAATATCATAACAGCAGTACAGCTTTTAATCACAACGCATTTTTATCACAAATATTTATATGCTTTTCATAATGTTCTCAAAAGCATGGAAAGCCGTCAAAATAAATTTAAAAAAATAAAAAACTAGCCAAAATTAAAAGCAGAATAAAATAAAAAAATAAAAATTATAAATATAATAATTTTAATCGGCAGTGCCGTATGCCAACCTGGGTATCGAGAAGCTTTTCCACATGTACGACCTGTCCAGGCACTTGGCTCCCCCCACCGAGAGAACGTCGACGATCGACAGGAACGGAATGATGCCGTGAGCCGAAACACGGAGTAGCCTTTCTTCCGGTTGGTGGGTCAGCTGCTTGCCTGATTGTGCAGGTGATTTCGTTGAAAAAAAATCGTTATTAACGGTAAATTGAGTTGAGTGAAACTTAAATTAATTTGATTATTATTTATTGATTGAAGTATTTTTTTAAATTTTTTTTATCAACAAGAACTTCAATTTAAAAACAGCTAGAAGTAAAAACTAAATTTACATCGTAATCTATGTTTAAGTCTTCCTTTCAATGCTAAGCTGGGATTGAATGAATCGAACAAAACGAAATCAAATAAAACAGAAAACAGATTCCGGACTTTACCATTTTCATCACGAAGAGTAAACGATACAGCCCAGTTGTAGAACTGCCTATCGACCATGTCCAGGGTACAGTGAACGGCCCTCTTAGTCCGGGCTGGGAGGCGCCCCGAGGTGGGGTGGAGGTGCAGTACTGCAATTTTTTAAGTAAACAACTCGAAAGTAAGCCGGGTTATAGCTGACGTCGCTAATAACTGTGGCTTTGTCCGTATCCCGTAAGCCGGGTTTGCTTCAACCAGACTCGTTACTATAACAATGCTGATTTGTTATTATCACGATGATGATAATTATTATTCATCACAAATCAACAAATATAATACAAAAACATAAAAACATTACCGTAGCATTAACGCATAACATTAACATAGCATTAACGCATAACATTAACATAGCATTAACACATAACATTAACACATAACATTAACATAGCATTAATGCATAACATTAACATAACATTATTAAAAAATGAAAACTTACAAGCGACATGCGCTTTTTCAATTCCCAGTGATGCCTTATCTTTTCTACGGCCACGACAGCTAACAGCAGCAGCAGCTGCATCATCATCATCACCGTCGCTGTTTTCGTTATCTTCATCGTCGCCACAGCAGCTAGATGATTTCTGACGAAGGTGGAGCTTGTAGTAGACGTCGCAGTCGAAGTCGTTGGCTATCTCGGTGAGGAGGCACGAGACCCGATCGCCCACGACCAGGGGGCCGAGGTCCACTTGGTCATCCCTGCACTGGATCGAGAGAAAAAAGGGGGGTAAAAAAAAGTTATAAGGTAAAATAATGATGATTATGATGATGATGAACTGAAATGATGGAATGTGGATAAAAGATCTTTGAATTGTGTTAAATATATTATTTATGTTAACTTCAAAAAAGCCATTAAACTGGCAGTCGCACAAAAACCCCATAAACAACAACACAACCGAAACAACTCTAACTCGTATCGTCGCCCTTGACCCCTGTGTCACCAAGGTCAGACCAGAGGTTACTTCCCGTCCTATCTCGAAGAAGCTGCCGTCGGAGTTCATCTCCGCAAAGACGATGCGCAGTTTGACCTTGACCAGTTTGCGTTCGTACATCTTGTGGCTGTGAGTCCATTTGTGGAGCTGGTTGGTAGAGTTGGTTTTCGTGATGATTGTTGTGATTGTGTGATGATGAGAAATTACTGGTGGTGGTGATGATGATTTATAACGATGATACGGTATAACTATTTATGATGATGATGATGTTGCTGCTGATGACGATGATAATGACGATGGTGATGATGATGATGATAATGGTGATGATGATTCGTAGTGATGATACGATGTAATGTTTATGATGATGATGATGATGATGATGAGTGTGTTGCAAGCGATAACATGACGAATAAATAATAAAGAGTTGCACACCTGAGTCTCGTACGGGTTTAAAAGTCCTGCTTTAGGTTCAACTCCGAGGAGACCAGAGTAAACTTCTGGAATGATCCATTCAAATTTGAGGGGTGCACAACAGGGATTGGTCACCATTTCTCCGGCTCCTCCAATCAGGCCTGTGCACGTTGGTCTCATGAGCAGCCTGCCTCGGCTTCCGAAAATAACTCTGGGACTTTCCATGGTGGCCCGTATTCGGATCAGCTGGAAAAGTGTTGCGACACGTATCAAAATATAATCTGCTGCTAGCAGTCTCTAATTTAAACTTTTAGTCTATCATCACAACAGCAACACAATTATCATCATAGTACTATCATTATCATTGCCACAATCATAGCTCTCACAATAACTGCTATCATCATCATCACAAGAACCACTACCATCATTTTCTTCATCCTCATTATCACAATAACCATCATCTTCGTCATCATAATCATCACAATAAAAAAATTCATTCCATCTATACTCATCTATCATTATCACCGCCGCCCGACGGGCACGGCTGATCATCAGCACGGCGCGAAACGATGGAAAACCTGATCGTTCCGACAGTCGTCATTGACGACGAGTTTCAACGTTCTCGAGACGTCCCCTGCCGCTGCCGCCGTGGCGTAGTCGTTCCCGGTCCGTCCCCCGTTCGGGTCGAACTGGACGAGGAGGATCCGGTGAGAGTCGGGTTCGATGAGGCCCTTCGACGGTTTGTGTAAAATTGTGCTGGAAAAAAAACGGAATGTCATTCGATCTTTGACATTATTTAACAATTTAATTACATCAATTATTTTACATTATTTACAATATTACTCAAATTATTTACAGCATAATTACGCAAATTATCTATAGCATAATTACGCAAATAAATTACAGCATAATTACGCAAATTATTTCCAGCATAATTACACAAATTATTTACAGCATAATTACGCAAATTATTTACAGCATAATTACACAAATTATTTACAGCATAATTACACAAATTGTTTACAGCATTACACAAATTGCTTACAGCATTACACAAATTGTTTACAGCATTACACAAATTGTTTACAGCATTACACAAAATTTTGCAAATTGTTTACATTAATTACAGCATTACATAAACTGATTACATTATTTACAACATAATTACAGGAATTGAGAAATATTATTTAAACTGAAAGCTCATTTAATAAATTGACGGCAGTAAAAACAAATCTACGGTATCAATTAAATAGGTCGTGATTAACAAACAACCTCTGGCTGTCCTTCTCCAGGTCATAGGTCAAAGGTGTTTGACCTTTGTTATAGAATCTGATGGTGGAAAATACTGGAGTTTCATGGGAGAGGGCCGACATCTTCAAGGTCGTCCGCTCGATCGTCAACTCCGGTCGGAACCTCTCGCACCCGTATCCGAAAGAGTTGCCTGCAGACGTTGCAACGTAGCATGAAAGATCGTGCCGAAATGGTACGAGCGATAATAACGGCGACGGATGAAAACTAATTCCAGGAAAAAAAATAAAAAAAAAATAAAAGACGAAATTAAAAAATTAACTCCAACCGAGGCCGGTGACGGTGATGCACCACGGTGGAAAGACGACCCTCTCGTCTGTCGTCTTGAAGTCGGAAAACGAGGCGGGGGTGGCGTAGCTTTCGAACTCGCAGGAGTAGAACTGATTCTGTTCCAGCTGAGCAATCGAATTAGTTTGGAATTAGGCGTGCATGTTAGTGACTGAGTGAAAGTGCATCTGCACGTGTGTGTCTGTGTATGTGTTCGCGAGTGATTGTGCACGCATACACGTGTATGCATGAATGTGAGTGAGTGAATGAATTAATGCTTGTGGTGTGAATGAATGAGAATGGAAGTGAGCTAGTAAATGAGATTAAAAATAAAAAAACCTACTGGGTCGAACGAGAACGTGAAAATGGCCGACCTTTCCGCTTCAACGACTTGTCTCTGAGGCCGTACGGAAAACGCATTCCTGGTGGGACCTGGTTGGTTGAGGAAAGAAATATAAACACAAACTACCATTTCTAATTAGACTTGATTACGTACATAAATTATCGTTTTTTATACCGTTATACAAATTATCAGTTCTAAATAGGCATATACAGTAATTTTTATAATAGTTCATAGTCCTTTACACCAGGTGTTTTAAGACTAACCTGGTTGGTTGAGGAAAGAAATATAAACACAAACTACCATTTCTAATTAGACTTGATTACGTACATAAATTATCGTTTTTTATACCGTTATACAAATTATCAGTTCTAAATAGGCATATACAGTAATTTTTATAATAGTTCATAGTCCTTTACACCAGGTGTTTTAAGACTAATTTAGCTGTATATCTGTATGTAGAATTTTCCAAAGTACTTCTTTTGTGGATCATAATTTGATCCTGTTTTCGTTTTCCTTCATCCAGGCTTGTGATTGGCTCGCAATTAGCAAGGCGGAATTATACATAATTTATTATCAGAAGACTTTTTTTTACTAACAGTAGCACCAGTGGACAGTTATTGGCCCCATCGTATGATTGGTCAGACAAACTTCCTAGAAGGTGTGTTTTAAGAAGAAACATCATCATTATTTCTACTTTCAATCAGTCAGTCAATCAACCAACCAACCAACAAACCAATCAAATCTAATACCAGCAATGTCTTCATGCCACATCAGAATACCGTGTGCAACTCGGCAGTAGCGACATTACCATCATACCCGACCATATGATTTTCACAACCTCCTCAGCATATCACTGACACTAACTAACCCTTCTGAGAGCTGGGCAACCGTAATCCAGTCTGCCAAAGTCCACGACATCGACATCCGTACTGACATGCGGCACGGCCCTCTGTGAAACGTCGTCGATTAAATTTCATCGAATTGTTTACTGATCAAATTTTTCAAATAAACTAATACTAATTGAATCGAACATTTTATTCTTCACTGGCCGAATTCAAAAATCTAAAAACCATCATTTGGAACATTTAAGTGGTAAAAGTCTAAAAATTTAGGGGCCAGTTTGTGAAATACAATTCAGCAGAACCAAGAGCGGTTATAATACAATTAAATAATGGTTATAATGGTTAGCGATTTAACAGCTGCTAGAATCCAACTGGCTGTGGTAAAAGTAAATAAAAAGTTTGTAAAGATCAATACCATTAAAAAGAAATCAACCAACCAGAAGGAGGGAGGTGTGGCCATCATCCATGAACTCATTTTCTGGAGTTTTGACTTGTTCGGGTTTACCCTTTCGAATATATATATATATATATATATATATATATATATATATATATATATATATATATATATATATATATATATATATATATATATATATATATATATATATATATATATATATATATATATATATATATATATATATATATATATATATATATATATATATATATATATATATATATATATATATATATATATATATTAAAGAACATTATCATCAGCACAGCACCATTATTATAATGATTAATCATCGCAGAGTCATGGTGTTCGTGGACAAAGTATTAAATGGCACTCCTACAAAAAAATTTGATGACTTGGTGTCATAAATGCTAGTGAATTTTTCTTCCAAAAAAGTTGATGACTGGGGGATTTAAAATTGCATCAACATTTAATTAATATTTTCTTTATTCGTGCCTTCTTCCCCCTAAAGCGGCGTCCGGACATATTTGTTCCCCCTGCCCCGCCCGTTACGTTACCATCATCATAAATGGTGATAAATGTCATATCAATTTCCATTACATTTCACATTTAAAATTGCATAAACATAGCAACATTTTCTATTAATATTTGAAACAGGATGCTTCCAAGATATTACACGTCTGCACCACCATCACCATTATCACCATGGTTAACACCACTGCCAGCATGATGACAGTCATATCCATTTCCATTGCATTTCACATTTCAAATCGCATAAACATCTCTACTTATTTCTATTGATATTTGAAACAGGACGTTACCAGGAAGTTAGTGACAGGTGCAATCCCGGAGTCTCCACGCTCAAACATCGCCGACAGTTGCTGGCAAGAGTAAAGTTGACAACAAAATCATAACTAATTATTCATTGATCGATAATGTCAATTTTTAAACATTAACTTTATTAACTAAATTATATTTTAAATATATAATAACATTATTAGTTAATTTTAAATACATAATAACTTTTTGAACTAATTTAAATTTGGATTTTTTAATAACTTTATTAACTAATTTATATTCTTAAATACATGATAACCTTATTAACTAATTTATATTTTTAAATAAAAATAAAAACAAAACTTTCATAAAAGCCTCACTTTCGGAGCCAGTGGAGTCATCTTGTTGGCAAGGAAACAGTTGTACCTGGTCAGGTGAGCTTGATTTAGAACAACCGGCTTCTTATCGACATCCTGGCAGGTGCCCATCAACTCCAGGTAGAGAACACCCTGAATAAAATAAAAGCAAAACGGGTTGACTATTGAACTCTGACCCTCAAAGCTAAATCCACCACACTCGGCTCTGAAGATGATTACTTTTCTAATAAAAATTAATTTTATTTTTAACACAAAACCAAAGACGCTCACCTTGTGCTGAACCAGGCATGCGATCTTCCGGTAATAATTGATCGATGCCCTCGGGGAAAAGGTGACCACGATGGCGATGCTGCTCCGTGCAGGGAGTTCGCCACAGCGGGGCGTGATGCTGAAAGAGCTGTTCCCGTTGTCGATTTGAAACTGCCGGAAATTGTGCGCACGCGTGCGTGTACAAAACCAACATGAAAACTTCAAATCAATATTTCATTCACAGCTCGCTTCTAAAAATCATCATCATTACCAGTATCATTACCAGTTACCAGTGTCATTACCATCATCACCACTGCAATTATCACCATCATTATGACCATAATTTGCATCACCACCATCATCATCACCGTC
This sequence comes from Erpobdella octoculata, assembly GCA_963978895.1. Classification (NCBI taxonomy): domain Eukaryota; kingdom Metazoa; phylum Annelida; class Clitellata; order Hirudinida; family Erpobdellidae; genus Erpobdella; species Erpobdella octoculata. Next base: position 1,739,594 of record OZ022238.1, on the reverse strand, counting down.
ATCATGATGAAAATTTCAGTTTTAACTGCTATTTAGGTCGATACCTGAAAATAGGTCGAACACTGTGATTGGTTGACAATCTCGAGACGCCTTGAGCTGCTGACCAGCATATCCACCAATGAGAACGCAATGACTGTTTCACTCAGACAAACTTTTGGTCCTAAGATGTTTTTAAAATAAATATGCAAAAAATTAATAAATCAATAGATTAATAAATTAATAAACTAATAGATTAATAAATTAATAAACTAATAGATTAATAAATTCAGAAATTATTCTTGTGTATTTATTTATTAAAATTAATGAAAAACTAAAAAAATCATTAACATATTTTATAAATCGCAAGCAGGACGAGCCAATCTTAATAAAAAAAAACCTACTCGAGCACGTGCCCTGGCACCGTAAAAGAGTCCTAGGGAGTACCGGAGAGCAGGGAGACCCGACCCCTATACACCCTGGTGCGGTCAGCTCCTCGGAGCAGCCCTGCAACATCAGCTCCACGGTGTACGTCATGCCCGGCACACTGGGCCTAAACGAAACCTGAAATGTGTTAATACTTTCGGTAAGATTATTATATTTAATATTTATATAACGACAAAATACATCTCTGAGATTTCTTTATGTTTACTCGTTTTTTGCAGATAAAAAAATTAAAAAATAAAATCGAAAATAGATTTTTTTTTAAATCTCTCAAAACCTTCTCCTTAATGAAAACTACTTCCGTGACAATTTTTCTTCAAACTTCTCCAGCGCTTCGGATGTGAATTTCAAACATACACGCACACACATTGCCTTTTATACACACAAACACGCACACACATACACACACACACACACACACACACACACATATATATATATATATATATATATATATATATTGTTACGATATCACCAAATCGTATACCGGGCTCAATAGAATGGTTTTGATGTTTTATTGGAAAATAATAAATGAAGCTTTGTTACGGCTAGTTATACCTTCTGGTTTAATAATAATGTCCATAATAGTTATTCGAAGTCCTTTAACGTCTATCAATGGGAAAACCTATTGTAAAAACAGCGATTTTACATTATTACCCCCTTCTTATTTCTGTTCGTCCCGAACAGCATATCGCTTTTAAGAAATGCGACTCGGCCACGAACACCAAAATACCTTGATCTTTACTCGTGGCTTTGACCGCAATTCGCAAACAACATGGTCAAGTCTCTTGACCGTTTGACACAGTTTCTTCCAGTCCTTCTTTGGCTCATCAACAGAGTCTTTCTTTGGCTCATCGTCGCCATTTTTGCACGGTTCATCACAGCCTTTTTTGCATGCCTCGTCCTGAACATCTTTGCACGGTTTATCGGAACTGTCTGCTTTTTCTTCTTCCTTCACATCTTTTAGATCTTTCTCAAGAAACTCTTCAAAAGGTTTTTCGAAAACACGTCGTTCCATAAATCCAATAAATCCCTTCATCAAACTGTTATTTGATTTTACAATGACTCTTAGTCTATCTGATCTAGAATCTTCTGTGGATTCATCTGATTTAAAACCCTCGGTACCGTTCTCTGTTCTTGTCTCATTTTTTCCAGAGTTTTTGCTTGCTGCATTGCTATTGTTGTTTTGGAGAAGTTCATCGCCGTCATGTTTGTTTTCTTCCAAGCTACAATCGAACGTTTTCTTTTCACATTCCAACTCGGCTCTTTCGTCGGTGTCAACTTTCGTATCGTCCAGCGGATCTTTCTTCAAATCATCGCCATCGTCTCTCAAATCAGTGTCTTCTTTTCTTGTCAAGTTAACCCGTTTAGGTCCAAAACTTTATTAATTAGATTTCTATTATTTTTTTTTGTTATTTCTAAGTTACTTGCTTATGTTTTAACAGATTTATTTTTAATTATTTTTTATTTGAAAGAAAACTTTGAAAATTCACTATGCTCGTTTTTCGAACGGTGGTCGTATAGACTACTGAAAACGACAACATGTTTAAAAGTCAATTTTTTTGTTCTCAACGCAAACAATTATAATATAAATTTTAGGCTGTAAACAGAAAAGCTAAAAACACATTTCTGACTTTATCAGTAACACAGTTCAATAAAATCCAAAAATTTAACATTCAATAAATCAGTCAAGCAGTTCATGATAGTCGTTTCAGAACCGGATGAGTGTGCGGAAAGCACCAAAACAATTCCGGTGAAGTCGTTTGTCGCACTTGGCCCACATGTACAGTGTTTTGCCATAATTTTCCAGCTTGTAGCGACCTACTGTTTTTGCCTTTTCCAGATCATGACCATGGCCATTTGCTGAATCTTCCCTATCGTTTTGTTTCTTCAACCGTGCATGAATTCATTTCATTGGTATAAAACAACCTAAACAGCCTATATGGGGTTTTTCAAGCAAAGCACCATTGTGGTGTTTCAAACTCGTTATATATAGACTGTTTTAAAAGTGGCTATTCAAATGACTCTTTTTGGTCCAAGTGCATTTCAATCGTTTTTGGCGTTTTGGTTGCCGCGGCATTGAACTGACCGTATTTGCGACCTACATTTCTTCACCCAAAGAACAGACACAGTCTAATCCCATCCCATCATTAGTATAATCAACTTCTACCTTCCCGGATATTACAAAGAATAACATTTCTTCCTCATTTGCTTATTCATCAGTCACGTATTATGATGCGCCGGGCAGAAGAATTCAAGTATGTCAACCTCAATGCTATCATCATCATCAAGAATTAGTTACATAGCTTCTTTCAACGTGAAAAAACGTTCTGTTTGACGCCTTTCATTTTTAAACTTTACAAACATTTCATTCGAAGAATGAAATTTGCAAAAAACACTATCACCAATTCAACCACTGCACAACTATAAGCTGAATAAACTAGTTTCGACTCGTTCGCATACAGTACTCTATATGCCCAACGATCGTAGAACGAGCATGACTCATACATGTTCAGATTGTGGGTTAGTGTAAACACAATAAAATTTAATTAACGTTGCTGTTTACTTTTGAGTACATCTTCTTTCGATATTTCAAACTTTTGTTATGATAACTCTCATGAAATTAGCATAATAAATTTTTAAAGTTATATCGGTCGAAAACCTTGAAAATGCTCATATTCTAACCCAGATTAAACTACTTAATATGAATAAAAAAATTATTTAAAAAATTTTATACAGTGTATTGAAGCTTTCTTAACATAAAAAAAACTTTTAACAGAAAAAAAATTACGACTTAATTTTATGCAACGCCAAAAATAAGTGTGTTCGTAAAACGTACGATGGTCTAAAACGGGTTAACTTTGACGTATTTTTCCATTGGAGTTTCGTCCGTTTCTAAATCCTCGGTTGCTTCATCCGAGTCAGATTCTTCACTAAAATCTGACCCTGAATATTCGGTGCCGTCGTCTGTTATGGAGGCTTCCGTTTCAGAACCGTCGCTGTATGGGTGAAAGCCATAGTTATTATTGCCATTATTATAATCTTCATCGTCACTTTCATCCTCATCGTTTTGCATTTCGTTTTCAACATTCTTCTCATCTTCTTTAGTTTGGTTTTTGACGTCCAAACCGACTGTATCACTGTCACCATCTTTGCATGGATCATCTTGAGCATCTTTGCAAGGTTCCTTATCATGACCGTCTTTGACAGGCTCATCATCATGACCCACCTGACTTGTGCAGTCTGTACGGCCGTCATCCGTCACATGCTCTGAGACACAGCTGGTGGACTCCAGTTCAAATTGGGTTTCGCCGCAGCAACCCACATCACCAGCAGCCCGCTGGTCCAGAACCGTGTCCACCACTGCTTCAGCCAACCCTGCGACCAAACTCTCAACAGTTGTACCGGCTGCTGCCACTTTGTTTCCGCGGCCAAGAATCATTCCTTTTCCTGTCTTCTTCTGTGCTACCATGTTTTCTTTCGCTCGTTGTCTTTCTTCCTCCAGCAATTTGTTTTTTAATTTCCTTCGCTTGACCACAGCTTCCTCGTCAATGTTGAATAGATATTCGTCGTCGTCAGGCCCATAGCCCTCATTCACTAACGCGGCTAAGAGGCGTTCCATAAGTTCGTCCTTTTTACCTGTATCGCTCAGGCCACGTTTCTCCAGCTCGTCTTTCATTTCACTCGCCCAAAGCTCATCCAATGATTTCAAAACCATTCTTGTATCCCAATTCTGACACCAATGTTACGATATCACCAAATCGTATACCGGGCTCAATAGAATGGTTTTGATGTTTTATTGGAAAATAATAAATGAAGCTTTGTTACGGCTAGTTATACCTTCTGGTTTAATAATAATGTCCATAATAGTTATTCGAAGTCCTTTAACGTCTATCAATGGGAAAACCTATTGTAAAAACAGCGATTTTACATTAATATATATATATATATATATATATATATATATATATATATATATATATATATATATATATATATATATATATATAGACATCTTAAAATTACAGATGTATGAATTATTCATTAGCCATCATCATCTACTTGACAGTAGTGACAAACAAACAACATTCAAAGTCAACCATCTGTCATCTCAAAAAACTCACCATGACTTCTTGGCACGACTGAGCCTTGATGGACCCGTAACGCTTGTCGATCCTGAATACCTCCTCGGGTTTGAATCCGTTATTGCTTCCGGTTTTGGCTTCCTCGACCGGGTCGAAGATACGGATGGAGTAGTAGGTGTCAACCTGTCCGTGGACGGATGGTTGAGTCGGAAATTGAGCGAATTATTGTTGCATGAGCGAGCAAACCGGTGAGTGACTTGCAGACGAATGAACAATTGAATTGAATCATTGAATGAGTAATTGAATGATTGATTAAATAAATAATTGAATGAATGATTAAATGATTGATTAAATGAATGATTGAGTAAATGATTAATTGAATGAATGATTGAATGATTAAAGAAATGATTTAATTGAATGAGAGATTGAATTAGTAATTGAATGAGAGATTGAATTAGTGATTGAGTGAGTGAATGAATGAGTGATTGAATGAATAATTATAACGATCGGAAGCGTGACAGACAGACGGACAAATAACAACTACCGTCGATTCATTTTTAATCATCAGATGCTTCTTACAGCAACCTCCGGGACTGACTTCACCGAAGAGAAGAACCGTTTGATGCTGACAGACGTCTCCGCTGTTGTTGTTCGAGTTATCAACAATGTTGCATTCTTTAACAACCGTGTTGCGTTCTTTATCAACAATGTTGCGTTCTTTATCAACAATGTTGCATTCTTTATCAACAATGTTACACACTTTTCGGGCTCTCTTACTTTCTTTCTCCACGTTTGCATTTGTTTCTATCTTATCATTATCACCATTATTATTGTTATTATTGTTATTTCTATTATTAATTTTATTATTATTATTGTTGTTGTTGCTGCTGCTGTAATGAACGGGACGCTTCTTGTTTTTGTCGCTGTCCTTGACAACGATGCTGTCGTTGCCACTTTTGAAGTAGGGGTTGACGACAGGATTCCTGCTGCTGCTGCAACAGTCTTTCGAGCAGCAGAAAGCCAGCAGCCGAGCGAATTCACCTGAAGAAGAAAAACAGTCTTGTCGTAGCAGCTTAGCTTATCATCATTATCACAACCTCATTATCATTATCACAACCCATCTCATCATCATTATCACAACCTACCTCATCATCATTATCACAACCTACCTCATCATCATTATCATCACCACAAATTACTTTTTATAACAAACCACTTGTATCATTTTCATCATCATCATCATCATCATCATGGAGAAATGACTCACCTCTTCCGTTTATCTGTATGACCTTCGACCTGACATAGTTCTCCCCATATCGAAGGACAGCACTGGTACTGTAGATCTTCGCGAGCTGTCAATCAGTTGATAGCATAAATCGCAAAACATCAACGAAATAAAATTCAACAAATCTTAAACGGTTTTCTTCAATCAAATGGATACTGTTTGAGTTTTCGTAAGCCAATCACGTAGAACAAAAATACAACCCAGTCACTGCTGGTTCACCAATAATTCAAATGAACTCACAGAGGGGTGAAAGGTCGCACAGAGCGTTGCAGTTTGCCCTCCTTCCAAACGGAACATGCTCGGTTGAACAGACATCGGTGCCAGGATGTCAATCCTCACGTCAGTATCTATCTCACTGAAATCAATAATATCACCACATACATCATCGTCATCATCGTCGCATTTAAATTTTAACCAATACCATTGCAATTGTTACCACGACCAAGTGAAACAAAAGCAAAGGTGTCAGGCTTACTGACTTACTAGTTGACAACTGATAGTTGGCAATTTTCTAGTACCCCCTCCTTTATTTCATGTTAATTTTTTCACACCCCTCTGGTACCGCTGCCATTTAGGAATAATAATACTGCCTATGCCACTGACAGCCATCATCAATACCAGAATTCATACCTAGATGACACGATTATCCAGTGGTGGCATGCCACATCGAAATGCACCTAATTTCCACATTTTAAACGTTCATTAGAACCACCATCCTTGAGAGATCGTAGTCATTACCCACAAAACCACCCGTCGTATAAACGTCAAAACCGACCTGACATTCGTCACCTGGAAGACGGCTTTCTTCATCCCGCCGACGGCACACCTCCCAAGGTCCATCTTCTCCAGCACTGCGACGTCGACCTCCGTTTTTTGAGCCAGCGGGGCGGCCAAGGTCACGCTTAAACAGCCCGACTGAAAACGTAATTTTTTTTTTATTTAGTAATTAAAAAAACAATTTCATTTGAATGAAAATTAATACATCTGTAATGAATAATTATTCTTTGAAGAAACACTGCCGAATCACTAGAATGGATTCAACTAAGGTAACCATCAGGGACCCTTAGTCCTCCAAACAAATATTTTCTTTCTTTCTTAATCCTCCAAACAAATATTTTCTTTCTTTCTTTTTGATTAAGTGCTAGATCTAATTTTTTTTTATCAGAATTGAAAACCATAAAATAAATTTTTTTGCCGGTGGGGGGTAGTAAAAGTACTTTAAACATCACTTGCAGTAAAAAAAAACAAAATACTTTACACCTATCTAATCAATCACAATAAAATATTTTTTATTAAGGATAAAAAAAAACTAATTCGTAAGCAAAACCTCGGTGGAAAACTCCATTGCATCCAGGTGGTCAACTTTCTCCAGGGGCTTGAAGATGATCGGAAGATTGAAAACGTTGCCCGGGGCGAGAAAGATCGGCTTCGCGTGGCTCGTCTTGAAGGCTTGAGAACATGGTGTGCTGATGGTTCAAATGAAGTACATGTCACAACAATGTTCAACACGGGCATCATTTTAACAAAACCTTGGGGGGAGGGGGCAACTTGTTCTCAGGACACACCAATTTTTCTCAAATGTTTTCAAAAACCTTTCAATTTTCCTTCCAGAAAAGCTGATGACCGGTGGGGGGTAGTAAAAGTACCTTACACAAACATTTTCAGGGGGCTCTCTAAAACATCACAAGGGGCCTACTTCATTGTCATAGGGGCCCACCTCACCATGGAAAGAGCCCACTCAAACCTCAAAAGCTTCCACGTTACCCTTTTGAGGGATTTTGGGAGGCTCACTGCACTTAACTGAAAATTGATTATAAATATATGCCTTAAAGTGCATTGCCTTAAAAAAGCATTATAATAAAAACAATTTTATTATAAATTTGCAGACATAAAGTTAAATATAAATAAACAACAACTTGGCTACTAAATGAAGCACTCAAGCTCTGCTACAAGCAAGTAAGCAAGTACTGACCTAAATTTCAGTTTCTGTGGTTTGTCTGTAATATTTTTTATAGCAATGTACTTCGTGTACTCCTTGCCCAAAGACCAATCTTTCCAAAGAATTTCCCTGGGAATTTCAAGACCGCAGACCACTCTGGTGTTATGGACCACCGGTGAAATTTTCCCGGTTAATAACCCAGGCATGCTCTCCGAACTAGCTTAGCGCTTAGCGTTGAAAAAACCGAAAGTTCTTGTCAATAATGCCGTTTGGTTTCTATGGAATCCATCAAAATAAGCTTGTATAGCGCCCCCTAGTAAACTCAAAGGTGCTATTTGGAATATGTCTTAAATAAAAATGCTTTTAAACTATCAGAAAAAAAACAATTTTAAATAAGAAAATAAAAATTTCCATGCATATAGATCAGCATAAGACAAAGAATGCGCGTGAAAAGTATGATTTATTAAGGGTATGAAACAGATTGACAAGAGGATCCTATTGCAAGATTGGGAACTTAATAATGAGAACTTGTGTAATTTTTCTACTTTCCTATCCATTGGATGTCACCATATTTCAATCTATCTATCTATCTATACAAGCACTAGCGTGCGTCTGATGACTCTTTGGCGGGAGTTGCGTTTGCCGACCTTTTGTTCAAAACGTTTGTCAGAGAGAATCGTTGATAAGTGAATAAATTTGACACTCGAAGAGACTTCTGAAAATCTTTAAAAACCTCGTTTAATACTCAAGCAAATCAACACTTTATTATTGTTAAATGCTATCCTCATGAGATTCTCGTATTGCTATTAATGATGATGATAAATACAACTTTTACATCACGCAGACTGCAGTGATTATTAGTGATTAATGATGAAAAAAGCAGTGAACTGGAAAATAAAAAACAAACACAAAGAGACTAACTAATATTTAATTAATATTCAATTTATTTAAATCAAGCAGCAAAATATTTTTATAACAAATCTTGTTTAAACTCTGAATCGCGCTAAAAGATCAAAACGAGATGGTCCTCGTAGCAAGAGCACAACTGGGTCAAGTCAAAGTTCAAGGTCAAACAATGCGAACTTTTACAGAAGCGGACGAGTTCAAAATATCACGTGAGGAAAAGGTCTAAAAAGCAAAACTGGATTGGTACTTTAAAAAACCAAAAACATAACTTAAACACAAACCAAAAAGTACTTTCACTTTCTATCCATCTCTAGAACCAACCCACGATGATAAGAGGTTGAAAAAATGAATCGATAAACATGGCAGCAACACGGGCGCCTGTCTCTAATAAGCAGGAAATAGTTGTCGGTTTGCATAGGATTGGTACGAATGAAATTGTACACCATTATTTTTCTCCATATTACCAGTACTAATGATGATGATGATGATGAATTCAAAAACGCTAGCAAATCCGCCACCAGACAAGCTGTTCAATCAATTAAACAAGCAATTAATTAATTAATTAATAAAATAACAGTTTAATAATATTTCAACTAGTAAATTAGTTTTACAGTTTATTAAATAATAGATTAATTAGCTTAAAGTTCAACCATTTGATTAGTGGAAAGTTTAAGCGGATGATTGATTAGAAAAAGTTGAACCAACACAAACATACTTATCATCATTTAGACACGAGCATCGATCAATGAAAAAAATTAAATATAATGACAAAATTACCACTTATATAAACCTCACAGAAATTTTTTTTCCTCTAGTTTATATACAAATGAAAGATACTTAATTATGTATTATTATGCATACATTATTATACTTATTTATTATTATTATTATAAACAGAATTTGTTCCTCAAAATATTTAAATAAAAAAAAATTAAAGGAATAAATAATTAAAAATCTTTAACAATAAAACTCTAACAAATAAATTAAAATAACCCAGAGCAAACTAAGAAGAAACAAAAAAGCTTTAAAAAAAGAACACATTAAAGATTGCTTTTACAACGATGATGATGATATTATTAATTAACAATAATATCCCAGCATAATGTATTATAAGCAAAAAAGATCTAAGCACGACTTTCGTTCGTAAATAAGCCCACGAATGAGAAAAAGCGAGAAAAAAAACGAACCGATTAAAAGCATTTCAATATATATATATATATATCAACAGATCGGGTAATATCTGCGCCAGTTAACATGGAAAGAAGCCTTCGATTGAATTCCATCTTCCGACAGACGTTAAAAGATGAGAGACGCTTCGGACGTTAGCGACTCCGGGTCCTGGAGGTCAAACCTGGACGTTTGAAACCATTATTATTATTATTAATAATTCAGGAATATTAATAAAGTATGAATATTAAAAATGAAGAGCTGTTAATAACAAACATATATATTAATATTCCTGTATCATTAATACCACATGAATTATTATAATAATTAATTATAATTAATTAATGAGGCGTACCAATCAGAGACAGGCTGAGAGAGGTTGTCGAAATCGCAGAGGCTCAGGTTGACGACGCCCATCTCCGTTTTCGTCTTCTTCTCGAAAACTCCGATGAAATTTTTGACCATGACCTCGAGAGTTCGATTGCCGATGTCCTCCTTCTTCAGTGGCCACTCGAAACTGATTTTGAGAAAGAAAAAAAACAACTTGAAATATCCACTTGATTGACAACAACCGCCCGCTCTAAACAAAAAACATTTACTGTTCTTAATCATTTTTCTACTCAAAATGTTCATGCAAGTTAACCTTTTTAAAAGACCACCAATACTACCTCCATCACGGAAGTAAACACCAGGAAAATCATCATCATCACCACCATCATCATCATCATCATCATCGCAAGTCCACGTCTATGATTACCATAGTGTACTACACACGGTTTACTTACTTACAATCACCTAAGCAACCATCAAAAATTCACATCCATGCGATCGCCCCCCCTCCCCTCCCCCGACCACGATCGGAAACTCACGACTCGTCCCAGACCGGATTGAGGTTGTTCTTCATGACGTTGGTCTTCTTCTTGGACGAAGAGCTCCTATCCGGAAGGAGATACAAGCGAACGTACGGGTCAGAGAAGTTGTCCTTGTCGTATGCTTTCAGATTTCTATATGAGGCGATATAAAACAAGTCGGTTGGTGAACATAGGATTAAAATTAACGGCAATAACGATGATAGTGATGATGATGATAGCGATGATGATGATGATAGAACAGCCGAGTCGGTAGAACGCCAGACTTGAATTTAAACGGTTCACGGTTCAACTCCCACTCGCTTCCTGTAGCCCATGTCGGCAGAATGATAGCGGATGAAATCGTTTTTATGTGGGGCATGTAAAAGACCAGCACCATCGAGCTCAACAGAGAATACTCAAATTGATCAATCGGTTGATGATGACGATTTTAAGAGGGTAGTGATGATGATGCTGGGTTTAGCAAATACATTAGAGTTTAAGTGGTGATGATGATGATGACGATAATGTTGAGATTGGTGGCAATCTCGGTGTGGATGGCGATGATGTTGAGATTTGTGTGATCACAACGATTTCCATGGAATATATGGTGGGGGTTTCAATTAAGAGATGCAGAGTCGACCGGCTAGTTGGCCTGTACTCGAGGAGATGTACTAATAAATGATGAAACAAGAATGGAAAGACACGAAAAATTACAGTAAGAAAAGTACGTCACGTACAAGCATTTTTGTACCGTGACGATAAGTTTTTCTTTCTCCTGATTGTATCTGAGCGTCAACTGGATCCTACCGTGTTTGCCCTCCCTGAAGTAATAAATCAATCAATTTTTGTTTATTTATTTGAATAATTCAACAAATTTAATTCGTTTAATTAAGTATTACTTTGTCTATCAACAAACAAACCAAACACAAACACACAAACAAACACACAAAAAACCCACGTAGAAGCCTGACGTCCTCTGTAGCGCGTTTTACTTTCACTTTCCTTTTTAGGCCCGGGGACGAGTTCCGTGGCGCCGTCTCCTTCGGCTGCGTTCAAACTGGTATTTTCCTCGCTGACGGTGGGAGACTCACTGACTTCCGGCACTGTTGTCGTCAGAAACTGTGATCGGATAATTCAATCGATCAATCAATTTATCAATAACAGAGTAGATAGAGAGGACATCAGTCACGGCATTTTTTTTCGATGATCAGCCTGCTGTCATAACACAACACAACTACAGTTACGCAAAAGCTGGTGGACTTGAAGGGGAGCGGTTTGAATACCACCGGCATCACCAGCGCCTTAGGAGGGGTGTGAGGGAAGACCCTCAGATGGCTGATTCTGGTTGTTTTGAAGAATATATATATAAAACAAGACCTCTGGTTCAGATTATGTCTATATAATTCATCCAATCCCTGAAAGTGATGAATCCATCTAATAAGTAACAACTTTCACCGACCCTTAAGCAGAGTCTGAGAGTGATGGAGCAGCTTGTCGTGGTGTTGTCGAGTGCAAACGGCTGGCAGATGAGCAGTCCTTCGTCCGACAGTATCTTGTTCAGCTTGAAGTTCACCTTGCCCATCAGTTCGTCGGCCTTGTTCGAATCCAGGACCTGTCGACGGATTTGTCGAAAAAATAAACGGAAACAAGAGGTGATGATGATGATGATGGAGATGATGGTGATGATGATAGAGATGATGGTGATGATGACGATGATGGTGATGATAGAGATGATGGTGATGATGATGTGATAGTAGTAAGGAACTCAGTTGTACCATAAAGCAAAAATATCGATTGAAGAGTACATAAAAACAACACCAAATAAAAACAGTCACGGGAAACCAACCAACAAATGACAGATGACAAATTACCGCTATCAACCAGGTGTGCAAAAATCAGTGCTCACCTGCAAGACGAGAGTTTCGTTTTCGGGCTCCTTGACGAAAAAGTGGAAGTGCTCGTTCCACAGCGGGTTGATAGTCTTGGACTTGGTGGCCGACCTGTGACTCGCGTTGCCCAATTGGAGGAAAACGCACGGGCTCGGCTCCACCAGGCCTTTGCTGTGCGACTGTTTTGATTGGTCGGTTTGAATTCAAGACGATAAAATGAGTGGTCGAGTGAAAGTGGATGTGATTGGTGGATGGATGATCAAATAAAATAAATGGATGAACAGATATATTTCAATCGGTAAATAAACAAAAAATCAAAGAAAATAAATGAACTGAACAAGTGGAAGAATATAAAAATCAATTTAATTAATGAAAAAGAAATAATTCGATGAAATGTTATTCGAAATTGAAACACTTTCATTTAATCATGCACACGATGATTATTTATTTATTACAGAGAATTAAAATTCAACATAATTCATGTTAATGGTAAACTCGGATAACGACAAGCCAATTAGAATATTCATAAGTAATTAGATTAAATTATAAGGATTAAGCTCTAATGAATTAAATTAATTAATAAAAAACAAAGACTGTGTGACAAAATCTATAAAAAAAACTACGAATTTCATTTAGGAGATTAGTGCCTTGCATCATCTAAAAAAAATCTACATCTTCTATTTTTAATTCTAAATCTTTTTTTTATTTTTTTCCACAGAGTTAACACACAAACGGGAAAGCTAGCATTTAATTTATGATATGAAATCATTATATACATAATTACAAAAGCTAGCATATATATAACTAATACATGAATATGTATAAGAACATATATGAGACATGATGAAATAGTCAAATATCTCAACTGATATGAAATAATAATGAATATAATTATAAGAAGTAACAAATAAAATACAATGAAAAGATAAAAAGATTGATTCACTGACGATTATCATGAAAATCGAAAGATGAAAATATATTATTACACTTTTAGACAAAGAAATAATACATGAAATAGCCTAAGAAAATAGAAGTTTACATCCATAAATACAGGTAAGTAAACAAGTGTACATATATGTACACGTACATCGTAGTCGTAGAGTTCGGGGGGAGGGGGACGACAAGGCAAGTTGACCAGGGACCAAAATCTTGCATCACCCCCGAAAAAGATCTTGCCCCCAGAAAAATCAAAGTTTAGCATTTAAGAAGAATTTTCTGAGTCAAGCACGACCCCACGGTTTCCGTGTTTTTTGTCTATGCTTCCCCCCTGCCCAAGAAATTGACGACCACACGACTCTGGCATATATACGCTGAGGTGCAGACAGGGTGTACATATAAGTGCATTGTTTTATCATATATTAGCCCGGGGTGTCCGGGGTGTCTAGCGTTTAACTGCACGCCTGCTAACGACCCAGGCATGTGTAATATGCAGGAACGTAATTAAACGTAAGTACACAGAAGATTTGTTGAGAGTCTATTAAAAGAAAAAAGTGCATTGTATGCAAGTATGTCTACATCTATCTATCTATCTATCTATCTATGTCTATCTATCTATCTATGTATGTACAGATTGCATGAACAAAGTTGAAAAGTAAGCATCTCTCTCGTTTTCTAATAAACTACACAAAAAAAAATTGAAAAAAGTTGAAAAAAGTTGACAGCTTCATCACCTTACTGATCCTTTTCTGTAAAAAAAAATAAATTGAAGAAAACAAAACATTTGATGGTTTTCATTTACAAATCGAGTACTCAGAGGTCAGTCTCGTACCTGTCAGTAATTTACGTCCGTAACACCACTTTACAAATATTTTACGTTCTTGGAAACCTACCGAATCCGTAACTGCAGGGTTTTACGAAAATTCAGACAGAAATTTTGTAACCAAATAACTCAAACTATTCGGCGTTGAACAATGATGAAAATTATTTAAATAAAAATTATAACAAAAATTCATTAATTACGTAGCAAGACATAGAAAGTAGTAGTTTGCCATCGTTCTTTAATTAAAAGTCAACTCCAAACTCTGCATGCTTAAAAACAAACCTGTGTAATTTATTAAGGGAATTAATTAATTAACAAACTCTTTAAACTGCATTCTTCGCATGCCTTAGAGATTGACAGTTAAGAATGATTAAAAGGGAACGCAACTGCAAAAATAAGCATTTCTTCACCTTGCTAGTCGCATAAACGGAACAAAAGATACAACAACATGCAGAAATAATATACCTAAAAATGAAGAGAGACAGGTAGACAGACAGACAAAGAGGCGAACACAAAAACATAGAAACACTTGCATATAAAATAAATGTAGCAAAATGTTCGCCAGAATCAACTCCCATCTTCTTCTTCTGCCTTACCAGACACCACACACTCGTACCGGACACCGGATACACGTACCAGACACCGGATACACATACCAGATACTCATACCAGACACCGATACATGTACCAGACACCGGATACACATACCAGACACCGGATACACATACCAGATACTTACACCAGATACTTGTACCAATCCCTGGATACAGGTACCAGACACCAGACACACCCACACATCAGCAAGTTGAACAATCATCAGTTTAAAATCATTAGTATAAATGGGAAAAAGAATAACTTGATTTAATGATCAATATGGCAGACAATCAGATAGATTTGATTTGATCCATTTATAGATTAACTCTTTAAATTAGTATGTTTAGTATGTCTCCATATGCATGTAGATTAACTCCTTTAACAAGTATAATTTGAATATGTACATAAATTAACTTCTTAATTAGTACGTTATGTACAAAGGATTTCTCAATTTGAATGTTTCACCAAGTTTAAATTATAATGTATAAGAAAGAAAATGACCATGGCACAGACTTGCTGTGTAGTAGGATACACTTAATGTAATATAATTTGAATAGACACAGACCTAGTACTTAGTACTCGTAATAGCCACACACACACACACACACACACACACACACACACACACACACACACACACACACACACATACACACACAAACACACACACACATACATTCACGAGAAGAAAGAAAGAACAAGTAGAGAGCATCGCATGCATGAGATTTATCTCAAAACCATTTCCTTGCTTCAAGCAAAATTAACTCACGTAATACGACTGCAGTGTCGGGAAGTAAATGAAATAAATAAATGTTTTGAAATCAATAAATTATTACAAAAGTAAATTTTAAAATATATATATACCTATATTATATGCTTATAAAATAAATTCCTTGGTTTGCTAGCTTCCTGTTGTTAATGACTGCAAAAAGTCAATAATTTCAACAAATAATAAAAATACTGAAAAAACACTCTTAATGCAGAATAAGGAAAAAATAATTTAAATATTAGACTTTCAAATGTGCACATCAAGTATGTACAATAGAAATATCAAATGCAATGAAGAAAGTCGCCATCCTTATCATCATCATCGACGTCGTCATCATGATCATCATCGTCGTCGTCGTCATAATTATCATCATCATCGTCATCATCATCATCATCGTCCACATTATCCTAGAAGTAGTAGAACAGATAAAAATAAGTAAACATTCTTCATAAATACGAATAGCAATGGTGACGACGATGATGATGATGACGACGATAATGACGCTGAAACGTCCAATCAGCAACTCCTTGCAACTCGTCTGCTTTCACAGCTGGAGACCCAGAGGAAAAGAAATTTAAATAAAAACTTATTTTTCTTTCAAATAGCAATCCTGCTCTCTGGATCGTATTTGAATAACTTAGAATCACGCTCGATAACTATTCAATCACATCATGCAATAAATATCTAACCTATCTACGTGTTATTCGAATAATACTATTTCGACCGTAAAAAATTCATCATCATCTACATTCTACAACATCCCCGACCCACTGAGCACTATCATAAAACAAATCATCATCGGTCACGCAAACAAACAAACAACCAACGTACGGGAAGATCTCTGGCAGACTCGACCGTGACAAACAGGACTGCCGTGGATTCCGAGTTGTCTTTCAACTGGTTGGATAATAATAATATCACAATTGCTTATTATTATTATAATGGATAACAGTATTATTATATTACTGATATTGAATATCTACATTATCACCAGAAATCAAATAACTAAAACCAGTCAGTTTCGAATATTCAGCTAAATTCTGATTCAATTGTCATCTGCACTCTGTTATTTAGAAGTCCATTCCTCAATAATTCGTTCATTCGCTCCCACAATCACTCACATCCCTTCATCCATCCGCTCACTCATTCTATTCACTCATCCATCCACTCACTCACTCATTCACCCACCCATCTAATCATTAACGTATCGCTCCCATTATATATATTCACTCCTTCGATTCCTACCCTGTTCGGGTCGTCTGCATTCCCGGTGAAGAAGAACACGTCGGCCATCACGTGGAGTCTGCCCGTCTTTACGTTCGACAGTCTGATCCACTGAAATTTACACGACGACCAATCGTAATTGATTAACGAATGGATCGGCCAATCATCAACAGTCGAGCAATTCTACCCGACCAATCAACAGACTTCTCACCTCGTCCATGTGCTTAGCAAGGGCGAGATCCTCCATTCGTATGTAAGTGCTGACAGGTAAGAAAGGTCAAAATAATTAACTGATGATTACTATAATAATTACCGATGATTACTATAATACTTACTGATGATTACTATAATACTTACTGATGATTACTATAATAATTACTAATGATTACTATAATACTTACTTATGATTACTATAATAATTACTAATGATTACTATAATAATTACAGATAGTTACTATAATAATTACTGATGATAACTGTAATAGTATGCTTTACTTTCTTTAAGTAGAATATATTAAGTACAATATAATGAGAAAATTACGAATACTTCAATGTAATATTAAATTTTTTTCCTTACGAGTCGTAAACAACGTAAACTTACTTTCCGATGAAGTCGTCATTGACGTGGTCATCGTGGTCGTACACGTTGATCTCCATCTCCTGATCGCTCAGGTTGTTTATCACAAACTAAAGTGTGGGATGGTTTTGTTTCAAGTAAGATATGGGTGAACAATTAAATCATTAAACCTAGGGGGTGTCACTGGTTATATGAAGAACAATTAAATCATTAAACCTAGTAGTGTCACCAGGGGGTGCAGATCACACTGGATGACACTAAGGTTGTGACCAGCACAGGTGACTCTCCTCGCTTAACAATAATTAAAAATAATTAGCTAAATTATACCCACTCCAGTTACCAACTTTTAAAAAGCAAAATTTTTTTTTTAAAAGAAAAGCTCACTAGGTCAAAAGGGTAAATCGTGAGCCGATGAATGAAAAGATGACAAAAATAAAATAAACCTCGAAAGTCTCATCCCATCTCGGTCTAACGGTGCTCTCGATGTATCTGGTGGAATGCGTGACTCCTCCCACTGACGCATTTTGATTGGTTAAATGAGGAAAACATTGAATATTCATTAATCATGTGATCATATATTTATTGTTACATACCACCTAGTGAGAGTTTATGAGATTATAAAATATATACAAACAATGATCCTGTAGTCACAAAGATGAAAATAACAGCAAACAAAATAAAAAAATACCCACCGGCAACCTTGCAGTAAGGATCAGACTTGCCCTTGCCAAAGATCTTCCCCATGTCCGCCCGTTTCAGATCATCAGCTTCCACCATGGTGATCCTTGCCACCGCCTGACGGATAGATCACAGTACATAATCGTAAACACTCGTACGGTCCAAGCCCGGGACTGAAACTACCATATCGATAGCATTATTTATATCTAACCACGGGGAGAGAGAACTCCTTTTGACAGAAAGTGGTGAGAGGGCTGGAAGCGAAGTCGATCCTGACGACGTTCGGAAGGACAAACCTGTTGGATACCTGGTCGGCTATGACCTTGCGCAGGGAGTCACTGAATGATTGTTATTATAATAAATTATTATAACCAATAATATAATTAATTATTACAATCAAATATACAATAAATTATTATAATCAATATTATAATAAATTATTATAACCAACATTATAATCAAATATTATAATCAATATTATTATAAATTATTATAATCAATATTATAATAAATTATTATAATGAGTATGATTCGTATAATCATTATCAGTATTTATCATCTACATCATCTTCGCTTACTTGAGGAAGGGCACGTCCAGCACGTTTGCAAAGTTGGTGAAGTCGAAATCTATATTCTAATGGAACGAGATAAAAAAAATAATATTTAATTAATTTCCTTTTATCTTTTTTATTTTATTTCGATTATCGAAACTAAAAACAATTTATTGCCCAAAATTAACAATCAAATCAAATTAATAAAAACAAAAAGGAGCAAACGAATCTCTACTAAAATAAATCGTCCAATCGCAAGCGAGTCGGTGTTGAACACTAACCGGTGAATTCAGAAAGCAGAACTCAAAACCTCCAAAGAGGGGCATCTTGTTGATCAAAGGTCGAAATATGATCCTAACCACTCCGTGGAGCTATCATCATCATCGGGTGGTGTCAGTTGATGAGTAGCATGAAATACAAAAGTGGATGAATAGATGGAAGAGTAGGTGAATGTATGGATGATGGGGGTGGATAGATGGATGGATGGATGATAAAAAAATATAACAATATTTAAAAGATCACAGCGAGCGACACTGCATCCTTATAAAAAGACATCTGCTCTCCTTTTTCACCATTACATTCATTACAATGCAGTTTCCCACTTCTGTGGCCATTAGCAATTACTATCGAAAATGCAGTCCTTTTAGGCACCAAACTTGAGAAATAGAAAGACAATAGAGGATCACTGAATGAATGAATGAATGAATGAGTGAAAAAAAACCCGAAAGAACGAACAGAGGTAGGAACGAACGAATCCTCACCATCACGTCCTTGATCCCGGCGTGTAACCCTCTGACTGAAACATCGAATTCTGAATCCCCTGCATAGCTGATTGAATCAAACAATTATCTATTATTAGTAGCCAATCGATCAATCAAGAAGAACGTGAATCATTGAACTTCTCAAATCCAAACAATCAGAAGACCAACGAGAATTCCGCGTCCATGACGATCTCGTCCCTCTTGACGTTGTCGATGTAAACTTTGATACCACCGAGTCGAGGAGGCTGCAAATGACGAGGCGAACAGGCGGGCGTGAATTAACAGAGAGCGGAGTGTGAATCATCAGAGAAATGGGTGTGTCTTAGTGAAAAGAGTCAATTTGCGAGAAAGTTGACATGAATTTGAGACAAAGTTGGCGTGAATTTGAGAGAAAGTAGGCGTGAATTTGAGAGAAAGTAGGGGTGAATTAGTGAGAAAGTGGGGGTGAATTAGTGAGAGAAAGTGGGTGTGAATTGAATCAATAGATGGTCATTGGCATTAATAGTTCATAGAAAGAGTAAACAAGTAGCAACGAAAAGTACAATTTAGAAAAACAAAACAAAAATGTCTCACAATCTCTCCGAGGGAAATCTCCTCGAATCGAAACGGCGCAAATATCCTCGGCACGCTGCTTCCGACCTGCTCCTCGAATCCTTTAACTATTCGGGCCACGTTCTCCCCTATGTACGGCCACATCTGTTGGACCACCTGGTAAGAAGATTTAGTCAACCGTTTAACGTCTCAATTACAATTTAAAAACCGTTACTTGAGCGTTTAGTAATACGCATTGCCTTGATTTTTTTCATTTAATTCATTTTCAGTACTTTCATACTTGGTCCATTTATTTTTTGTTACTTATATAGCTCAGTTTAATAGCATCTCTAGAACTATTAGTCTCATTTTAAATTTCAGGAGATGACTGAAACTTGCAAGTCTGGCAATAAAGACTTTTACTTTTATAAACAGTCTACTGCTGGTGTTTAAACAAGACTTGAAGAAACAAGCCAAGAAAGAGATCCGGGTTGTAATGGTAACCAATAATATGAAAAGTTACATGCTTTGCCGAAACTGGCCAGTTAAACCGATTTTATGTAATAAATTAATACAAATAGACGTCTCATATTGTTAAAAAAAAAGATACGGAAGACAGTTCCAAGGATTATTGAAAAATGTCTTGAAGGCCAAACGGGTATCGCTTTCAATGGAGCCTGTTGTTATGATGGCTGTCTAGATGTTGAAAGTCTTTTCACAAATGTTCCAGCGAATGAAACAACTTCAATCATTTGTAAATATGTTTACAACAACAACAAAATATGGTTTCTCCTACAATACTAGAGCAACTGCAGTGGGTTGCACTCGCTATGTTACAATGAAGTCTCCATTCCGACATCTGAATGGGAAAACGTATTTGCAAATGAATGATGTGGCAGCTAAGAGTTCTCCGTTAGCACCAACATTCGCTAATTTCTACATGGGTTACGCAACTTTGCATTATACCCTGAACGACTTATTTATATTAGGTAAATTGATGTTATTTTTTTATAGTTGACTTCATTGAAGTCTGAAGATATCACACTTCTGCAGGAACATTTTCAAGAAAACTCACTTCTGCAATTTACTTATGAACTGTCTAACAATACAAATCAACCCCATTTCTCGGATACTCTGATCAGTCATAATGATTCAAAATGCCAGAGTCGAGGCTATATTAAGCCAACGGATGATGGGCCATGTCTGAATGCTTATAATGATTGTCCTGCTAGTTACAAGCGGAATATCATTGATATTATTTTTATAAAAATTTTTTACTTCATTCTCCAACAGAAGGATCCGTAGGCTACTAATACTATCCGGAAAACATAAGGCCAAAAACAAAAAATGCGGACGTGAACTCTCGAATCGAAATGCAAAAAAAGAGAAAAGTAAAATAATGATAATAATAATAAACATAATAATAAATGCTTATCGAATAAGTGAATCATTTGTGTGCTATAAATTTTGTGAGGTCATTTTGTTTGATGAGGCATTTGAAGCAGATGTAGGTAGTTGAGTTATATTTAGAAAGGTCCTCAAAACGCACTCGTTCATGGCCTGAAAGTCATCCGACTAACGTCACGTTGAAGATCGTAAAATATGAATTAATGAATGACCTAGGACATTCCAGGATTTCACGACTCGATTGGCTAAAAATAACTTTGTGGCATCAATCTTGTGCAGGCCAGACTTAAGTTTATAACAATGGCCTCTTGTTGCTATGTAAGTAAAAGTTAAAACTTGGTAAATAAATTTGAGTCAACGAGGTCATCTAGGATTTTTTTAGTAAAGACATATGTCACCAATGAGTCTGCGATGTTCCAAAGATTTGAGACCAAAGATGTTAAGGCAAGTCAAATAGGGAAGACGACCAACAGCAGGAATCGCTATTTCCAGAGCTTATAAATTTAATAAAAATTGGAGCTCTTTTAATTCTGAAGTATGATGTCTAAAACAAACCCTCATCTACAACAACTATACTAACAGATTTGTTGATCACTCTATTGAAACTCTTGTCAACAACATTCTGAAATCTAAAAATGCTAATAAAACTGAAGCTCAAATACCAACATTAATTCCCGTGTATTATTGTACGTAATCAAAGAAACATTGGCCAATAAAGTTATTTCTACATCAAAAACGTTCTTCTCAAGATCAACATATATTACAGTAAAAAATTATATGCACAACTTGGTCATCAAAATTTATCTCTCTCCAATAAAAGACAAACTGGAATTGACACATCCGGCGTATGAATTTAAACGTTCTATTCCACATTGCAAGGTGGATAGATCCATTGGATCGGATAGGACCGCGCATCTACAAATCGGGAGTATCATAAAACATTTCCACACGCGGTTTGCGACCGTGCTTTGAAACATCAAGCTCCCGTCGACGACGTGAAAGATATCAGACAGCCGAGGATTAAAGAAGCTCTATTGAACGACTCGGGGAAGCCCCTGCCCCCTGGCATGGTCATGAGGGTGGTCACGACTGTACCGGAGAATGATCAAAATTGTAGAGCTAAAGCCTTGATTTCCACCTCAATGCATTAAATGGTAATCTGGATACAATTTTTCATCACGTGGATCGTATTGCATTTGGATTATGCGATTTTCTGAAAAAAATGCAGGATCGAAAGAGCTGTTGGCATCATGAGTATAACTCCCACTAAGACTCCTGGCTACCAGTATGGCAAGAAGACCGTCACAAGGAGCAAACCTAAGCCTAAGACGGTTTGAAAGTCTCATAAAAAAATGTTGTAGTAGGAGTGGGCAGTGAAATTCAATCGACCAGGTGAGAATTTGTTACCTAAATAATGTCAAAACATAAATATATATATATATATATTTATGTTGATCGGGGAGACTCATCGACGTTCGACTTCAATGACTTGATTAAAAACTCTACATCCACGCCAGGTGCTATTGCTACTATGGACGCCGAAAGCTTATTCACAAACGTACCGGTCGCCGAAATGATCGAAATTATACTGAACTACGTCTACGATAACAGTAAGTCTCCACCAAAAATAGAACGTACAGTCCTGATCGATCTTCTTTGGATCTGCACAGTTAATGTACCTTTCCGACACCTAAATGGCGATTTATACCTCAAAACTGACGGCGTAGCAATGGGCTCCCCGCTCGGTCCTGCTACCGCCGAGTTCTACATGGGCCACATCGAAGAATGAGTGTTCGACGGAGTCATAAAAAAGCCACACCTCTATGCTAGATACGTCGATGACATATTCGTCATGTGTGATAATAACTCAGAACTCATCGCCTTGAAGTTTATATATAATATATATATATATATATATATATATATATATATATATATATATATATATATATATATATATATATATATATGTATATATATATATTATATATATATATATATTTATTTTAATCTATGTTTAAACTTTTTGTTTCCTGTTTTATTGACTTCTGTTATGTTTTGAGCTGCTTGAACATATCTTGTTAGAAACATGGCATAAAGATATCATAGCATGGATATCCTGACATGCCTGTGTGACACGAGGAAAGTCGCCACAGCATGGTGGCGGTTTCCTGCCAAGTAAGGTTGTTTGGAGCTCTCTATTAGATGTTTTTCAGATCTTAGCAATCAAGTTTTTTTTTTTTTTTACTTATTTATTTATTTTTATTTAATTATTTTTTTACTAACATTTAGCTATGCCAGTTGATACAATGGTGGAAAGATTAGATGGAACTTTATTTGATTTGAATGAGTATTTGCAAACTGTCAAATATTCCAAACTTCCCATCGATTTTCCAAACTTCTTGTTGAACAAGATCAATTTGTACACATAAACACTAATGAAAGAAAATTTGGTAATGATGTTCACGGTTTTCAACAGTTGAAACCCCCGAAGTGACAAAATATAACTTAATATTAATACAGTTAATACACCTAAGGTAATTAACACTGCATCTGAAAAAGACACAGCAAAGGGAGTTGTCAGTAAAACTCCAATAGTTTTTCCGAACGATGAATTAAACAACAACAAAGTCGATTTTCAAATTCCCGCCAATGTTGCAACACCACAAACAGTTGAGGTTCCGCTTATCTGCAAAAAAAATCTTTGAACAAGAAGCAAGTGCAATCCAGTGAGAAAATTAAAAAGTGAAGAAAATCACGGCCAGAGAAAAAAAGTTGAAAGACCAGAAAAATCATAATGTTTCATTTCTGATTTGGAAGATTCATGAGAAGAAAATTCATCCCACATTAAATTAGATCCAGCATTTCAGCTGGTTACAAAGTTGAAATAAATTGTCCAACGAGGCAATGTTGTTTAAGGAAATTCTGTCATTGATAAGTACGCAGATTGAAATGAAGACCGAAAAACAAGTGTTGGAAAGAAAAAATGTTAAGGAAGGTGGCACATCACACATCCATCTAACAACCATCATATGCTCAGCCCTCTCTAAGCTTCATAGATTCTCCTGGCTTTGTGGTTCGGGCCGATAGAATAGAATCACCGTGTATACTCCTACCTATGCGTGTCGTAAAAGGCGACTAAAAAGGGAAGGATGAAGAAGTAGAAAAAGAGTTGGATTCACTAAAACTTACTGTGGAGGAATTACAACCTGAGATTAGATTAGAAGACGGCCGAGCTAAGCCCATTGATCTTCTGGCTCAGTACGCCATGGAAGAAGGTAACGACTTTGTTTTAGAAACAGACCTATAAAACTATGACCATTGATGACCATGAAGATCTTCTAGAGGACATCCAAACTTATTCGGAAGCTGAAAAAAATTGGAGCACAAGAATGGAACAGAGAGTGATGATAATCGATCAAGCATTCACGGGATAATTATATCCTCACATGATTGAAGAAATTAAAAGCTTGTTGTCGAAAACTTTACACTTGGTTGAAAATTGTGCCTTATGAAGATGTTGACCAGTTGGAAAGATTCATCGATGAGCTGCCCGGCAAGCCTTCAGATATCGAAGATAAAAGTTACAAGTGGAGAAAATCTAAAATGGATGTTTCTACAAACAAGGAAATTCCTAAAGTTCAATCATTGTTTACCCCGAGAAATCTAACACACCCCGCTTTCAAAAACGTCGAGTATGCAACGTGTAAGCATTCAATGCAAGAGCTCAAACTTTTATCTTTGGCATGGAAAGTTTCTGGTGGTGTCGTCCAACACATTCAAATAAAAGAAGAAAACAAAGCTAACATGTAATCTCTTGGAAAGAGTCTTTACATTGGGAATGAGTTGTTTGATCGCAAACCAGGAAAAGGGTATTTTGAAGTAAATGTGCTAGGCAGTTTTATGAATTATAATGAAATTTTACCTCACAGTGTGACAGAAAGAGACGGATGGGGGGGAACAATTTATGAATGCCTTCATTGGAGTTGCATTTTCAGATTAATCTCTTAGAGGAAGGACAACTAATATTAAGTGTCAAGACATGATTTCTGTCGATGATTGGAAATTTATTGTCACAAACAAAGAGCTAATAGAGGAAATTATTAAACAAGTTTGCTCTGATTTTCTGCTTGAAAATCAATTGATAATATTTTGTGAAATGCATTTAAAACTTCACAACAAACTTTTACCACAAGCACGTAATATTCAAAATATTCTTTTGGAACATTTTATATATTTTCCTTACTACTGGTCCGATTATAATCTTTTAAGAAATACCAAGGATAGTCAAAGAAATTCTTACAAACTCTCGTTGTTCGAATCAACGCTATTATATTTTATTTTCCAGAAATCAAGGCAAATTAAACAAGTAAGCCGTAGAAACCAGGTTATTTAACAAATCCCTTATATCTCTGGATTCACTCGTTGTGGAATGTTTTGACAATCTGTCAAATTATTAAAGAAGTTTGCTCTGATTTTCTGCTTGAAAATCAATTGTTAATAATAATAATAATAATAATGTTTATATTCTACAGCATAGTGTCACCTGACGCTATGCGATGCCGGACCCCTATCGAGGTCTTCAGCTACTATTAAAGTAGCTTCGGCTATGGTAGAACCTTACTAAACAAAAACAAAATGAAAATTCAGTTCAATAAATTCACAAGTTTTAAATGAAAATCGTCCTTTCTGTAATATTCAATCAAAAAGGTGTCAAGCTTGTTTTTGAAAGCATTAACTGAATTGGTGCAAGTTATTTCGTTTGGCAGTACGTTCCAAATTGCCAGGACTCTGTTGCTGAAGAAGTGTTCACGGGGTCGATAGTTTGTAATGGCTTCTCGTTTCAGACGATGATCATTATTTGCACGAATACCACCAGCTGGTCCATCCATCCTTGCTGAAGGAAACGGTTGATTTGGGTTAACCCAATTGACTTTGTTAAACCCCTTGACAATTTTAAAATATTGTATGAGGTCTCCTCTAGTCATTCTCTCAAACAAATAAGGAAGGTCGATTGCAGCCAGTCTCTCAGAATAAGGCAATGATCGAATTTGAGGAATTAATTTGGTTGCATTGCGTTGAACAGATTCGAGTGATATTATGTCTTCTATTCTGCAAGGTTTCCACACAGAAGCACAGTATTCAAGGTGAGGTCTTACATATGTGCTAAAGAGGATTTTCAATGTGTGAGTCGTCCAGTAAATGAACGTGCGCTTGAGTGTTGCAAGCGCCGCATAAGCTTTCGCCTTCGAGTTCTCTATTTGATTCGTCCAGCTTAGTTTGTTGTCAACGTAGATGCCCAGATCACGCTCAACCATGGTTTCGCTGAGGATGTGGGAATGTCCATCAGCATCGGTCATTGTAAACTTCTGGTGTATGTGGTGCGGATCCATCGCGTCCAAAGGAAAGTTTAAAAATTCGGTGTCCTCAATAAAGCCAGTGTTAAGAACGTTGCACTTACGTTTTTCAAAATACATGACTTTACATTTATCTTCGTTAAAGCACATGAGCCATTCGTGAGACCATTTTGTTAGCATATCAAGGTCCCTCTGTAGCAATGATCGGTCATTTGCGTTGCGGATGATAGCAATGAGTTTTGTGTCGTCGGCGAAAAGCTTGCAGAAATGATGAACCAGAAGTGGCATGTCGTTGATGAAAATGACAAAAAGTAGAGGCCCTAGCACAGAGCCCTGAGGCACACCGCTAAGGACTTTTTTCCAGCCTGAAGCATGCGTGCCCATAATCACTCTCTGATGTCTGTTCGAAAGGAATGCTTTTATCCAATTGTTAGTTTTGTCGTCGAATCCAAGTGCTTTAATTTTAGTGAGTAGATGTTCGTGACACACTTTGTCGAATGCCTTTGCAAAATCAAGAAGAACCATGATGACTTCGTGACGTTTGGACATTGCGTATGTTATGATATCAAGAGATTCTAAAAGATTTGTAGTGCAGGACTTGGAGAACACAAATCCATGTTGATTCGGACTGATGAGATTATTGTCTACTAGAAACTTAAGCATAGAGCTTCTGATTATCTTCTCCATCACCTTGCAGAGCACCGAAGTTAGGGAAACAGGACGATAGTTTACAGCTGTAACTTTTGACCCTTTTTTTTTAAAAATAGGAGATATGTTGGCGAGAGACCAGGAAACTGGAATTTCACCTTCGTCATACGACCTGTTGAAGATAAGCGAGATAGGCAGTGAAAGTGATGAAGAGCATTCAGAGAGTATGAAAGGATGAATATTGTCAGTGCCCGCTGGCTTTTTCCTATCAAGTTTTCTGAGAAGATTTCCAATTGCTGTTGAATCAAACACAGAAGAGTCTATTCCCTCAAACCGTTTGTCTGAGCTTTCTACCTGAGGAATAGACTCAATGGGTTTGTCCGAGCCAAAAGCTGAAAAGAACTGATCATTAAGAATTTCTACGATTTCATTTTTGTCAGTTGTAAGTGATCCGTCAGCTCGGCTTAGCGATCTTATTCTGTCTTTATTCCTCTTATGACTATTGATGTAGTTATATAGAGGCTTTAAACTAGACTTACAACTATCAGCAATTGACCTCTCATAGTTTATGATAGCCTTGAAGACTTGCTTTTTCACCAGACGACAAGCTTTGTTGAATTGATATTTGAGTAGTTTTTTTTTAGAGAGTGAGGCAGCTCTCCAGGCGACAAAAGCTTTGTATTTGGCTTTAATGGCAATTTCGACCCCCTTGTTGAACCA
Organism: Erpobdella octoculata; assembly: GCA_963978895.1. Taxonomy (NCBI): domain Eukaryota; kingdom Metazoa; phylum Annelida; class Clitellata; order Hirudinida; family Erpobdellidae; genus Erpobdella; species Erpobdella octoculata. The sequence goes on along the minus strand of OZ022238.1, from coordinate 1,711,476 downwards.
CTTAGCATCAAATTTCTGAAGAAGAGTAGATTTTCGTTTTGGGATGAACTTATTGCAGCCGAACTCGAAGTATTCCAGAAAAATATCATAACATTCGTTTGTTGTCTTTTCAGCCAGAAACAATCGCCAGTCAATGCTGCTAAAATATTTGTTGAGTTCCATATAGTTGCCTTTTTCAAATGCAGGTCTGAGAAGAACAGAACTAGGAGTGTTGGCTCCTAGGTAAAGTTCCCAGTAAAGAGAAGAGTGGAGATGCATCTTGTCAGATAGACTAATAGGTTCGTGGAGCTGAACATCAAAGATTGAAAGAGGATCGTTGACAAAAATAAGATCAAGTGTATTTTCGCCAAGCGTAGGTTCAGTAACGGCTTGTGTTAAGAAGTTGGTATTAATATTTTCAAGAAATTTCTTAGATGTTTCATCCGAATTTTTCAGAATTCCACCGTCGTTGTTCCAATAGATGTTAGGGTAGTTAAAATCACCAACAATCAGTAGGTTGTCGTATTTTCTTTCGTTGACTAGCTGGGTCGCACGCATTATTGAGCGATTGATCTCATCATTTATGGATTCTGAGTAGTATTTTGACGTAGTTGGTGGCCTATAAATGCATCCGATTAGGAGTTTTACTTTTCCGATTGGTACTGTACACCATATTTGTTCACTTGTGTGTCCTATTAGAATCAAATCGTTTATTTCAGAAGCTTCGAAGTCGTTTCGTACGTAAATGGCAACTCCCCCGTGACTGTCTTTTTTGGTTCTCGATTTGACAAAGTGGCTGTAGTTTTGAATTTCGAGCGTGAGGTCTTTGTGGAACCAGGTTTCAGAGAAACATAGTAGTTCTGGATATACGAGAGCTTTCAATTTAAAATTCAGTTCATCCATTTTATTTAACAAAGAGGTAGCATTGGCATAGAAGCACCTTATAGAAAGTTCATTCGTACGAGCGTTAACTGTTTGATTTTGCTTCCCAGAGCCTGATGATGAAGTAATATGGTTGGGGTGATTTATGAAATATTTGGAAATGGTATTTTCGTTAGTGACTGATGCTGAGTTGACCAAATGAAGTGATTTGTTTGACAAGGAAGATGAGAGTATTGATGAATCCGATGTGTTGGAAGCGGCATATAAAGAATGCAAAGCTGAGTTACTGTGATGTTGGGGTGGCAAGTCGAGACTTTGGTTGAGAGTACTTTTAGGTAGGTTTAAGAAATACTTTTCTAACTGTGCCATCGCGAATGGCCCAGTAGAATTTCTTTCCATCTTCAATCCCGAAACGCCTCCCATTTTCGTCAGACTCGCCAAGACAATCGTTTCTCGAGTTTCTTTCTTTACGAAGGACTCTCTCTGCATCTCGTTGTGCCACTGTTTTGTCTTCGTTTACGTAAATCCCATTCATGTTGCTGTGTTGCCGTAGTTTTCGGGCGTTGGAGCAAGCTTTTTGTTTCGCTTCGGTGCTTTTGAGCTCGAGAATAATTAGCTCACTCTTCTCACTCGACGATGACACAGCACTATCTTTTCTCTTTAAACGCGCTTGTCTCTTAACATCTGCTCTTTTTATTTGTAAAACGTTTAAAATTTCATCAACCTTTGTTATGTCATCTCTATCAGCATCTTGATCAGTTCCACTCTTTGCAACTCCGTGGATAATCACATTGCGCTCAATTTGTTGTGAACGAGTCTTTTCTTTTCTGACCGCAGCAAGTACCGCAATTTCAACCGGCGATTGTTTTTCATTTGGATTAGCCTTAGCAATGGCTGCATAGGAAAAGAATTGGTTGTCGGGTGACAAATTTAATTTCGATGCCTCGAGTTCCTGGATTCTGTTTTCTTTCTGGGTTAATGAGACCTTCAGTTCAGCCACAGTAGATTTGAGTAAACCAACTTCTGTTATAAGCGCCGCAAGCCAAGTGTCGATGTTTTCTAGCGTCACTGGCTGACCTGCGTACAGCTCAATTCTACTTTTGATATCGTTCGCACTTTTTGGTGGCATTTTCAAATGCAGTTAAAAAAATCAATTAAAGATAGAGTAACCACGAAATTAGTGATAAATCCAGTGCTGAGCAGTAATAGGTTAATAACGTTCGGCGGCGAAGCTTATAAAATGTTCGGTAAAGTGAAAATTATTGGTGCAAACGAGTGTGAAACTATTATTTAATTAATAAAAGTTATAAAACTAGAAATTATAATGTTATAAGATGTTCAAATAGAAAATCAAGGGCATGAGAAATAAACACGCCATGCTTGCTTACATAGATATTTTGTGAAATGCATTTAAAACTTCACAACAAACTCTTACCACAAGCACGTAATATTCAAATAATTCTTTTGGAAAATTTTATATATATTCCTTAATATTTTGTGAAATGCATTTAAAACTTCACAACAAACTTTTACCACAAGCACGTAATATTCAAAATATTCTTTTGGAACATTTTATATATTTTCCTTACTACTGGTCCGATTATAATCTTTTAAGAAATACCAAGGATAGTCAAAGAAATTCTTACAAACTCTCGTTGTTCGAATCAGCGCTATTATATTTTATTTTCCAGAAATCAAGGCAAATTAAACAAGTAAGCCGTAGAAACCAGGTTATTTAACAAATCCCTTATATCTATGGATTCACTCGTTGTGGAATGTTTTGACAATCTGTCACCTCACAGTGTGACAGAAAGAGACAGAAAACAATTTATAAATGCCTTCATTGGAGTTGCATTTTCAGATTAATCTCTTAGAGGAAGGACAACTAATATTAAGTGTCAAGACATGATTTTTGTCGATGATTGGAAATTTATTGTCACAAACAATGAGCTAATAGAGGAAATTATTAAACAAGTTTGCTCTGATTTTCTGCTTGAAAATCTATTGAAAATATTTTGTGAAATGCATTTAAAACTTCACAACAAACTCTTACCACAAGCACGTACTATTCAAAATCTTCTTTTGGATCATTTTATATATTTTCCTTACTAATGGTCCGATTATAATCATTAAAAAATTAAACAGGTAAGCCGTAGAAACCAGGTTATTTAACAAATCCCTTATATCTCTGGATTTGCCGGTTTTTCATTTATCTCAAAAAATAGTTTTATTTGAAAACATAGACAATTTTTTAATCGGAAAGTGATTATGGAGCTGTACCTTATAGGGACAAAATTGGAAGCGATTCAGAAATCAGTTTTGTTTCTTTAACTTCCGAAGAAATTAAAGATTCGCAAATTGAAAGAATACGAAAGCGATTCAGTCAAAGTTTTGGAATCATATCAAAGCACCGATTCAGAAGATGAGTTGGCTTGTTTGTCTTCTAAGACTAAGAAAATACAGGACGAGAAAGCCGTGCTTCTGCAACAAGGTTCACACAGGAGTGGAACAAATACAACCAAGGCTATAAGTTCAACATTTCTTACCCAGATCTAATCGAAAAAAATTAAAATATCTCAGTACCAACTGATACCTTTATAAAAATCCTGAAAACCACCTTATGAAAACATTGCCTTCCAGGCAGTGAACACGGAGGCTTTCGGTCTTATTTTCAAAACAGCACTTTGCAACTCTGGTTTCAATTTAGAAGATTGAAATATAGGAAGTAGACTGTTAAAAAGTCTAACTGTACTTGTACATGAACAGATACAGTGACTAGTTTATTAGTATTGATCAAAACTTTTAATTGAAAATGTTGAAATGGAAAATACCGTCGACAAAGCCAACATGGCTCCAATGAAGAATGCTATAAATGTAAAATTCCAAGATATAGACCCATTTTATCCCATAGGAGCAAACCTATGCATTCCTACAAACTATGTAAAAGGGAGTGATGTTGAAAACAAAGTAGTTTACAATGCTTCTAATCTTCCTAAAGATATTAGAGTGCTTTATTATTTTTGTGAGATGAAAACAGTAAACTCATAGTCGTTAACACAAAAACACTGATTCTTGAAAAGCACCAATTCGAAAAACAAGTGAGTCCCAAAGTTGAGATAAAAAACCATTCTAAACAACTCTAATAATCAAAATGGCCACACAGTCAAAAACTGCAAAATTGTTCTCCATGGATCCAACAGAAAAATTAGTGGTCACACTCACACGAGTGATATATAACATTTGTGTATGAGCTCCTACAAATCAAGAACAACTATGCCAGTCAAAACTGCATTTATAGCTGAGAAGAAAGAAGAATATAATAAGCTCCGTTGCTTACCAGAACTCATCCAGATCTCAAAGAGTTATTTATTGAAACGAATGTGATGATGCTTTAACTTTTTAAGTTTTATGATATAAGCCCTGTGGTCCGGGCTGATAGAATAGGACCACCGTGCATCCTCCTATGCATGTCGTAAAAGGCGACTAAAGGAAGGTTGCGACAGGAAGGGCATCCGGCATAATATTAGTTCCAATAACTTTCAATGAGGCATTTAGATACAAATGAACAGAGGCGCCGAATTGAAAGGAACTTTGCAAGCAAGGAAAAACGATATGATCAAATCACTTGAGTCTTTGGCACATGAACAGATGCGTATAAGAGAAAAGTGCAAATCCACTGTAAACAGTAGGAACAGTTAAAAACCACACTTGATAAATTTAAGAAAGAGTTGATTATTCAGAAAGAAGAAAATGAGACAATTGCAAAAGAGTATTCAAATCTGAAAATATCATCAGAAAGTAAATTTATTGTTATGAGCCTTTTGATTAGAAATTTGACACTACGTCTTGTCGAGTTTAACAGAAATTATGTAAGGCTACAAGACGTTGAACCTCCGTTATGAAGAATTGAACTGGACTAACCAAAAAAATACTTCTAAGAATAAGATTTTGAAAATTGAACTGGAAGGAAAAAGTTCTCAATATTCAAATCAACAAGAAAGACTTAATTTTGTAATTTTCTTAACTTTGCTGTAGAGCTAGTGAGGTTTGACTGTCAAGGTTTCACTGATTGATTTATTAATTTAGAGGGTTATCATATTGCATCCGGATCTCAAAGAGAATCCTCACATTATAAATCCGTAAGCACCAACCTCGGATTTAGTGTTAAAGAATTGAAGAATTTTCACTTCAGAATTGAAACGATTGGAAAATATTCAGTTTTGTGATATGGCCATTTGAAATGTGATATTTTACAGTTTCATTTTATTTTTGCGACGGGTTGATTGATGGACATTGTTCATCTTTCTTTTTCTTTTTTTTTTTTGAAATGTTATTGCATTAATTGGCCAGTCAATTGAAAGTTGACATTAAAAATATATCTACTGTGTTTTTGTTGTTTACATACTTTCTTTGAGTCAAGAGACATTAAAAAGAAGCATTAAACCAGAATTGTAATCTGAGAAATATTTTCCAATATACAATCTTGTACAATAACGTTTATATCAACCGGCACAACACTGATATCTGGTGGTACTGGCTTCAGAATAAACTTCTAGAAGAGATGGGGAAAATTTTAAGGAGGTCTGATGATAATCCTTATCCTTTTGCTTTGGCACAGAAGTTTAAATGTAGAAAATAACCAATGGATAACATCTTCTAAGAAGAAGTCAACAATGAAAAAATAGACAGTGTTCTGTTCTACAACAGATAAGACCCATATGTATTTGGTTCTTCACCCATTATTATTATTATTAAAAAACGACAATTTGTATAGCGCCGTGGCATAAAAAAATTCACACAAATCAGAAAATGGAAAGTATTTTTTTAATATATACAGGGTTGAGGGCAGAACTGACAATACCAAGAATTTGCAGAAAGCAGATCCACAAACCAAATGCTCCCGCAGATATTGCCGGAGCAGTATTATACAAGAAACATTTTTCTTCCCTTCCAGGACAATTTCATCAAACAACTGAAAATATGGTTTGGGAAAGAGGATAATTTTCCAAAACAAATGAGACTGCAAGAACTCCTGTCAGTAGCCATGAGTACGACCTCATTGTTTCTAACAGGGTTGGCATTGCTACATACCAACAAATTTATCAATGTGGACTCTGACAAGATTCTAGAGGTTTATGAGAGCAAAAAGGAATGAGAAATTCTATTGATGTAAAGGATATATCTCTGCTACATAAACATAACTCAACAAATAGACGGTATTGGTGCTGGTGATTCTAGAAGTGATCACAAATATCAACATGCGCTGATGGTGACAATTAAGAGATTCATGAATGGTCTGACTAGTGTGTAACCTCAGTACCATTTGTAGGACAATTGTTAAACAGTTGCAGTGCAGACAACTTTGTATTACTGGAATTAATTTCATCCTGCTGGAAAATTGAAAAGGCTCTTGGAGATAGAGCAATGGAGAGGAATTCCACATGGATATTGCATAACTATTTAAAGGGTAACTCAGACACTTGGTGTAGCTGTGCCAATGTCGAAGTCATTGATGAGCTACCGGAGTGTGCTTCGGGGAGGGGATCCACAATCCCTGCAGCCTGTCTCAACGTGAGGTCCATTAAAAACAAATTGCCATTGTCTCGGATATTATACATGAAAACAGATTATCAATTCTTGGTTTGGTGGAGACCTGGCACGAGCGTTTCGACGACGTTGCACTAAAAAAAACACTCTGCCTGGTTAACGCTGCATTGAAGCTGCTCAAGGGCTTGATGAAAGTGGTCGCTCTTATGGGGGGATCACAGTCATCCAAGTCCGGCTTCTTGAGGACAAATATTTTTGTTCGTAGATTGTTCAAGAAGTCAACTAAACTTCTAATGAAAAAAGGAGAACTTGGCCAAATTAAGGGTTTATGGCACAATTTGCTGAGAAAGTCAAAAAAAGAAACTTCATAAACCATAAAACTGTTCGGTGTTAGTTTCACCTATAACTTAAATGAAAATATTCACCAAATATTCACCAATGAATAAATTTATAAAATACTTGGTGAAATTTCTCTGACATTTCAGAGGATAGTAAGTGTGAAGTCTGATTATTGCCCCATCAAGCTTTTCACTTCTAATACTCAGCTTGTTCTACAAGAAATAGTGCCATATTGGAACTGGAAACCTTCAGGGATATATAATGAAACTTTCAGTATTGCTTATGAGCATGAGCTTAAAAAATCCTAGAGACAGGCATGGTCCTACCATTGGGGATGCATCCCCCCACCAGCCTAAGTGCTCAATTTTTTTCTATGAATAAATAAAGTTAAACTTCTTATCAAATAACCTGCTGCAAAAGAATACCTACCTAGTTATAAAATATGAAGATATCGGTTGGCATCAGCAATGCGCAATTAATATCTCATTACTATACCTAAGTAGGATATGCTTGACCAACTGAAAGCAATTATGTCCTGCTAACTAGCAGCTTATAAATGAGGATATCCAGCTAAGGTGATTTTCAGTCAGTTTTCAATTGTTTCGGTTTTTCTATTCTTCTTGTTTGCTAGGGTTAATCGTTTAATTTGTTTTAATAGAAAACTAGTTTTTTCATATAAATTATTCGAAAAAGGAAAAATACACACTGTTTTCTGCTAAATCTAAAGGTAGTAACATTTCTTGATTTTATAATTCATAAATCAATGTTTGTTTTATTAATTCAACTGCACAAACTTAATTATTGTGTTGAAGATGACAAGCAAAGATCTTGAACCGCCAGCAAAAAAAATGTGCTGCAGCAGCAACAACATCAAGATAACATCATTCTTTATATCGGCACCCACTGAGCATTCAGAATGCGATAGTTCTAGTCAAACTTCAAACCCTAAACAACAAAATTGTCGTTGTATCGAAATCGCGACAAACGAAAATACAACGAACTTGGCAAACCCTCGCAAATTTTTTTTGGATATTGCATTTGCACCCTCCGAGTGCCACTGAAAGCTTTTAATTCAACAGAAAATAAATAAAACCATTATTTTTTGGATGTGGGACAGTCTGCAAAATTTATACTAAACAAAAAAGACTGGAATAAATCGACTGGCAAAAACGTGAAAATTTTGGAGCACGAATCTAGTTTGGGGCATCCAATGGCTGCAGACGCGTATGCAGTACAGAAAAATGCCACATTATCATTATTAGTTACAGTCCAGTTGTCAAATACATACGGGAAAAAGTTGTACTGTGAAGCAGAATAAAAGGCCAAGATCAGGGAAGAACATGATATAACTGCTGACATTATTTAATTTCTTTCAAACCAAACATTATTTTTCGAGGTCAATGTGATTCTAAAAATCATGGTAAAATATTAGAAATGGTAAATTTCATGACTTATAATCCACGAAATGTTTCGTGGATGAGCCACAATGTGCAAAAAAAAGTTGTTACATTTCATCGCATAGACAGTTCTGTCAACAATAATTAGCGATTGCAATGGCCATTTATTTACTATAACCTGTGATAAGGTGATGAATAGATTGAATAGAGAGCTTTTGGGTCTTTTGATTTTTTTATGTCACTGGATTTAGTTTCTGTACAGGATGTTCTAGTTGGACTGGTAGATGTCTAAAGCACTGCAGAAAATATAAGCATGTCTTGAATAAATATTAAATATACTGGAAGGCTTTAAAGTAAAGGTTGAAAAAATAAGTGTTTTTCACAGATGGAGGAGCTAAAATGTTCGTATCTCTTAAGAAATATGCCCAAATATGGAGCCCCGGTCACAGTTTTATCCATGTGTTTGAGACTAAAGGCTTGGATGACCTTCTATCTGCTAACTGCATCAAAAGAGCTTGTGTGCCGTTGTGCTTTCCTGGGGGTTCGTGAGAATACGGTGAACACTTCTAACAAACCAACACTTCATTTAGTGTAGGCTTAAATCCACAACCTCAAATCACACTGTCAAGCAATGGAAAGCGACAGTGCTGACTTAGCCTTGCTAAAAGAAAATGATATGGTACTGCCGGACAGCAAGCAAATATCGACGTCAGCCTTTGCACCAAATCACGGCTGCACTGAATCCGAAAAAACGTGCAATGTGAAGATGTAGTAACCTGAAGATGCTAAAACATCGGTTCACGATACAATATCACACGTTGCTGAACAACCTATTAAAAAGCGATGTTTTGATTACTATAAAAAAAAATCGACCAAGACATCTTGTCACATGTAAAACAACGAGTGAAGTGTCTTCAAAAAACACTATTCTCTATTGGAATTAAATTTGTTTATATATACCTCATTCCAAGTAGTTTTACCATAATGACTTATAACACTGATTTTACATATGCATATTTTAATAGATATAATAATTAATTTGCAATTGAAATATTAATTGAGTTTATCTAATTTGATAGTAAGTTACATCCCTATTTATGATTGTCTATTTTTAATATAAGTATGTCGATATTATACTTATTAATAAATTATTATTATGAATTCAAAGAAATTGACTTTTATTAGTCGTCTTAAGTATATTAAATAACGAACCATTAATGCAAAGTGTGCATATAACTTTAATGGAGTTTTCTAAGAGAATAGATTTATTTAAATATATATATATATATATAAAGAAAAGGAAACTGTCAGTACTGACCTTGTTCAGCCACTCAGCTCTTTCCACGTCGGGAAAGTAAACCTGTGCATTTAAAAGTACAAAAAAAAAACTATTTTCAATAAAAAAAAAATCATGACATCGATAACAGTTAGAAGAATTAAAAAAGTCTTTGTAATCACCGTAGACCTCTGACTATTGGGGTTCAAGTGCATCTACTACATGCGAGATATTATTTATAATTTTTTTATTGTGGTTTAAATTTTTTTTAATCCACCGTGACCTTCTGTAGTAGACCAGCCTTTCTTTAATATCTTTCATTTAAATAGAAATTACAAAAAAATTATGATAAAGGGCTATTTTTTACCCTTACTAAGATGCCAGCCAGATCAGGTGAACAAAGAAGATGGGTGTCATATCGATTATCACTCCCATTTTAATATATTTTGTTTTATTTATAATTTTTTATCAAAAAAACATGCAGTAAAAAAAGAAAGTGCACGAATAATGATAGACATCTGAAAATAAATAACTATTACATTAAAGTTTCATTCAACTTTGAGGTCCGTGTGGACAAAGAAGATTATTATACTAGCCGATTTTAATGAATGACGTGCATTTTTGTGGGAAAAACATGTTAACATCAAAAATAAGAAAAGGGGTAAGTCTTATATGAACAAAGGAACAAATATCTTGTTCATCAAGTCAGAAATTATAAATGGATGGGCCATCAGTCAGGGACGTAAATTGGGGGGGGCAGGGGGGCACCCTGATTTTCAAAACTTGAATTTTTTTACCTAGAGTTTACTATATATTTATTTAATTTTAACTTTACTTAACCTAGTGATGATGCAATGCGTATTGGAATCCTTCTGGCGTGTATAGACAATTCGCCCCCCCCTTGATTTCCAAAATTAAAAATTTTTTTTACTTAGAGTTTACTATATAATATGTTAATTTTAACTTTACTTAACCTCGTGATGATTCAATGCGTATTGGAATTCTTTTTGCTTGTGTAGACAATTTTATATCTTAGCTCGATGATAGATTTACCAATAACTGCAGAGTAATAATTTGTGTATCAGTGTTGGTCCAAATACAATCAGCGAACTCGTGGAATTTTACCCTATTAGTGGTATTGATACAATGTTGATTCCCTTACAGCTGTCTACATCAAAGTTATTATTTATTACACAAAAATAAAACAAAATTATACCCACCCCATTTTGGACATCTTTTTTACAAACTTTTATTTAGGTTACAATCTCTGTTTGTTTGTGTGTGTGTGTGTCTTTCTCTGTACGCAAATCTTGCAAGTGAAATTTAACCAGCATTTTGACTAGCTAGGAAGTTGAAACTTTCAGCATAGCTTTATATTTGATGAAAATACATTATTCAATTTAAAAAAAAACTTTGAACATCTTTTGCATTTCTAAATTGAATGTATTTGAAATCAAAGTTTGTGTTGAAAAACTCGTTTTTCCTTTACTTGGCGCGTGGCGAATCCAGAATTTTCTGGTTGAGGATTCACTTCAGAAATTTTTTTATATTCTCTTCCAAAAAGCTGATAACCGGTAAGGGGTAGTCGTAAGTATTTTTCAAAAATATTTTCAAAGACTTCCAATTTCTCCTCCCAAAAAAGCTGCGGTCGTTTTCCAAAAACAAGGTATTATACCCAAAAAATTTCAATTGATACTCTGATGGGAGATGCATTTCCCCATCCCTCTCTGCTTGTACCTACGTATTTATATAAATGTAAAAGGTAATGCGTGTGTGAGAGCATTTGTTTATCACATCCAAGCCGCAGGAGCAATTTTAACAACATTTGGCATGCAGGTAACTTCAGTGATGAAAATTTTTTGAAAAATTACAAAAAAATCTGTTATTTCTTTGACGTTTCATTGGCAAAAACGAGAAAAAACTAAGCACAAAAAAACCCGGACAACACCGGGTAACCCTGTCAGTAAGCTATATAATGGCGGGAAAATTTTGCCCCCCCTGGAAAATGCTGAATTTACATCCCTGCCATCAGTAGGTCACAAAGAGAGTAATATCTTTGCAGATTTTCAGCATTTTGAATTACCAAAAACATGTATTAACTGCAATTCTTTTTATATCCATTTATCTTAGATAGCGAGGCATCTACCATACTTCTATTTACACACACAAAAAGTTAAAATAGCAAATAAACTCAGATGAACAAAACAAATCACCCAGGTAGGAAGCTCATCAACCCTAGCAAGAGTTGGTTCCTCTGCAGCCCGAGCTTCCTCTTCTCTAGCTTTATTAGACTTCCTGTATTCTCGGCCCACGAGATAAAGGGCCGATGCACCAATGACCCAGGATACACCCAGGTGCATAAAACCTGCTCCCCAAACTGCCAGCAAAATCCCCGCAGTGGTGGCCGACTTCACAGCGAGAGGAAGCAGCTGAACGCTCTGGGCCCGAGCAGCCTTTTTTGGTGGCTCCGGGGTCGCGGCTTTGGTAGCTGCGGGAGCAGACGACTGCCTTTCCATTCTGTGTGCAGTGACAGCGCCTGCCCAGGAAATATTATTGAAATAGTTCTTTTAATATATAAATCGTTAAGCTGATAATTTCACTTTTCAACGTTATACGTTAAAAAATAGCAAAATTGATGGCGTCTATCGCTGCAAAAAAAAGCCCGGATACCACTGAAATGGACAATAACAAAAGAAATGTGCTAGGTGAATCTAGATTTTTAATAATAAATATTTGAACATGAAATAAATGAATAAATAAATAAATTTTTATAAATTAAAAAACATTAAATTAAATTTTGTTATAGAAATGTTTTAAAAGTTTTTAAAAAGTTTAAAGAAAAAGTATTTATTTTAGTTTAACGCTAAAACCTAAATAGTTATAAACTGAGTTTTGTAATTTTATTTTACCAATTTAAATAATTCTGAGCATCATATTTTTATCATCTTTTTTACAATATCATTTCTCACTTAGTCGATTAATGTATTCGAAAATCGAGATAGATGTGATGTTTTAGTTTTACCCACAATATTTCTATTTATCTCTATATATCTTTACCCGTCTTCGACCCGTACGCTAATGCGACATTAACCAGTAATTTATTTTCGGCTTTGCTAATCCTGTAGCATCTCGTCTGTCTACTAGGTCATCATAATATCCGGAATGGTGGAATCGCCATCGTCCCTCCACCTGTCCATCCATCCATCCATCCAGCCACCCATGCATCCATCCACCCATGCATCCATTTACCCATCACTTTATCTATTAGCATTCATTATCCAGTCTAGTTGATCAACCCGTGCAGTCACCGCTATGCTGTTTAATTTATCTATCTAAAATCATCTTAGTATTTATTAGCTCACATATTCAGGGGCGGATACTATTATTTAGAAGTGTTACTCATCCAAAATAGTTTGTGTGTTTACACAGATTTGTTTTATGATGGACCTGATCATGCCTTTATTATATGTATTATGGTATATCTTGAATGGATTCATCCTGGTTATCTTTTTATTATTCTATATCCTGTATTGTACAGAATTTCACAGCAATGAATTCAGTAAATTTAACTAACTCTATTAGTCTCCTTAAAACTGTAACACAAATTCAGTTTTTGAATTAATAAACCCCATATCTATCAATTCTTTGACCGATTCATCCACATATCTATCATTTATACTCGATCAACTCATCTACAAATCTATTAATACGTTGACCGATTCATCCACATTTCTATCATTTATACTTGACCAACTCATCCACATATATTTCAATTACTTTGCCTATTCATCCACATATCTATCAATTCGATTGACCAATTCATTCACATATCTATCAAATCGTCTGACCAATTCATCCACATATCTATGAATTACTTGACCAATTCATCTACATTTCTATTAATTTGTTGGCCAATCAACCTCATATCTATTAATTTGTTGAACAATCAATCCTCATATCTATCAATAATTGACCAATTCATCTCCATATTACTTTGCCAATTCATCCTCACATTTCTCTACTCGTTTAACGATTCATCCCACATATCTATCAATGACTTGGCCAATTCATCTACTTATATATCAATGAATTGGAAAATTCATCTACATATCTATTAACTGGTTGACCAATTCATTCACATATCTATTAATTCGTTGACCAATTCGTCCACATATCCATCAATTCATTCACACATATCTATCAATTCGTTGATCAATTTCATCCACCTATTCTTTCATTCATCTACTATCCATCCATGGATGTTTCCACTCAACCCACGCATGGCACCGAGGCGCGCTTGCCGCACAGTAGACACCCTTCGACGCGTAGGCGTACATGTTAGTCTACGTCAGTCTAAGTGTTTTATTGAGTGCTTGTCTGAATAACAAATTTATTTT
>OZ022238.1:1593058-1695558 GCA_963978895.1 Erpobdella octoculata | reverse complement strand
CATCACTCTCTTCCTACGCATCAATTATTCAGCCGGCTGACGCCGCCCCCGCCGCCGCCCTGTGCTCGCTGAAGCAGGAGAGGGTCGACGTCCTACGCGTTCACGCGCTCAGAGGCGCCGGCGCCGGCGGCAACGGTAGTAGCGGCGGCAGCAGTGCGAAGCCCAAGTATCATTCCATTCTCTTGCCCCCCGAAGAAATTCGCTCCAGGATAGGTGCAAGTACCCGGCGTCAACTTTCTGGTCGCGGATGGCTCTAGCCGTGACGAAGTGTCACCGGTAGTCGTCCGGCACCAACCGGCTAAAGCCAGCAACGGCAAATCGGCTAAAAGCAAGAACAGCAAATACGCGTCGAAGATTTGCGCTTCAGAAGCCACCGAATCGTCTAATCAGGGTCAAGTTATTCCAATGACAGTCACTTCTACGGGCGATGAGCTGAGCGGCGCTACAGCCAGCAATTCAAATAAACCAGCTTCTAGCCAAGAGGAGTCGTTCATCGAAGTAGTCTGCGGTACAAACACGGCTCTGCTCAGCCTGAGCCGGCTGGCTAAAGGCACGAAGGTGTCCTGCGTTCTCTTCCAGGGCAGCTTCATGACTCCGAATCAATTCCAACACGCCAGCGGTAGGGGCACCGCCAGGGACTGGAAGAGGTCCATCAAGCACGGGGGGTGCAGTCTCAAAGTTCTTCTGACGAACCAGACCCTGACCCTGTCGCCCCCTCACTGCAAGTGCAAGTCGTGCCAGGTCGGCAGCGAAGCGAAACGCCAAAACATCTCCAACAACACTTCTTCTGTCGCTCCAGCTGCTGCTGCTGATGCTGTAGCGACGCCAAAAGTCGACAGAGCGACGGCTAGCCTGATTAGCCGAAATTCGCCGTACTTGGTCGACATTCAAGCGATCAGCAGTCGAATCTCTTCGGCTCGTCAAGACGCTGACAGGCACTCGCTAGGAGCCGAATCGGTTTGTTATTTTAAAGATATTATTAGTTTATAATTGTAATAATAATAATAATAATAATAATAATAATAATAATAATAATAATAATAATAATAATAATAATAATAGTAATAATAATATTATTAATAATAATAATATAAAAAAAATAATAATAATATTTGTGTAGTTTTGAGGTGAAAAATGCGTATCAGCGAATTTATGGCGACACATTATCATGTCCGTAAGATGTGATAATTCGTCACCATAACACGTGATAACTTCGTAACTACGTTAATGCATATTTTTTTTAAATATTAAAAAAGATGGTTAAATTGTGAACGTTAAACGATAATTATCAACAATTACTACCCTACGTCGAAGATAAAACAGCTAACTAACAGCTAACTCCTCCCACGCGCTAAGATTAGCCGGCGGCGACATTACTTGAAACCATGGATATCTAGAATTCCATGCTTGAAACAGTGACAATAGAATAACGTAAGCGTGAAACGTTATTATTATTGTTATTATTATTATTATTGTTATTATTATTATTATTATTATTATTATTATTATTATTATTATTATTATTATTATTATTATTATTCCTTCAGTCGATACAACAAATCCACTTTACGGATATTATTATACCCAGAGCCTTGCGCAAGTATCGTACCCTGCGTATGCTCTCTGCGTATCCCTGCGCGCCCCCCAGCGTACGCGATACGCAATCAATGGTATCGATCTGCACTTCTTGGTTGGTTATCAAGTCTTTTCTTTGCTCCTTCTTTTTTTTCTGTTTGATTTTCTATCTTCTTTCTTCTTCTTCTCTTTCTCTTTCTTCGCGGATTTTCTTTCTTTCTTTCTCAGTTGGCCGCTAGGGGGTCCTATTTCTCTTTCGGTTTATCAATTCATAATTTTTCTATCCCCCTCTATCTATTTTTCATTCTCTCTCTCTCTCTCTCTCTCTCTCTCTCTCTCTCTCTCTCTCTCTCTCTCTCTCTCTCTCTCTCTCTCTCTCTCTCTCTCTCTCTGTCTGCCTGCCTGTCTCTCTGGTCTCACTTCGTTTTCTCTATCTTTCTCTTCCTCTCTCTCGGCCATATATAGAAACGTGATCCAATTTGTACGACGACCAACTCCTAATCGTCCGCCGAGAGAGGCTGCGGTGACGCGGCACTCCTAATCCGATCCCGCAGCCCCCCTTCCCTTCCCTCCATCCCTTCCTCGGTCCGTCGCACTGCGCCGTTTTCCAGTTTTATCGCCCTCTGCGCGTCGGTGGCCGTTCGAGACCGTTCCGATCGTAGGAGTACCGGGGTGGGGGAGTACTGGCTGTGTGGGTGGCTCTACACGTGCACTGTGCACCCCCCCTCATTTCCACGTCGATATTATTGTTCCAAGCGTAATTATTGTTTATGTTGACAAACCTGTCGCCTTCTCCAGTATCGTTATCATCGCCCGTCGCCATCGTAATCATCACTGCTGCCTTTATTTCGGGCTCTCCCTCCCCCCTGGGTCACCGCGATGTCCAAAGCTTGCACCATATCCGGTAATTAAGTTTATCACAGTGGCGTCCCAATGATTGGTGACACCCAGGGGGGGGGGTGACTCATCGTGTCACCCCTCTCGTGACTTACCCTTTCAACTTAGTGAACTTTTTTCTTTCTAAAGAAAAGATAATCACAGTGTGATATTGAATCGTTAAACAGTAATATTATATTTTGCTTCTCGGTGGTTTCACCCCAGTGCGGTCCGGCCCGCGCCCCCCCCCCCCAACCAGTGGCGCCACTGGATTATCATCGTCGACAATATCCTCTTCCAAAAGCAGAACATCCTCTCTATATAGCAAGCATCGGCAACAACGTATCATCATCATCATCGCTCACTCTTGCATCGCCACCGTCTTTTCTTTTTTCCAGGCGCCGGATCAGTCATCGTCGCCATCCTCTCCGGCTGTCCGCACGCCACCGCCATCGGCTACCGGCTACAGCCTCCATCGGCGAACACATCGTCGCCATCCTCCCTCCCTCCTAGCAGCTCTTCGTCATCTGTCACGTGACGATCTCCATCGTTATCATTATGTGATCGGCACATCGTTAGGCCGATGTTTATGTTTATTGTCATGGTTATGATTATGATGTTGATGGTGGTGGTGGTGGCTGCTTTTAGTGTTGATAGTCAGGTGACTGATATGTGTTTGTGTTATTGGCTACGAACTTATGATGAATGGATGGATGGATGGAGTTGAATGGATGAAGAAAGATGGATGGATGGATGGATGGATGGATGGATGGATAGATGGAGTTGAATGGATAGATGGAGTTGAATGGATAGATGGAGTTGAGTGGATAGATGGAGTTGAATGGATGAATAAAGTTGAATGGATTGATGGATGGATGAATAAAGTTAAATGGATGGATGAAATTGAGTGGATGGATGAAATTGAGTGGATGGATGAAATTGAGTGGATGGATGGATGGATGGACAATCTGGAATGGTAGGGTGGATATAGTTGATTGAATGGATGTATAGAGGGATCGAGTGACGATCGTCTCATTGGATGGATGGACAACCGGAGAGAGAGAGAGAGAGAGAGAGAGAATTAGAGAGAGACTGGAAGAGTCACGAGCACACACTGGGCGTACTTTCTCTCAATGACGCCCTGCGACGTACGCCTCCAATCTGTATTGTTGGCCTCCCGTTGCTATGGCAACGAGGCAGAGAGAGAGAGAGAGAAAAAAAGAGAGAGAGAAAGAGAGAGAGAGAGAGATGAGAAGAAAAGAATCGGGAGATGATTTTATCAACAAAAGATCATCCAGCTCCTAAACCGCCGCCACCATTTCTTCACATCCTCTTGTTTCCACCCCCCCACACACACACATACATATAATATATAAAGGAAAACGATACGTGTTCAATTTCTTTTTCGTCATCGAATACTTCCGCGTAACACTACACGCTAGCAGCCAGTTTTCACCGCTCCTCGAAGATTCCTCCGCGATCCCGGTCCCATCCAGCATCGATTGACCTCCGAGGGTCACGCCCCCGCATAGCCACCCACCAGCCCCTGCCTGCCTCCTCTTCTTCGTCGTTGCAACTGAGACGAGGGTGCGCGCGGGCGAGAAGGTGTAAAGAAAACACTTTTTCAAAAAAAAAAAAATTTTTTTACCTTCTCCGAAGCTGAAATCATTGGGCGACCCGGAGCTGTAAAACCTGATTAAGTGCCTCGATAGAGAACGGTGCTTTTTCTGCGCTGATGTATGTTCCAGCTCCCCCCTCTTTCTCTCTCTCTCTCTCTCTCTCTCTCTCTCTCTCTCCCTCTCCCTCTCTCTCTCTCCCCCTGATGCATCAAGTAGTAGGCCTGTGATGACGACAACGATGATGCTGTGTGTAGTAAGGTGGTTTAGGAGAGGGATAGGTGATGATTGGGTGGGGCTGGTTTCTCTATAAGGGGAAGTAGCGACTAAAAATCGTTTTGCTTGAACAAGTTAAATTATTATTATTTTTATCATAATCATTATTATTATTATTATTATTATTATTATTATTATTATTATCATCATCATCATCATCATCATCACTATTAATTGCCGGCCGCGTGTTTGAGACCGCTACGGGAGGAGGGCCAATACCCTACTACTGCCTAGCGTTCGGCCCACCTGATGAGAGGTATTTTGGCCCACCTGAAACAAGTCGTGAATGTAACGTAATCCCGAATTTTCTTTTCAAAAAAAGTCGATGACGGAGTGAGGGTTGGGGGGGGGGGGGTAAATCCTAAATCGATTTTTTATTTCTAAAAACTTTGGTGGATCAAGCGCTTTGGCCTTTGGCCTACCTGACGATCGCTAGCTGGCCAGGCGGTCCGGTCCGGCCCTGGCTTGGGCTAAGCCCGATCCAGCTTTTTGGCTGCAATACGAATAAAAGTTATATCTAAGCTGTAGAAACAGTGCGATGTAAATTGCAGTATAAGCAAGTATTTAATCGTTATTATTTGTAGTAGTAATAGTGGTGGTGGTGATGGTGGTTGGAGTAACGTTATTTGTTGCTTCGGACTCGGTCAAGCTTGGACACACCTAGGTTAGAGATCCAAGTAAATGAAGGAGAGAGAGAGAGAGAGAGAGAGAGAGAGAGAGAGATGGAGAGGGTGATATGGAGAAATAGGGAGTGAGACTTAGAAGAACCCGTAATTACGAATAAAGAAAAATGTGATGGGCGGAGAGAAATAGGAGGAGGACTGGCTGGCCATTAAGGTTACGACATGCCGAAACATGTTGATTATTTTTAGAAGCATAAATAGAAAGGCATTGAGATTGAGAAGGAAGGACAGAAAAATAACGGGAGAGAGAGAAAGAAAGAGAGAGAGAGAGGGTTAGGGACGAAAACTTTTAAGGTCAAGCATTGGTTTGAGATGAACAAATTATTAACCTTAAAAAGTGTAAAGGATTACTTGTATGAAATGGCGGCGAATAATATTTGTCTAAAAATGATTATCTAAAAATTTTAAATAAACATCTAAATACATATGTACCAGTACGACTCACAAAATAATATAATACTAATAATAATAATATAGTAATAATAATATAGTAATAATAATATAATAATAAATTTTTCATTATTGATTTCATATTTTATTTGTTTTCATCCATCCTGTCGCCAATGAAAGTTCAAAAAAACATTCTTCCCTGTAGGCGTTCATTGGCCGAGGCTCCCCCATGGACCTGACCAATCACAGAGAAGGTCAGAGGTCATCTGAAGAATCGGTTGCTATGACCAGCCAGGATTTCCAGGATCAGGATGACTCCATGGAGGACGAAGAGATCGAAGAATTCTTGAAGAACTACGATTCAGACTACGACGATGACAACCAGCCGTTGGATCTGTCCGTCAACTCCAGGTGCTTGATGAACGCTGGAGACAGCTCTGCGGCGCTAGCTAGCCGAAAAGCCAAAAAGGCTGAGCCGAGCTCGCTCGAGCTAGACGAAGTCGACTGGGACTCGAAGCTGGGATTCATGCGACAGCTACATCTGAACATAACCGGCGCCGGAATGGAGAGTATAGAGGAAGCCGAGAAGATGAAGCACAAAATCGCCATCAAGGAGAGAGTGGCTAAGCTGAAGCAGATCAAAGAGCGCAGAATGCTGAAGAGGCAGCAGAACTTCGACACCAGCTACTGTTCTTCTGGAATGGGATCTTTCTACAATCCAGAGTGTCCCATCAACCTGGCCATACCTTTAAAGAAACGTCACCGATCATCTGATGTCGCGGCGTCACCTGGCGACAACTTTAGCAGTCGCCAGATGTGTTTTGTCTCTAGCGATTCAGAAGCTGCTGCCGTCGCTTCCACTGCTGCGGCCGCCGTGGCGACTCGCGACAGGTCGTTCGGCTACAACTTCATCAGAAGTGTCGGAGCTTCGTTGAACAGCGACTGCTACACTGTCGACAGCATCATCCAGTGAGTTCAAAGTTTAACTTGTTATGTTTATCATTATTTACAAATAAAAATTAATTCGCTAATCTATCACCTAAATACTAACTGTCATAATCGAGTAGCTGATTATACTAATTGGCTAATTGGTTAGCTGTGTCGATAATAATAATAATTATCTGTTTTAATTGTTCGCAGGCCGCAGCTGAACAACGAGACCTTCTTAACGCAGTTCATCTCTGCTGCGTCATCCGACCATCAGAAGTTCAAGGCAGACTTGAGCGTTCCCAGCAAGTCAAAGAGGCCGAAGGTCATGGACGCGTCACCTTGTCAAATCCTCAGAAACGTCGTCACATCTTCTTCGATCAGTACGCCGATCAGCAATCTCAATCAGTTCGGACAGAGGAACAACGGCTTGGCTAACAATCACTCGACGCCGTTGTTGGGCTTCTTTCCTTCGCCCTCGTTTGTCGAAAAAACAAGAGAGAGTCCAGTTCTGCCGTCGTCTGACCGAATCATCTGTCAGCCGGCGCTGGTGCCGCCGCCGGCGGCGATGAACTACCAATCTCACGCGCAGTTCATGCAGTCGGTCCTGCGCCACTACTACTCCCGCATCTCTACCGACGCCGGGAACGGTTCCGCCGTTGCTCGTTATCTGCCAGAAATAGTAACCAATCACTGCGAGACGGCTGCGATTGCCGCTGCAGCTACGGCTGCCAATCCCGGCTCGGATTTGGCTTTCATCATGCACAGCATCATGCGAAAGGTGCTGACAGAAAGATCGGATCAATCGGAGAAGAAAGCCGCCGATGACGACCGGACTGCGATCAAGTCGCCGACGCCGCAACCGTCTCATTATTATCACGCTTCCTCCACTACCTCGCCTAAAAGTTTCGACCCGCCCGGTTGCGCCACCGACCATCCTCCCCTCCCGCTCCCGGTCAAAGGACGAACGACGCCCACAAGGTCACTCTCGATGAGCAACCTACCCGACGTCGTCATCCAGTCGAACAAGGTCGGGTCAACCAATGTCACAGCAGGTCATCCGCACAAAACGAGGACCAGGTCGTCTATAGCAAGTTTCTGTCTTCCGTTGTCTCACGGCGAAGGCGCTGGCGACTCGAAAATAGCGACTGCGGTAAGTAACAGCTGTTTGACCAGATATGGAGTTTTAAAAAAAAACAAAAAAAGTTTATTTCTCATACGCTTAATTAAAACTTAATGGAAGGGTTTGGGATTGCCACACAGTTCCCTGTTATACTGTTATTTGACGTTTATAATGCTGCTCATGCTGAATGAAAGCTAGCTTTGTTTTAAATTTAGATCCATTTTTAATAATCTTTTTTTTTTGTTTTTCTTTCTTCGACATCCAGGTCTTCCAGTCAGCAGAGGTTATGAAAATCTGATCTTGCTTGGGTGCTTGTGTGCTTGTGTGTGTGTTTACGCGGTACATACATATATTATTATTATACGGAACGCGGATCTTTCAAAATATTATTAGAGACAGTCGATTTGAATTCGCTTTTCACTTCCACGCGTTACCTTCCTTCATCGTCATCATTTTTTTAAAAATTCATATCTCAAAATATGTGCTGCTCTGAATTGGACATGTTGCTCATATGGATTAAAAACGAAACTGAAACCAGGAAATTTTGAGTGCTTTAGAATTCTCCGACTTTCCAGAAGTAACTAGAACGATTGGTTTATTATTGACTTTTTTTTCTGTGTGTTAATTTCAGTATTACGAAAATTGAATTAAATTGTTTTATTTCTGCCGAAGGGCGACTTGTTTGCAGACTTAGCTATCGAGCGCTATATAAATACAATTGATTGATTGATTGGTTTTAAAGTTTTAGTCGTACGATATATATTTTTTCGATTAAAAGGTAGGAAACGTGAATAAGGGGGTAGGGGTCCAAAGGGTCTGCTCGTCTCTCACATCCGCCGGCATTCGGATCATCCCCTGTACCTCTCCTCCACGTCCCCATCGACCGCCGACCCGGCCATCTGTGACGAAAGAAAGAGGTCACGCATCGCCTAGGGCAGTAGTGTTCAACTAAGCGGAACTTCTCTCGGCTATCCAAACTGTCACTTTTCCCAATGGAAATGAAATTCAATGTTCTGATCAGATGTTTCAAAAAAGAAGAAAGGTGCTTCGATCACAAAACCGCGCCAATAATAGAGCCAGCCGCAAAAGCGAAAGTTTTTTATGGCGTAAAGTGTCCGTTGGTCCTGAAGGTTTCATCCCCCTGCTTATAAAAAAAGCGTATTTGACCATTATTAACTTTATTATTATTATTAACCTACTAGATACGTAGGTACGGGATCAAACTTTCAGCAATGGGCTTTATAGCGATAGTATATATATTTATCGTATGGTCTTAAACATCTTTTTCATTGTGGCGCTCTCCGGGTTCTCCTCGAGTGTCGTCAGGCTGCTTATACCAATAATTATATTGAATGTGGAGAATAGTTGACCCAAAATATTATTTATTCCAGTGCCGCGGCCGGGATGCGAGTGTACCCTCCCTCCAAAAAAACATTGGTTGGGCCCTTTCGTGCCTTATTTAAAATAAACGATGGTCGGAAGGAGATGTTGGGATAGATAATTTTTAAGATTTTAAGCTATTCTACCAAAAAAAACTTTTCAACTTTTTGCCTCAAAAGCTGATGACCGGGAAATCGGGGTAGTCCGTAGTACCCTAGGTGATTTTCAAGAATTTTTGTTCAAAATTGTTTAACTAATTTTTCTAAAATTTCCAGTCCGATTTCCTCAAACTTTAAAGCATTTTCCACAATCTAGTGATCTTCCACCCATGACTCGTATGCCTATGATCTTCACTACAAGTCACCTGAATTTTTGGGGGCCCCAGGCCATAAAGCCTGCTTTCCAACCGGGCCTTGGTAACCACGGCACTGATACAATCTTTGAATTTCTTATGAAGTAGATGCTGGGACATCCATGGTTGCCAGGGTTTTTTGGTCATAGAATGTCAACAACCGGTTTTTTAAAAAATGTTCTGCAAAACAGACACCGACCAATAATGGACCAAGCTCCTCGATTGTATCAAATTGCTATAAAAATCTGTCCCGTTTATTTTCAATTTGCACTCCGTTGCCGATACAAACATTCATTTTTCATCTTTACGTAAATTAGATAGCTCAACTTTTACAACTAAATGAATTAACACTTTAACAGCTGATACGAGAGCATTCCACCCAGCTCAGTGCGTACGTACGCAGTAGAACATTCTTGCACGACCTCTCGAGCGACCAATCAAGGGCCCTTTTTCGTGTGACGTCACAGCCGAGATGAATGAACGAATTAGAATACGGGTCGATCAAGTGCCGCCATCCAGACCCGTGGAGACTCCCGCCATCGTCATCATCATCATCACAACTACATCCTAAGTCATCGTCATCATCATCCTCACCACTACATCCTAAGTCATCGTCATCATCCCCACCACTACGTCCTAAGTCATCATCCCCACCACTACATCCTAAGTCATCCCGACCACTTCGGCCTATGTCATCATCATCACCACTAGAACCTAAGTTATCATCATCAAGTCTAGAACATAAGTTATCATCATCACCACAACAACCATCATCATCATCACCGCTAGAACCTAAGTCGTCATCATAATCATCACCACGTCACTAGCATCATCACCACCTCCAACAGCGGCCTCTCGCTATTATTCTAATCTAATCAAAACACGATTGTTAGCCGCGCCGCCGCCGCTATCGCCACAAGCGTCGTCGCGGCACAAACCGGCTGTATAACGGATTGATATAATAATTAATAATATCAAATGTGTACTAGAGCTCTCACCGGTTTGAACGTGGATAAAAAAAGAGAAGATTAATAAATAAACAAACAAACAAACAGACAGACAAACAAGAAGACGCAGAAACAAAGAAAGCGATGGAAGGCTAGGAAGAATTTATTCTGAAGTGGAAGATATAATTCACGCACGCCATCAAACACAAGAGCACGTGACAGAGCGATATGTATGTGCGCACGCACGCACGCACGCGCAGAGCCGAGTACAACTCATAAAGCCTCTTTATTATCGCCCGGGACGGCTGACGTATTGGTAGTCCGTGCGGTCGGGTCTTGAGTAGTAGTAGTGGCGTCGACAGCGGAGGAGGAAGCGACGTCATTACTGGTCGCCGTGGTTACCTGGAGCTCAAAATAATAATAATAATAATAAATAATTAAAATTGGATTTAAAAATTAAATTTAATTCATGTTGAATATATTAATACAGAAACTTTTGAGCCAAGATAAAAATATTGATCCATATTTTCGGGAGGGGGATGGATAAGTTGTTGAAAGAGGTGCCAGTTAGGGATAGGGAAAAAAGGACAGGGCTCCCCCATGAACCAACTCTACCGATAAATAATTCGAAAATTAAAAAATAAAATAGAAAAGGATGGAGGCAAAGAGAAGAGATAAAACTAAGAACTGAAATATGTAGATACATACAGAACAAGATAGATACATATAGAACAAGATAGATACATATAGAACAAGATAGATACATATAGAACAAGATAGATACATATAGAACAAGATAGATACATACAGAACAAGATAGATACATACAGAACAAGATAGATACATATAGAACAAGATAGATACATACAAAACAAGATAGATACATACAGAACAAGATAGATACATACAGAACAAGATAGATACATATAGAACAAGATAGATACATACAGAACAAGATAGATACATACAGAACAAGATAGATACATACAGAACAAGATAGATACATACAGAACAAGATAGATACATACAGAACAAGATAGATACATACAGAACAAGATAGATACATATAGAACAAGATAGATACATACAAAACAAGATAGATACATACAGAACAAGATAGATACATACAGAACAAGATAGATACATACAGAACAAGATAGATACATACAGAACAAGATAGATACATACAGAACAAGATAGATACAGACAGAACAAAATATAAAAGAAACAGTGAAAGAGAGAGAGAACATAAAAAGAAACAAAACTAAAAACTGAAACGGATACCTTTCGTCTGTCTTTCTGTTTACCTATGCCGTACCTGATTGGACGTGAAAAATATATAGTGAGCGTCGTATAATAATATATATATATTAATTTAATATTATTAAAATACAAACAGAGCTTAACGAAGCAAAATGCCGAAAAAACAATAAACCGCACACAGCAACCAGCTGCAACAAATAAAATACTTTTTCAACACGAACAAACCTGGGACGTTCGCTGTTGAGTCCCTCAAGAAGAACACAGGCCTTGCACACTTCTTGGCTGCAGACGTAACCGCACCTGGAGCAGTTACCTGGAAAGAAAGAGTTAAGTATATGCGTTTTGAATTTTTTTTCTACGGAGAAAAAAAACGAACGAATACAAAATAAGGCAGTCGTTGACTCAAATCGAACGTTTCATTCACGAATACAGCTGTATAATTACTCGTATTCTATCCACATCTGACCCCCTCCCTTCACAAGAGAATTTTCGACAAAATCGATTACAAATTTTTTTTTCAAATGGAAGCGAGGGAAAAAAATTACAACGAACATTTGAAAACGATCGACGGGAAATTAGACGGCACGACAAGTCATTTAGACAATAACGTAAATAATACAACTGTATTACCGACGCAAGTCATTTACATGTGCTAGGTTATTAATTATACAATAACACAAATAATAATTATTATTATTATTAATTATACAATAATAATAATAATAATAAATTTATTAATTTATTAATAATAATAATAAATTATACAATAGCATTAATAATAATAATTTCATTATACAGTAACATTAATAATAACAATAATTAATTATACAATAAAATTAGTTATAACAATAATAATAATAATTAACAATAACTTCTTAACATCAAAGCAATCGACCAACCTTGAACTGGCATTTTAACCTCACTCTTGACAGAAAGACTTTCTCCCGAGTGGATGATATCTGGGAATGAAAAAACGGTAAAATATCAGGCGACACCGAATTCTCATTTATAAAATTTATGGCAACAGCGAAAATTGTTTCCCCTGGATTTCTTAAACTCTTAGTCTAACTTTAACCAGAAGCCGAGCCCCGATGCTGCCGAGTTGTATTTCCCGAAGTGGCGCTCTAATGTTGCGACCTTTACCTTTACCTGAGAAGAACCCCCCGACTCCCCAGCGAGCAACGACAAACGATGACTTACCGAGAATGGCTGACGGTCGCACCCTCTCCAGGTCTTTGATGTACGTTCTTGCATTACCTCTGAGATTAGAAAGCAGTACGAGGTTACACCATCGTCGATAAAGCCATATAATTTCTATGCACGTTACTACAAGTAAGCAATCAAACTACAAGTAAGTAATCAGACTACAAGTAAACAATCAGACTACAAGTAAGCAATCAGACTACAAGTAAGCAATCAGACTACAAGTAAGCAATCAGACTACAAGTAAGCAATCAGACTACAAGTAAGCAATCAGACAACAAGTAAGCAATCAGACTACAAGTAAGCAATCAAACTACCTGTAAGCATTTGGTGCGTACTTGCATTCAGTCGAGAAATAGTCGAGCTTCTTGTAATACGCATACCTGAGAAGAACGATAATGATAACAGCATGGGGTTAGTAACAACAACTACTACACTGAAACTACGACGCTTACTTAGAGAACAACAGATAAATCCAACCGAAACAACAGACGCTCTTAATATTTTAATTTAAAATATTAATAAAAGATAAGATATAGAAAAATCAATAGTTAATTCAACCAATCATTTAAAGGAAAAAAATGTATTAACATAACGATTTCTTTTTCGTATGTGTACTTGAACGGCTTGCATCTCGGCAGGCTCCCCTCGGTGCCCTGTCAAAAATAAACCCCCCCAAGAGATTGACGATAAAAAATGTGGATTCTTTCAAATTTGAATTATAATGGTATTTATAATCAATAAACTTCAATTGAATATTAATATTGAACAATATCAACTGAAGTATTAATATTTAAAAATATTCACTAAAATATAGATATTTATAATATATTATTATTTTGCAAATTTAAAAAATATTTATGAAGATAAACTAATATGAAACACTTTGGCTCAAAACAAAGAAAGTTCTATGTACAGTCATTATCGCTGTGCACCTCTGTAGTCTTGCGATGTCACCTCTCAGTACTGAAAATCAAAAGCATACAAGATTAGGCCATTAAGTAAAACCTTGACACGTCAAAAACGAATGTTCTAGACATCTTAGTCAAATGTTCTAGACATCTTAGTCAACTGTTCTAGACATCTTAGTCAAATGTTCTAGACATCTTAGTCCAATGTTCTAGACATCTTAGTCAAATGTTCTAGACATCTTAGTCAAATGTTCTAGACATATAAACTCATCTATTGTTTACTTTTAAAGCAACCAAATTCAATAACAAGAAAAACAATTTTCCAACTCACGATTCATAATTACCGTCTCGGCTATGTCGTCTGCATTGTGTCCTGGAAATGAGTCGAAATAAAAATTATAACATAAAATATAAATCTAATTTATGATATTACAAACTCTTATTCGCTAAAAATAAAAAAATTAATTATCAATTGTTAATTACTAACATATTTAAATAATAACAATAATAATAATCATTAATTCATAATAACAATAGCGAACCATAATAACTGCAATGTAACTTTGCATTCTTCACAGAATTTAACAAACCAAAACACTGACCCGTAACGACCTTGTTACACCCCAGTATCACTGAGCCCCTGTCCAGGGCTTGCCTCCTAAAAACCCCACAAAATGTGCCTACAAAAAATTAAATATTTAAAAATGAATATGACTTAAATTTTCATAATTACGTAGAACGAGTTAATTCTAACTATAATCTTACAATTGTTTTTCCGGCCGATTTTCTTCACTATCTCGTCCATCGTCCAGCCATACAAATCCTGGAAAATGAATAAACATGAACTCATTATAATATTATAATTAACACAACACGCTCGAACAACCATTGGGCAGTCATCGTTGACTAACGACCTGATAGGATAGAATTTTCAGAGGAAGTTGATATTGTTCTTTGTTTCTTTTGACCGTCTGTTAAAGGAAATGAGAAAATTTTAAAATCTTTTTTTTATCAATTTTAACATTTATTAGACGCTTAAAGCTAAACAAATTTTGAACAAAAGTGACGGCATAATGAGAAAGAGTTAAATGGGAGCATAGGCAAATAAAACTGTTGTAAAAGTATTATAACACATTCCTAAATAACTCCTACATCCTTGAGAAGTGGTGTTGCCATGGAAAACCTAAACAACCAGGCTGAAAAACTTGCTGCATGTTTTACTTAATCTTCACCCCATAGCACTCTATCATTCCCCCACTCCCCATGGACCTATTAAAGCCCCAACCTCACCTGTAGAGAGTCGTCTCGATATCCACTGATACCCTCATCAATAGACAAAAGAGTGAATTCGACACCATAATTGTGCTCCTTGTTAAGTTTGTTCATCACATAGGCCAATACAGTAGAATCTAATTTTGTAATAAAACTAATTGTAAATTGTAATTTTACTAAATGATTAAAGTAATGTTACTTTTAATGTTTGACTTACCTTTTCCACCAGAAGCACCAATTGCAACTTTATCACCAGGAGTAAATATTTTGCTGTTAACTATTGTCCAGTGAATTTCATTTTCGAAAGCCATGTAAAAACACTCCTTACACATAATTTCTCCCTATTTTAAAAAGATGTTAGTTTCTTTCAATTAACTTTCCATTTAATAACTAATTCTGGGTATTTTCTCACTTTAAAGAAATTTGTTTCATTATTTTCAACTATAAATCACATTTAAATGTAATTCAATTCGTTCCGAAAATGAAAGACTACTTAATTTTGCATTTAAATTAAAAAATTGAAACATACTGTTTTTGCCCTTTTTATCAGGGCTTTCGTTCCACAGCAAACACAACCCCTGGGCATTTTTTGTCTCTTAACTAGTCTTAACTAAAAAATTTAAAAAATCAGTAATTTTATTCTTTAAAACCAAATAACAAAACAAGCTAATTTAATGCACATTAGGTACCTGGCTAACAAAATAATACGGTTTCCTAATAACGAGGTATTGAGTATAGTATTGACTCAATATTTGTAAACATTCATTCACTAAAGTTTAATTTAGCCAAGGAGATCTTAAAATAAAATTTTAATTCAAATGTTAAAGTTATTTTAAATATTTGAATACAACATTTACCAACTTTATTATATTTACCAACTTTATTATATTTACTTATTGTTAACAAAATAAAATTACTTAAAGTTGGTAAAAAATAAATGTAATGATTAAAAATTAAACATTTATTATCAAATAAATAAAATTAATTTTTTAAAAATAAACATTGTATTTTATAATTTATATACTTTTAAAGCCAACTACTTCTTCTTGGCTGAATGTTGATCTTTCTTTTCTTCATTTCCTGTCTCTAGGTAGGATTTCGAGTTCGCATATCTATAATTCTACGTAAATTTCGCTGTTAAATTAATTCTGAATTTTGGATATTTGCTCGTCAAATTGCTTGTTAATTTTTGTTCAAGTTGTCGATGGTTTGAATTAGATGTGATATGGTACTTTATCGTTCACACACGCGCTAATACGGTTTATTATTTTTCTTAGCTGAAAATGAGCGAGGCACAGCCTGCCACCAACAAAGTCGTCAAGGTGAAGAAGCCTGGAAGGTAATAATAGTGCAATTTTTAAATTATTTAGTACAAAATTAATGTTATGAGTTATTCTGTACGCTGTTAATTAATTTCAGGCTGTACGTCAAGGCAGTCTTCACTGGCTTCAAGAGAGGCTTGAGAAACCAGCACGAAAACACTGCTCTTCTAAAGATCGACGGTGTATTTAACAAGAAAGAGACAGACTTCTACCTTGGAAAGAGATGTTGTTATGTCTATAAAGCCAAGAAGTAAGTTATGATTGGTCAGTGCTATTGACATGGCAGAACCTATTATTAATTATGTCAAGTCAAGTCAATAGCAAATTCATTGTTTATTGAGATGTCGCATGCTTTGTCAATATAATTAACAACCTAAGTAATAATACAACCAAACATAGTGCCGTATAAAAGATCTACAATTAATGTTTATTTTATAGCAAGACTGCTGTTCCCAACAAGGAAAAGCCAAGTCACCTGAGGGTTATTTGGGGAAAAATCACACGTCCTCATGGAAGCAGCGGAGCTGTTAGAGCTCAGTTCAAGTCTAACCTCCCACCCAAAGCAATGGGCAGAAGAATCAGAGTGGTAAGAAATCTACATTAGTTAAATAGTTTAGAATTTCATATTCACAGTAATTTGTCTTAACTTGCTATTATAAACTCACTAGCATGGAATAAATTTTGCTACGACCAACATTCACTCTCAAATTATGCATGTACTTATGTGAAACAGTACAATAATCTGAAAACAAATTATATTTCTTGAAGTTTACCATTTTATTTATCATGTTTAACAGTGTTGGCTAGTATAGTAATTTAATTCTCTTGTTATTTTTACAGATGTTGTACCCCTCAAGAATCTAAAGTTCTGTTTCAGTTGACTGTCATTGTTAATTATCCAAATTATAACAATAAAAATGTTATAAGAAATATGTTGTTTTTTTGTGTTGCTCCAATGGTTATTCTGGATAATTAGTACAATAGGTACATTTGTGGGCTCATTAACTCTTTTTGTTTTTATTTAATTGGAAATTTTAAAATTTAAATTTGTCTTGTGCAGTCAAAAAAAATTCGGAAGAACATTTATATTTTAAGGGTGGCTGGATGAGTTGTGGAGTGTTATAATTACTATCAACTTTTACTAAAGCTGAAAGAACCAATTAATAAGACCTGCTAATTAGTAGAAAGATAAAATCACTGAAGTTTTAAGATTGAAGATATAATTTAGTACAGAATTAAAGACCAAGTTTAATATTTGCAGAAATTCTGTAGGTTGTGGTGAGAAACAATTCACTGCTCTCAGCGTAATGTACTTGTCCCCAGCATAGTTATTGGTTCTTGTTTACGTCATAGTTGTGAAGAATTTTAATTGTTTTTAGATAATATATTTGACATTCAGAATATACTTTATATTGTTTTCAGAGAAGTCATTTTATCAAAACCTTAGAGGCGGAAACTTGTTCTTAAAGCTCACCAATTTTTTTTCTTAATCTAACTTTTCCGAAGCCATTTTTCTCCCAAAAAACCTGATGACCGGGAAGGAGGCGTAGACGGAGCTACTTTTCAACAAAAATTTCGAAACTATCATTTCAGTTTTGCTCACACATCTCTGTAAGGGATCCGGTACAATATTACAGGGACCCATTTAACCGTTAAGGAGCCCGCCTACCTGTGTAAACGTCAAGCTTCAACTTTACCTGTTCTTCGGCCTATTTTTGGGACATAATTTATATTTTTTGGAAGCCCAGAACTACCTCAGGGAACCAACTCAAAAGTCAACGGGGAAATAGCTCCCCAATTGACGTCCCTGATTTTTTGCGTATGTTATTGGCTGTTTCTGTTTTCTATTTTACGTACATATACGAAACATAATTAAAAATCTGTCTGTCATTCTTATAGGCACAGACCACCCGCATTTAATATATTTTCCCTTGTCTTGAACTGAATGGAAAACGTGGATCTTTTAAGCTCCGCCCTCAATACAATTTCTGACGAATCGCGTCACAACACGAATTTTTATCTCTCGAATTCACTTTTACGCAAACAAAAAGCTGACGGGTCTCTTACATATCTATTCCAGTTTTTGTGTAAATGACAGTTTACAACCAAGTTGTTTCTGTATTGGGATGACATCTTATTACAAACTGCTGGCTCTTGTTCCGATAATGTTTTCATGTTCTGTCCACGGCACTGGTTAATTTTAGATTCAGATATATAATTTATAATTTAAAGTAAAGAAAGGGATGTTTCATATATAAATTATATGATATAATATGTAATTCAAATATAGAGTTTTAATAAAATCATTTTATATTGTAAGTTTAACTTTAAAAATTAATGAATGTGTCATTAATGACAAATACTATTACACTTTTACAAACAAAACAAAACGATAATTACCATTCTCACTCAATGTAAATCTAAATTTAATGAGCTTTTAAATAAAAATAACATTCTTTTACTGATTAAACTAGAGATTTTTATAACACTCATGTAGTTGTCGATACCACATCTATTACTTGTTATATAATATGCATTAACAAATATATGGAATAGAACTCAGTCAATGATGCTCTTTTCTTCCTATTCTTACCGACAGACCTCCCGACGATCAGCAGCTTTCATGCTACTACTCTATCTTATCTTCTGCTGGCAGCATGGACGAGTGTTTTCAAAGGTTTTACGTTTGCGACAATTTTTATGTTGTGTTACATTTGTTTTAAATAAATCACCAGTTAACAAGTAAGTCGTAAAAAAACCGTTTTTTTTCACAAATCCATTAAATTTCAGAATTTGATTAGATTATTTTACATCCGTTAATTTGTTTTCTAGATATGCAATGCATGGCTGAATCAACGGACGTCAAGCGACATCTCGACCAAGGAAAGAAACTCCTGGCAGCTGGCCAGCTAGCCGACGCACTCTCGCACTATCACATGGCTATCGGTATGCCGCTATTTTTCCCTATACCGTTTGAGTATATGATAGTGGTAATAGCTAATGCTATTTTAAATTTAAAATAGTTTTAATATTTGAACTGGTCTTTTGCAACTTGTTTTTTTTTGTCGATTGTAAGACTGACAATTTTAATTTTTTATCATTAACAGTGCTAGCAAGTTGCGGCAGAAGGCTCATGTAGTTACCATTTATATATGTTGTATTTAAGTGTCACGTGTGAAAATACTGAGAAATATGGTGCCAAGGATTTGTGTCAGGGCTGGCAGATCCCTTGTCAGTGATATATAGATCCTCTGGTCCAACTGTCCTTGCTTTGGATCTCCTGTATGTAACCTGAGCATTCGATTTTAAAATCACTTAACCTTTGCTCTTTGACAGAGGGCGACCCTAACAACTATATGACCTACTTCCATCGTGCCACTGTTTATCTTGCCTTGGGAAAGTCAAAGTCTGCAATGCCCGACCTCGATAAGGTTCTTGAGCTGAAACCAGACTTCAATGCTGTGAGTTGTTTATATATATTTATAAATATTTGAATTTCCGGAAAAAATATAAATTGTTTTTTTTTTGTTTTTTTTCTATTGAACATTTATTGAGCATGAAACAAAACAATTAAGTACAACAATGAAGTTATAAATAATGGAAAAAAATCAAGTGCTCAAAAGGTTCATCCAAAGGGAATTACTTCCCGCTAACTGGATGACCTATAAACGAAAATTCAGATTTAAATACGAACGAGACAGAGAAATAAAAGTTAACATAAGTGTAAAGGAGTAAACATAAGTATATATAAGTTAACATATTTGTATGTTATTTTATACATATAGATACTAATATATATGTTTGACACAAAGTTTGTTCAACAGTTCTTCTATAATGTCATTAAATTTAAATTTTTTATTCCTTAAAAATCTTTTCTTTTTGTGTTTCTATGATTCTCGTGTAGGCGAGGATGCAAAGAGCAAATGTGAAACTGAAACAGGGAAAGCTCGATGAAGCTGACGAAGATTACAGCGCTGTGGTGAGTGGGTGTTAGAGAACTGCGTGGGCCAATTTATCACGACCTGGCCCAGTTTTATAAGCCAAAATTCCAGTCCTGACCCCTCTTATTTGGGCCATGCCTGTTTTTACAGGTCTAAAATCCCTATATACGTGGCATACAGTTTCGGTCCGGCCAGTCAGAAGACCCTAAAATCACGGTCCGGGGGGGGGGGATGGTGCAGTACTCTAGTGGGTTTGTCTTAGTGGTGGTGTTGGATGATTATGATGATGATGATAATGGAACAGTAAAGGTTGTGATTATATGTTAGCATATTTTGTAATGTTGAAGTGTCATCATGATATGATGGTATGTCCTTGTGATATAATGGTGTGTCGTTGTGATATAAAGGTATGCTGTTGTGATATGATGATATGTCATTGTAATAATGTTGTATGTCATTGTAATATAATTGTATTTTACGGTGATATAATGATATGGCATCGTGATATAATTGTATATTATTGTGGTATGTGGTTGTGATAAAATGGTATGTCGCCGTGATATTGGTATGTTTTCCTGATAATTCTTCACAGTTATTGTAATATATTTAGCCCTTATATATTGATAATTTTTTATTATTTTTTTTCTGATTTTCTAGATATCACAAGATCCTGCTAATTCAGAGGCCATTCAACAACTGGGCAGCATCCCTTCGATACGTGAGATGATCAGAGGAGCGAAAGAGGCCATGTCGCAGAATGATTACAACGTCGCCATCCAGTATCTCAGCGGCGCTATCGAGGTTTGACATTAAAGATTGTTATCGAAAAGTTCATGATGATGATGATGATGTTTATGATGTTCATGATGGTGATGATGATGATGCTCATGATGGTGATGATGATGTTCATGGTGGTGATAATGATGATATTCATGATGGTGATGGTGGTGATGTTCATGATGGTAAGGACGATGCACCTGTTTTCATCCATTTTTTTTCCAGCCCAATCTGACCTGTCGACTGTATTAATTTATTTTCTCTTCGACCAATCAAAAATTACAGGTGTGTCCCTGGCACGCGGACCTGCACGAAATGCGAGCCACCTGTTACGAACAGATCGGAGATTACCAGAAGGCCATCCAGGACATGAAGCCCGTGGTCAAGCTCATATCCGACAACACCGTCGGCTATCTGAGGCTGAGCACCCTGCTCTATCAACAGGGCGAAATTGAAGAGTCATTGAAGTTAGTCATTGCGTGTAATGATGCGTTAATTACAAAGTACTTAAATTTACTGGGGGGGCGGGCACTGGCGGTGTAGCGATAAGGCATTCGTCTTTAGACCCGAGAGTCGGCTATTCAGATGCCACCCGCGTCGCCAGCGTCCGGAGGGTGTGGGATAGACGCCTTTAAATGGCTGCTTCTGGTTGTTATGTGAAATGGGCCTAAGAGTGAATAAAATTTAGATAAGTTATTCATGGTCTAGACGTCTAACGACTAACGTTACGATAAACATTGTGACACTTTGGTAATAAACGTAATAATAATAATTAGATTGGATGATAATAATAAAATAGTAACAGTGCGGTTATTGTTAATGCTGAAAGCAACGAGTTATGTAATCTCTGGTTATTATTAAAAAAAACTGCAGGGAAATCAGGGAATGCTTGAAGCTGGATCCGGACCAGAAGGGCTGCCACGATCACTACAAGAAGGTAAAGAAACTGGCCAAACAATTCCAGGATGCCAGTAAGGCCGTCGAAAGCAAGGACTGGCCGGAGTGCCTGAAGAAGGCGGAGCAAGCCCTCAGGACCGAAAGCCGGGTACCGGCCGTCAGTCACATGATCGACTCTCTGAACTGCCAGTGCAATTCTGAGGTTCGTTTGCGATCGCTGAAATAACGGAAGTGATTTGTTTCGACATTGACTGACTGCTTCTGTGACCTTTTGTTTTATAGGGGTTTCAATTCTAATTTAGGTCGAGTCACCACTCGTTCTCAATTGTTCGTGTGGTTTTTTTAATATTTAAAAAAATTTCAAATACAATTCTGCAAAATTGCATAAATTTAAGACTTTTGATTCGTTCCAATCCTGGTTTTTCCGCACCGGTGAAATTGAATAATAATAATAATAATAATGATGATGATGATGATGAGTATAATAATAATAATAATAATAATAGGCTTTGAAATAAGTGAAATTTTGGGTTCAAATTGATTTACCTTCTGCTAACGACAGGCAAAGAATGTAGACGATGCTCTAAAACACTGCACCAAAGTGCTGGAGGAGAGGCCGGACGACGTTGACGCCCTCTGCAACCGGGCCGAGGCCTACGTTACGAATCAGCAGTACGAAGAGGGTATGTGTTTTGATACTGCTGAGTGTGAGTTAATGAATAAAAAGTGATGATACTGATGACGATTAGAGACATGATGTCGTTTAGCTACTTCAGTGAGAGAATTCTGTTGTGTAAAATGTGTCAAACATAGTGATTTTAATATATTTTTTCCATTTAATCGTGGTTTTTGTTGCTTATTGTGCACGTGTCACCTAGGTAATAACGTTATCGATAATATTAATAATGTTTGCGAACTTTCAAAATAGCATAAATCCTTAAATTTTCAAGCTATTTAAATCACCTAATTAAATTATTAAAATTATTTATTAAAATTATTATTATTTATTTATTTAAATCTCCTTAAATTTCGTTTCTACTATCTACGCAGCCCAGAGAGCTCTGATATATATATATATATATATATATATATATATATATATATATATATATATATATATATATATATATATATATATATATACAATTCCGATCGGTTCGTTTTAGCCGTCAGCGACTACAAGAACGCGCAGAGCGTGGCCGGAGATTCGAGAAGGGTTCAGGAAGGACTGCAGAAGGCGGAGAAACTCCTGAAGCAATCACAGAAGAGGGATTATTACAAAATATTAGGCGTTTCCAAGTTAGTAGCTCATCGGTTAATAACTTCTCGTGGTAGATGGTTGGGGTTTCATGGTAGGTGGTAGGGAATAATATGTAGGACTGAACATTATTATTATTATTATTATCGGTGATTGCAAGGTAGATGGTTGTGGTTGCATGGTAGATGATTGTGGTATCGTGGTAGATGGTTTTTGTCGTATGGTAGATGGTATTATGGTTGTATTAGTGGTGGTGGGATTATATGATGTTGTCATTAGTTTTTTTTACAGCTCATTTGGTCTGGGTTTTAGTAAAATAAAAGTTTGTCATGCAAGGCATTTTGAATTCATGATAAATATTAAATTATTAGGTAAAAATTACCAGGTAAACATACATGCATCAGAGGTGTCCTGTCAACTTTAGTAATATTGACTGACGTGGTTTTTTTTCCTTCTTATCTTCTAAAGGGTAGCCACGAAGGCTGAGATTATGAAAAAATACAGAAAACTTGCAGCCATGTGGCACCCAGACCAGTACCGGGGGGATGACAAGAAGATGGCAGAAAAGAAGTTCATCGACCTCGCCGATGCCAAGGAAGTCCTCACCGATCCAGGTTCTTTATTTATTTATTTAATTAATTTATTAATTAGTTATTTATTTTATTTTATTTTTTCATTTATTTATTTATTCACGTATATAAACTAACTCCATCCTAACACAAATACAGTAATTCTCATAGTAAATTTAGCAAAATATGTAAACACTAAAAAAAAACCCTTAAATCTTACATCTACACAAACACACCGGATAGAAACATAAGCAAACCTAGCCAAATTTGACAACAGCCAAAAAATCCCGACTCTTCTTACATGCATTCTTTGTAAGGTGAATAAACGATTGCATTGCGTATGCGAACGTTGTGCAGAATTCTCTTGTAATACGGATGTCGTAATGTGACGTGTGTCATGAATGTCATATCATGACATGTGTCTAAATGTCGTATCGTGACGTATGTCGTAAATGTCGTGCATCCGGTTGAAACTTTACCGTGAAGAGCACGAGTGAAAAAGTAGAGATATGGTGCTAGACTGGATGAGACATCCAGTACTAGCTTAGTTAGGGAAAACTAGTGATTTAAAGATATGTGGTGATGTTGATGATAATGATGATGGTAGTACAGATGAGTGCAATGATGATCGTACTACGATATTCAAGTTAACTGTAACACTAACTGAAATCGGAAAATAATAGAAAAATAACGGTCAGTTAAGTGTAATAGTAATAGTAACTGAAATACGGCAAATAACTCTAACTGTAATAGTAACTGAATAATAAATTCAGTTAAATAATACAAAAATAATTATTAACTGAAAAATATTTTTAAGGTAATTTTTTTCTAAATAAATTAATTATTAGATTTATTTTTTTATCTAAAGATAAAAATCGAGTTCTTTGGTGTTACCTAACAAATAGTATATATGGTGCTGTTTAGTTATTCGCGGCCTTTTGTTATTTTTGATAGTTGATAGTGCTGTTGCGATCGTTCTGTAGAAAATGTTCAAGAACAATAGTGGCAGAAAACAAGAAAGTAGTGTATGGAAATATTTCGATTATGAGCTATCAGTTGACAAGTCAAAGTGCAAGATCGAAAACTGCGGTAGCTTTTTAAAAGGAAAAAATGCAACGAACTTGATGAATCACTTAAAAAGCAAGCACAACGAAATAGCAAATTCTCTGATATTAAAAGAAAAGGACAATGCCCATCCCGCTCAACTCATTCAACCTACACTGCAGGTAAATGTTTTAAATATTTTTTTAATTAAACTCCTCCGAAACGGCTGAACCGATTTTTATGAAATTTGTGTACATTTGGTAGGTCTGAGGATAGGGGGTAGGTTATTTAGTTTTTTTTTCAGTGAGGAGTTCAATCACAAACACTACGACACGAGATTTATATATATATATATATATAGCTAGTATATACATAGTAATACTTAATATTGGATATCAAAATCGGTTATCTAAATATTTCTGACTTCGATTAATCAGAATTTTGCACTATTCCGTGAAATCAGATTTCCGATTCAAAATCCGTTAAGTCGAAGATTCAAATAAATAATCTGACAAATGTATAGAATGACTTTTTTATCAATACCTTTTTACAGTTCTTAGTGCCGCCCAGTTCGCAACCAAGCTTGCCAAGTTTTATCCAAGGAGAGAACAAAAAAAAGCAAAAATGGGATAAAGATGCACCCCAGACCAAACTGCGAGATGAACTTTGGACAAAAATATTTATAAGCACTGGTCTGCCAACTACATTTTTAAATAACACGGATGTTCAAGAATACCATACAGTTACTGATCCGAAATATTCATTGCCAAGTGTGTGTTTAAATGTATTTTTTAATTTAAATTAATTTTTATAAATTAGATAAAAATTCTTGTGCAGGTTCATCTGGAATGATAAAACTCCTAAATGCAGCACACCGTGGCATGAGTTTTAGTATCCAGGAAGATCTTAATCTTGCCCGATATATTGTCATAAGCATGGACTGCTGGTCTAAAAAAAGCCTGACAGCATCATATCTGGCTGTGTCAGCTTCATTTTACAGTCCATCCCAAAATCAACCAGTGCATGTTGTTTTGAATTTACATCAGATTGCTCATCCACATACAGGGGATATGTTGGCTGATAAACTTCTTACTACTCTAACAGCTTGGAACATCAGCAGGTCAAAAGTCTTGTTTGTTGTTACAGATAATGGATCAAACATGATCAAAGCTGTAAAAGTAGCTAACATAGAAAAGGAAAATTTCAATGAGCCAGATAGTGATTATTCAGATGATGAAGCACTTGATTCAGTGACAGAAGACAGTGTTATGGAAGACTCATCCCTAGAAGAAATTGTTCAACTGCATAGACTACCGTGTGTTGCACACACTTTACAACTGGTTGTCAAGGAACTTGAAAAGAATAACACTTATCGAACCTTGTTATGTAAAGTAAAAGGATTGGTGAAATTTATCAAAATCTCATCAGTGGCACAAGAAAAATTAATAAATTTGTGTGGAAAAGTTGTTGTAAAGAATTGTATAACAAGGTGGAACTCAATACTGTTTGTTGTTGATAGATTGTTGACGATTCGGGCTCCCTTAGAGCAAATCTTAAAAGAATTGAGACACGATTCTCTAACTAACACAGAATGGGAATCTGTTGCAGATTTACATAAACTCTTACAGCCTTTTGCAGAGATGACAGATAATCTGCAAACTGACACACTTTCTCTGTCATCACTCATTCCTGCTGTAGCTGAGTTAACTCTTCACCTCCAAGATACAACATTACCAAAATTGCAGGCTCAGATGTTGCTTCAGTCTCTGCGAAAAAGGTTTGCTAAATTTTTAGACGCTTCATCGCCAGAATTTGATGCCTTACCTGCAGCTGCTTGCTTACTGGATCCAAGTGTTTCAGCATGCCTTATGCGTGATGATATGTTGAAGCTTGTTGATGCTGCAAAAACATATATCAAAGAAAAGGTAAAGTATGGTTTATGATTAAAATGTAGATTAAAGTAAAAATTCTAGATGGCCTTGGGATTTGTCTTATAGTTTATTCATTTATTTAACAGGTGTTAAATTCTACATTTATGCCAGCAAGTGTTGCATCTTCATCTTCTGATGAATTGTACCAACCTCCGTTAAAAAGATTTAAGAGGCTTGCCCAAGAAATGCAAGCTTCCAGTTCTCCGAGCAAGCAATCTAGGCACGGAAGTTCTGTTGAAGAAGAACTTAATGCCTATCTTGGTGCTTCAAAAAGATTAGCTGCTAATGAAACTGGATTAAGTTTCTGGACAGCCTCAGAGGCAGTGTATCCTCTAATAGCGGCCTTCGCTAAAGACCTTATCTCTGCACCTGCTTCAGAAGCATATGTGGAGCGCATCTTCTCGGTTTGCAGTGATATGACTGCAGGAAAAAGAAACAGGCTCTCCAAAAATCTAGAAACTCGTGTTTTTTTGAAAATGAACTCGAAGTTTTACCATTTTGTAAATAAATAAAAAAATCTAGATTTTTTTTTGGCTGTGTATAAAATCTACAGTTAACTGTAACTTTAACTTAAAAATAAATAAGTGTAATAGTAACTGAAAAATGTTTGTGGAAAAATAACTTTAACTGAAACTGAAAAATGTTGTAACTTTAACTGTAACTGTAACTGAAAAGTTGTAACTGAAATATCACTGGATCGTAGTAATGATAATTATTATTAATTATGTTGATGGTAATGATGGTAACAACCAATTATGTCATAGTTACATCAAGATTTATATAAGTATGATATAACTACTGACACTTTTGTATATAATGATTATGATGGTAATGATGATGATGATTATGATGGTAATGATGCTGATGATTATGATGGCAATGATGATGATGATAACAATGATGAGTATAATTGAAATGATGGCAAATGAAGTACTGTTGTGGGCCAGGCCTTGATTTTAGGGTTTTAAAACAAGCTGGGTCGAGTTTGAAATCGAGCAAGCCGGGCTGAGATTTTTGTGCCTAGTATAGGGATTTTAGGCCTGTAAAATCGGTCCGGGCCCAAATTGGACCTGACAATTTGGGCATATGAAACAGATCGGACTGAAAATATCAGTCTGTGCAAAATGACATTGGCTATTGGCAATGTCATGAAGATTGTAGTTCCTTTCAACATGGAATTGTGCTGCATTTAATGGCCTTGAATTTACTTTTTTGCAGATAAACGAGCCAAATTCGATCAAGGCGAGGACCCGCTCGACCCCGAACAGCAGGCAGGTGGTGGACCGCAGTGGCATCAGGGTTTCAATCCCTTCGGTCACGGGGGATTCCAGTTTAAATTCCATTTCAATTAATCACTCCTCGGTGTCGACGATGAAGAAGATGACGGCGATGTCTGCTGTGAAGATGCAAAATGTACATCCTAACAATTCCATATTTTTTTTTATAGTTTTAGATAAGTATTATTACGAAGTTTAATTTTTAAATAAATAAATATAATTTAAAAATTAAAACGCTGGCACTATTTTTTGGCAACATAGTACAAGAGGCTGTTCAACTGTTTATCGTCCTTTTCTCGAGGATTTTCGTTCACAAACATTATTGTTACGAAATTGTCAAAGGTTATAATGACTGACGATGGTTGTTGATGTGATAGCGACTATCATCAGCACGCCGCATTTCATACCACTGAATTTGTAATGGCTTGTTTTTTTTAAGATTGAGGACTGGACGGCCATTTCTTTCTTAATACCGCGGGGAAATAAAATTTTACAAAACTTAAAGTTGCCTTGCATCTTGGCCACATAATAATTTCATCGAATAGACGTGGGTGGTTATTTTTCTCTGTTGGTCTTTAACTGTGTAGCATTTCGTTTTCAAGTTTGTCATCATCGCTGTTATCATCATTTGAATATATTATTTTATTTTTAATTAGTATATTTTGATGATTTCAAACTGTATCATCAGTTACACTTAACAGTTCTTTCTTGACGTTTTGTCGACCATGTTTTGTACTGCCACACAAACGTAAATGCCGTTGGCAAATCAATCTCGCTTAGGTACCGTTTGTTTATCTGCATGGTAGAAGTTGCTATGAATGCAATGTACATGTCTAACGTATTTCATCATTATCAACAGGAGTCTTGCGTTTGGTGAGTTTGCTTATACGATCTGAGAGTGGAGATTGTTAATATTATTAATATAATGAATTTATGAGTGAAACTTCTTGATGTTATTTTTCATATTATCCAATAGCCCCGGCCTAAGTTGTTGCGTCACTGCTATGGTCGGTCGTCTGCACTTTCCTCCTGGATTCCTCACGCCATCGCTGATAAACATCAACGGTCCTTGTATTGGCAGATCCAATTAGAGAACCAATCGAGCCATGACCCTACCGTGGCCTTATTTGACAAACTTGCAAGGTCGATCCTAACTGTTGAACTTCTTGATCTTAAACAAATCTGACACGTTGTAAAAGAAGCGCTTGTGGAAACACTTCTTCTTGATTTGCAATGCCCGGTCATATAAAACTATAAACAGCCAAATCACAGGCAACTGAGTAGTCAGCTAAATTTGCACGGGGGCTCAGCATACATGCATGAGGTAGTCATACATTTTTCCAGCACTTTCTTCCAAAAATCCTGATGAATGAAGGAAGTGTAGTCATGGGTACTTTTCCAAAAATTTTTGTAGGAAATCCGCAACGCTTTGTGGGAAGCCGACGACCCCCATGGCTATGCGGCGGTCAAGAACACCCATGACCTTGTATTTCTATGGCCTGGCTAGCAAAGTGTTGTAAAGCAGACGCTAAATCAAAATGTAAGGAAACAAACAATTCCGGTTTTTTATGTTGAATACAAAAATATTTATTTGCAAAAACATTTACTTTTGCAACCTTTCTAACAAAGAAAGAGCAGACCTACAGTTACTTGTGTTGTAAACAATCACAAACTATCGCTCAGCACAAAGTCATGTTAGGTTTGACAAGAAGTTATCGTCTTCTACAGTCGTTAAAGTTAAAAGTCACATATGACTTTACTTTTAGACAATGTTTGACTGTTACGTTAGGTGAACATTTGAAAAATATAGACATAAAAAATGAGGAAACTATGCCCAAAGAAGCGGCTGATCCGACAGCAACCAGTGAAGAAGTCTCACCGGCCATTATTAACGCTGCTGATGAAAAAGTCAGCTTTGCAAAACTGTTGAGGTACTCTCCATTTATTCAAATGGGGGATCCCAACGGAGCCTTGGTCGTCGGTACAATAATCGAAACCATGGACGACAATTTGTTCATTGATTTTGGAGGAAAATTCCATTGCGTTTGCAAAAAGCCCAGGCACAAGTCAGAGTTAGTATAACTTTTATAACTTGTTTCTGTGGTTTAATATTTTCGCATTTATTACTGGCGAAAACGCAACGACTACCTATCAGCTTCTTAAAATAAATGCAATAGAATAACGTTATCACTGTATATTTAAAGGATGCTTCTCCGTAATCATTACGGCGTAATGTGTAATATACAGATATAATGAGTGTATAACGTGAATGTAATACAGGGTTGTCCAAAACACTGCCCGTTGGCCAAAAGGCGGCCCACCACAGAGGTTCATCTATCGTGCCAAATGTTTTAAGTATTTCCAAAATTATTTTATTTAAATTCAAGGAAAAGATCAACTGGTTCATATAAACACGTGGTTAATTTTACTAAAAAAAAGTAATGCTTATTCAGAAACAGGTGGTCTTAAAAAAAGTTATCCATTGAACAGTTTTTTTTCTACAAGACCTGTTGATAACAGTGGAACATAAAATGTATAATGAGTTACTTGTCAAACTAATTGTTGATTTTGAGCAAAGATTTTGCAATGTTAGAAGGCACATTAACTTTATGAAATTACTAAGCAATCTATTTGATGTTAATCCTACAGACAGTGCTGCTGACCATTATCAAATTAAATTCTTTGAAATTCAAAATGACTTAAAGAGATGATTCAGTTGATTTAATTTTCTGACTTTATAAGTGTTATATTTCATAAGACAGTGTCGGACATGTATCCGAATTTGACACTGGATGCGAAGAAGCTAATTGTTTGGTAGTGTGTGAGATGGTTTAGAAGAATGAAAAGTGCAAAATATATAACTTCAATTTAATAAATTGATGAATGGTAGTACTTTTAGTTTTATTAATTATGTAATTTCA
Source organism: Erpobdella octoculata (assembly GCA_963978895.1). Taxonomy (NCBI): domain Eukaryota; kingdom Metazoa; phylum Annelida; class Clitellata; order Hirudinida; family Erpobdellidae; genus Erpobdella; species Erpobdella octoculata. The sequence goes on along the minus strand of OZ022238.1, from coordinate 1,664,827 downwards.
ATAGAGCCTGCCAACGTTTTCTAACTGTTGATGTTTTTGTTTTGTTTTGAACAAAATAGTCAAACGACCCTGGTGTAATTGATGGAAAAATAACTATTTCGATAGTGCTGTCGGTAAGTATATAGAGGTGCTCTGCTCAGTTGTAGACCTGCCATAATGAGGTGTTATTTGGAAGTTGGTGGTACTATTTTCCATCCAGTTTCTCCTAAGTTTTATTTGAATTTGTCTCTATTCGTTTGAGATTTTATCATATCAACCACTTTAACTAGATCTTCTTTTACACTTTTTTATTTAACTTGACTTCTCTGTCTGTCATCAAAATTTTTGAATTGATTTTTCACCAACTTTTAGACAAGTTAGAATTTTGAAACTTTCATTTTAGACTTTACCCACCCGCCAAAACAATATTCAATAGTTTCCGAAGTGATTTATTCATTATTTCAAATAATTTTAACATTTATTTTGTAACACATTTTAAATTATTCACTAGAGGCGCTAGCGTCATTTAAATGAACTTTTAGGTAATCACAACTATGACAAAAACTTATTAATATGTTGACTAAAGTATTACTATAAACAATGGTAAAACTATGATTGCAGTTAGTAATCGATTTGGATAATTTAAAAAATATAAAAACTTGTTTTTAAAAAACTTTGTTTTTTACTTTCACTTGTTTGTGTTTATTTTCAGTCGGTACTCTCGTGGCGCAAAAGTTAAGGTGAGGCTAATTGACCTGGAACTAGCCTCAAAGTTCATGGGCAGCGAGAAAGGAATCACACTGCTAGAAGCAGATGGTACATTGATGGGCCTTTATAAAGAAAAATCACCTGAGACATAATTTTTTTATATTGATTTTTAACAGTTTTTAAAGAAATATAATTAAGAGATCGTTAAATGTTGGCAAAATATTAATGTGGCCAGAGAATAGCGTTATTGACTTAATTCATTATGGGTATGTTCTCTTAAAATCTAACAACTCAGCTAAGCATATTCTCTCCTGTGGTTCCACGACAAAATGTTCGCAGACAAAATGTTCAACGACAAAATGTTCCCGACAAAACGTTCACGACACAACGTTCACGACAAAATGAACACCGACAAAACGTTCACAGACAAAATGTTCAACGACAAAATGTTCACGACAAAACGTTCACGAAAAATGTTCACGCACAAAATGTTCACAGACAAAATGTTCACGGACAAAATGCTCACAGACAAAATGTTCAACGACAAAACGTTCACGACACAACATTCACGACAAAATGTTCACACTGAAAAATCAAAATTTTGTTTTATTATGTCAAGATCACTTGCAAACTAATTATTAAGTCATTTTTTGTGATGTGTCTATTCACCATTTTATTTACCTAAGCAAAGTATATGTGCATGACAGCATGAAACTAATACGTATTGGCAACATCAAATGATCTTCAATTAATAAATAATTGTATGGAGTTATGGCTATTTGGCTTTTTTCTTTTTCATCCATATTTTAATCCTTTTTTATCATCGTTCCATTTATTAACTGGTTAATTTGCTTTTGGATACCCAAACTTTTTAGTTTTTAATTGCTAGAGATGTTTTTTCAATTCTAGCTGAAAAACGCAAGTAGCTGCATGCTGCTTTACCCAAGTCACCGTTACGTTAATTAGCTAATTAAAGGAGGCTATATTGCTCCTGGAAGCCGATAACTTCTTAATCGCTAGGCTACCACGATCAAGGCTTCTTTCTGTCGTTCACTTAATTAAAATTGAAACATCAAATAAATCTCAATTAATAACTAATTGCATTTCTTTTTCTTTTTAATCGGAGTTAATAAAGATTTAATATTTTGACCTTTTTAATCATCGTTCCATTTATTATCTAGTTAATGCGGGTTGGTTAATTTTCTCTTGGATACTCTTAACTTTTTAATCTTTAGAATACAGCCATCAAACCTTATTTACGTCGTTTGCTTAATTGAAATTGAAAATTCAAACGATCTCAAATTCGTAACCAATTTTATTTTCCTATTATAGCTATCTCATTTCATCTGTTTTTTTCCTTCTTGCTGAAACAGTTTACAGTCCTCCGATCCATACTCATCTGGTTGCCGTTTGAGTTAGGGGTATCAAAGAGGAAATTAACATTGCATTTACTATTGTTAACGTTTTATTTGCACTCATTTTGTGAAACACAAAATATTTTATCATTTAAAACTAAACTAAATTTAAAAGTTGCAATCGTGAACATTTTGTCTGTGAACATTTCGTCATGAACATTTTGTCGTGAACGTTTTGTCGTTGAACATTTTGTCGGTGAACATTTTGTCTGTGAACATTTTGTCTGTGAACATTTCGTCGTGAACATTTCGTCGTGAACGTTGCGACGTGAACGTTTTGTCGTGAACATTTTGTCGTTGAACATCTTGTCTGTGAACATTTTGTCTGTGAACATTTTGTCTGTGAACATTTTGTCTGTGAACATTTTGTCGTGAACATTTTGTCGTGAACGTTGTGTCGTGAACGTTTTGTCGGGAACATTTTGTCGTTGAATATTTTGTCTGTGAACGTTTTGTCGTGACACCCTCTCCTGTAGTCATTTGTGGAGCCGGCTTCTTTTCTTCTTATAATTTTGACGTCACTAACTGCTTTTCGATGAGACCTGAAGACTCACTTGTTTCATTGCTTTGTAGTAGAACGCTTTACTATGCTGAGAGACGTTTGTGTGATTATTTTGTAAAATACTGGAAAGATTTCATTGCACTGCTCATATATTGTCACTCCAGCAAAATAAGTCATGTTTGGCACAAGTTGCTGTAAAACTAGTTGAGAACACAAGTGTCTGGGCTAGCTTTACAGTTCTAAGTCTAAGAAATTTAAATTCATTTTGAAATGAGTCTTTTGGACAGGCTCCTGAAAAGTAGGAAAGTGAAAGTTCTTCTGAGATCTTTGTAGCTAACAAATGGTTAATGGCAGCAACTTGCTAAAATTCAGTATTGAATTGATGTCTCCATCTTTGACATTCATAGCAAGAAGAAAACAAAACTTTTAAAAAAGAAAAGAACAAGCGAAATGCTTTTTAAACCGTATTTTAGATACCCGTGTTGACAACTGAAGGTGTGATTTTGAAGGTAGACGTGATGACGGCTCGCCGTTTAAAACATTGACAGATGGACTTGTCGAAGGAACAGCTCGCCTGAAATGTTATTTGCACAATTTAAAAACGATTCGTTTGTTAACATAATCGAATTTAAAAAAAATGTATTTAACTGTTATTGTAACAAGTAATCATGCTAGAAAACCGTTGGGGATAATAACGCTCATTAAATTTGCTTTTCATTGACCTCGTGCAAATTTTACAAAACTTAAAGTTGCCTTGCATCTTGGCCACATAATAATTTCATCGAATAGACGTGGGTGGTTATTTTTCTCTGTTGGTCTTTAACTGTGTAGCATTTCGTTTTCAAGTTTGTCATCATCGCTGTTATCATCATTTGAATATATTATTTTATTTTTAATTAGTATATTTTGATGATTTCAAACTGTATCATCAGTTACACTTAACAGTTCTTTCTTGACGTTTTGTCGACCATGTTTTGTACTGCCACACAAACGTAAATGCCGTTGGCAAATCAATCTCGCTTAGGTACCGTTTGTTTATCTGCATGGTAGAAGTTGCTATGAATGCAATGTACATGTCTAACGTATTTCATCATTATCAACAGGAGTCTTGCGTTTGGTGAGTTTGCTTATACGATCTGAGAGTGGAGATTGTTAATATTATTAATATAATGAATTTATGAGTGAAACTTCTTGATGTTATTTTTCATATTATCCAATAGCCCCGGCCTAAGTTGTTGCGTCACTGCTATGGTCGGTCGTCTGCACTTTCCTCCTGGATTCCTCACGCCATCGCTGATAAACATCAACGGTCCTTGTATTGGCAGATCCAATTAGAGAACCAATCGAGCCATGACCCTACCGTGGCCTTATTTGACAAACTTGCAAGGTCGATCCTAACTGTTGAACTTCTTGATCTTAAACAAATCTGACACGTTGTAAAAGAAGCGCTTGTGGAAACACTTCTTCTTGATTTGCAATGCCCGGTCATATAAAACTATAAACAGCCAAATCACAGGCAACTGAGTAGTCAGCTAAATTTGCACGGGGGCTCAGCATACATGCATGAGGTAGTCATACATTTTTCCAGCACTTTCTTCCAAAAATCCTGATGAATGAAGGAAGTGTAGTCATGGGTACTTTTCCAAAAATTTTTGTAGGAAATCCGCAACGCTTTGTGGGAAGCCGACGACCCCCATGGCTATGCGGCGGTCAAGAACACCCATGACCTTGTATTTCTATGGCCTGGCTAGCAAAGTGTTGTAAAGCAGACGCTAAATCAAAATGTAAGGAAACAAACAATTCCGGTTTTTTATGTTGAATACAAAAATATTTATTTGCAAAAACATTTACTTTTGCAACCTTTCTAACAAAGAAAGAGCAGACCTACAGTTACTTGTGTTGTAAACAATCACAAACTATCGCTCAGCACAAAGTCATGTTAGGTTTGACAAGAAGTTATCGTCTTCTACAGTCGTTAAAGTTAAAAGTCACATATGACTTTACTTTTAGACAATGTTTGACTGTTACGTTAGGTGAACATTTGAAAAATATAGACATAAAAAATGAGGAAACTATGCCCAAAGAAGCGGCTGATCCGACAGCAACCAGTGAAGAAGTCTCACCGGCCATTATTAACGCTGCTGATGAAAAAGTCAGCTTTGCAAAACTGTTGAGGTACTCTCCATTTATTCAAATGGGGGATCCCAACGGAGCCTTGGTCGTCGGTACAATAATCGAAACCATGGACGACAATTTGTTCATTGATTTTGGAGGAAAATTCCATTGCGTTTGCAAAAAGCCCAGGCACAAGTCAGAGTTAGTATAACTTTTATAACTTGTTTCTGTGGTTTAATATTTTCGCATTTATTACTGGCGAAAACGCAACGACTACCTATCAGCTTCTTAAAATAAATGCAATAGAATAACGTTATCACTGTATATTTAAAGGATGCTTCTCCGTAATCATTACGGCGTAATGTGTAATATACAGATATAATGAGTGTATAACGTGAATGTAATACAGGGTTGTCCAAAACACTGCCCGTTGGCCAAAAGGCGGCCCACCACAGAGGTTCATCTATCGTGCCAAATGTTTTAAGTATTTCCAAAATTATTTTATTTAAATTCAAGGAAAAGATCAACTGGTTCATATAAACACGTGGTTAATTTTACTAAAAAAAAGTAATGCTTATTCAGAAACAGGTGGTCTTAAAAAAAGTTATCCATTGAACAGTTTTTTTTCTACAAGACCTGTTGATAACAGTGGAACATAAAATGTATAATGAGTTACTTGTCAAACTAATTGTTGATTTTGAGCAAAGATTTTGCAATGTTAGAAGGCACATTAACTTTATGAAATTACTAAGCAATCTATTTGATGTTAATCCTACAGACAGTGCTGCTGACCATTATCAAATTAAATTCTTTGAAATTCAAAATGACTTAAAGAGATGATTCAGTTGATTTAATTTTCTGACTTTATAAGTGTTATATTTCATAAGACAGTGTCGGACATGTATCCGAATTTGACACTGGATGCGAAGAAGCTAATTGTTTGGTAGTGTGTGAGATGGTTTAGAAGAATGAAAAGTGCAAAATATATAACTTCAATTTAATAAATTGATGAATGGTAGTACTTTTAGTTTTATTAATTATGTAATTTCAATAGAGCCTGCCAACGTTTTCTAACTGTTGATGTTTTTGTTTTGTTTTGAACAAAATAGTCAAACGACCCTGGTGTAATTGATGGAAAAATAACTATTTCGATAGTGCTGTCGGTAAGTATATAGAGGTGCTCTGCTCAGTTGTAGACCTGCCATAATGAGGTGTTATTTGGAAGTTGGTGGTACTATTTTCCATCCAGTTTCTCCTAAGTTTTATTTGAATTTGTCTCTATTCGTTTGAGATTTTATCATATCAACCACTTTAACTAGATCTTCTTTTACACTTTTTTATTTAACTTGACTTCTCTGTCTGTCATCAAAATTTTTGAATTGATTTTTCACCAACTTTTAGACAAGTTAGAATTTTGAAACTTTCATTTTAGACTTTACCCACCCGCCAAAACAATATTCAATAGTTTCCGAAGTGATTTATTCATTATTTCAAATAATTTTAACATTTATTTTGTAACACATTTTAAATTATTCACTAGAGGCGCTAGCGTCATTTAAATGAACTTTTAGGTAATCACAACTATGACAAAAACTTATTAATATGTTGACTAAAGTATTACTATAAACAATGGTAAAACTATGATTGCAGTTAGTAATCGATTTGGATAATTTAAAAAATATAAATACTTGTTTTTAAAAAACTTTGTTTTTTACTTTCACTTGTTTGTGTTTATTTTCAGTCGGTACTCTCGTGGCGCAAAAGTTAAGGTGAGGCTAATTGACCTGGAACTAGCCTCAAAGTTCATGGGCAGCGAGAAAGGAATCACACTGCTAGAAGCAGATGGTACATTGATGGGCCTTTATAAAGAAAAATCACCTGAGACATAATTTTTTTATATTGATTTTTAACAGTTTTTAAAGAAATATAATTAAGAGATCGTTAAATGTTGGCAAAATATTAATGTGGCCAGAGAATAGCGTTATTGACTTAATTCATTATGGGTATGTTCTCTTAAAATCTAACAACTCAGCTAAGCATATTCTCTCCTGTGGTTCCACGACAAAATGTTCGCAGACAAAATGTTCAACGACAAAATGTTCCCGACAAAACGTTCACGACACAACGTTCACGACAAAATGAACACCGACAAAACGTTCACAGACAAAATGTTCAACGACAAAATGTTCACGACAAAACGTTCACGACAAAACGTTCACGAAAAATGTTCACGCACAAAATGTTCACAGACAAAATGTTCACGGACAAAATGCTCACAGACAAAATGTTCAACGACAAAACGTTCACGACACAACATTCACGACAAAATGTTCACACTGAAAAATCAAAATTTTGTTTTATTATGTCAAGATCACTTGCAAACTAATTATTAAGTCATTTTTTGTGATGTGTCTATTCACCATTTTATTTACCTAAGCAAAGTATATGTGCATGACAGCATGAAACTAATACGTATTGGCAACATCAAATGATCTTCAATTAATAAATAATTGTATGGAGTTATGGCTATTTGGCTTTTTTCTTTTTCATCCATATTTTAATCCTTTTTTATCATCGTTCCATTTATTAACTGGTTAATTTGCTTTTGGATACCCAAACTTTTTAGTTTTTAATTGCTAGAGATGTTTTTTCAATTCTAGCTGAAAAACGCAAGTAGCTGCATGCTGCTTTACCCAAGTCACCGTTACGTTAATTAGCTAATTAAAGGAGGCTATATTGCTCCTGGAAGCCGATAACTTCTTAATCGCTAGGCTACCACGATCAAGGCTTCTTTCTGTCGTTCACTTAATTAAAATTGAAACATCAAATAAATTTCAATTAATAACTAATTGCATTTCTTTTTCTTTTTAATCGGAGTTAATAAAGATTTAATATTTTGACCTTTTTAATCATCGTTCCATTTATTATCTAGTTAATGTGGGTTGGTTAATTTTCTCTTGGATACTCTTAACTTTTTAATCTTTAGAATACAGCCATCAAACCTTATTTACGTCGTTTGCTTAATTGAAATTGAAAATTCAAACGATCTCAAATTCGTAACCAATTTTATTTTCCTATTATAGCTATCTCATTTCATCTGTTTTTTTCCTTCTTGCTGAAACAGTTTACAGTCCTCCGATCCATACTCATCTGGTTGCCGTTTGAGTTAGGGGTATCAAAGAGGAAATTAACATTGCATTTACTATTGTTAACGTTTTATTTGCACTCATTTTGTGAAACACAAAATATTTTATCATTTAAAACTAAACTAAATTTAAAAGTTGCAATCGTGAACATTTTGTCTGTGAACATTTCGTCATGAACATTTTGTCGTGAACGTTTTGTCGTTGAACATTTTGTCGGTGAACATTTTGTCTGTGAACATTTTGTCTGTGAACATTTCGTCGTGAACATTTCGTCGTGAACGTTGCGACGTGAACGTTTTGTCGTGAACATTTTGTCGTTGAACATCTTGTCTGTGAACATTTTGTCTGTGAACATTTTGTCTGTGAACATTTTGTCTGTGAACATTTTGTCGTGAACATTTTGTCGTGAACGTTGTGTCGTGAACGTTTTGTCGGGAACATTTTGTCGTTGAATATTTTGTCTGTGAACGTTTTGTCGTGACACCCTCTCCTGTAGTCATTTGTGGAGCCGGCTTCTTTTCTTCTTATAATTTTGACGTCACTAACTGCTTTTCGATGAGACCTGAAGACTCACTTGTTTCATTGCTTTGTAGTAGAACGCTTTACTATGCTGAGAGACGTTTGTGTGATTATTTTGTAAAATACTGGAAAGATTTCATTGCACTGCTCATATATTGTCACTCCAGCAAAATAAGTCATGTTTGGCACAAGTTGCTGTAAAACTAGTTGAGAACACAAGTGTCTGGGCTAGCTTTACAGTTCTAAGTCTAAGAAATTTAAATTCATTTTGAAATGAGTCTTTTGGACAGGCTCCTGAAAAGTAGGAAAGTGAAAGTTCTTCTGAGATCTTTGTAGCTAACAAATGGTTAATGGCAGCAACTTGCTAAAATTCAGTATTGAATTGATGTCTCCATCTTTGACATTCATAGCAAGAAGAAAACAAAACTTTTAAAAAAGAAAAGAACAAGCGAAATGCTTTTTAAACCGTATTTTAGATACCCGTGTTGACAACTGAAGGTGTGATTTTGAAGGTAGACGTGATGACGGCTCGCCGTTTAAAACATTGACAGATGGACTTGTCGAAGGAACAGCTCGCCTGAAATGTTATTTGCACAATTTAAAAACGATTCGTTTGTTAACATAATCGAATTTAAAAAAAATGTATTTAACTGTTATTGTAACAAGTAATCATGCTAGAAAACCGTTGGGGATAATAACGCTCATTAAATTTGCTTTTCATTGACCTCGTGCATTTTTTAGCGCACTGTAGTAGATCACCGAGGGTGCTTACTTTAAGCTTTAAAATTCCTGTCCTAAGTAAAGCGTCTTGTCAAGTATATAAAAGAAAGCCATTTCTTTCGACGGCGTGGTGACGGTTTTATTTGAGACTATTTCGTAGGATATTGATAAAGCAACTAACTTTTATTTTTTATAATAGTTTCAGCATGATATTTACGTTTCGATACGCTCCGGCCATTTTATTTTGCTTCTTGATCGTCTGCTCTCTCGGTTCATCCGCAAGATACAGTGAGTGTCGGAACTGGTTTATTATTACTTTTTAAATATTTCAATTATATAAATCTATAAAAATTATATTAGAAAAATTATAAAAAAAGAATAGCGCTCATTATTTTTGTTTTTAAAACAAAAACAACACTAATCGATTAAATAAACCATTTGAATCTGAAAAAATAAATAGGCAATAGAAGCCTTCAAAAATATTTTTTTAATGGCTAGTACAAAAGAAAAAGCTGTCACAAGCATGTCGTGCATTGTAATGAAAATTGGTAGGAGGTCAGGTCTCTTAATGGCATTGGAAATATTTTGTGCACCCGTTGGATGTGACGACCTCGTCATAGCCAGGTCCTTTTTATTGTTGAACGGTTAAAATTTCATTTATTAATTTGCATGCACGCCTCTTGCATTTATATATGTTTATATACGATTTCAGATCGTTAATAAGGAAGGGTTTGGAAAAAGAAAAATATTTCCTGAAGTTCTTTTGACCGTTTAGAGAGAGAGAAAGAAAGAGAGAGAGAGAGAGAGAGAGAGAGAGAGAGAGAGAGAGAGAGACAGGGGCGTCATTTCAGCAAAACCTTGTGGGGGCAAAAAAATTTCAAACCCACAAATTCCAAAATTTTATCTTCGTAATGCTATACTTTTCCTCCTAAAATAGAAAATAGTTAATAACTGGGGGAGGGGGGTATTCATAAATATTTTTTCCAAAAAATTCAGAACCTTATACTCTTCTCCCCAAAAAATGTTTTAGCCAGTGGCGGATTTATGGAAAACCAACGTCGTGCGCCCGCATTTTGTCCTCTCAATCCTCTCAAAATTTTTGTTGTATTAACTTATCATTGCTTTTCAAATTGTCAGATGCATATCTATATAAGTACAAATGTAACTGTTCGTTTGTTATATGCCAGAAAGAATTGACAAAATTCAGGAAATGAATTTTGCACTGTTCAAAAATTTGCAGTAACAATGAATGCCGTTGCTGATGTAAAACTAGCAATTCCATAAAGTAGACAGCCTCTAAAAGCTCTATAAAAAGCATTTTTTAAATGTTCACATTGATTGATTGAAAAAAAAAGTTGAAAACACAACAACTCAAAAATATAATATTATATTATTGTTCATTTTTGGATTTTTTGACCAAATGGAAAATCATATGACAGACAACCTATATAACCCCAATTAATGTTTCATTTTGGTGTGTATAATTTTTAATTTTATATATCAAAATCTCACAGGAATACATGAGAATATATTGAAATCTTACTTTGAAGCTGATATATTATCACTTGTTGTTTTTTTACCAAATATTAAGACTATGAAAATGGATGTTGCTATTTTTTGAGTATTTATTGAATTACTTGCCTAGTTTGTGTCAGCGGTTTTGATTTTTTGAGCAAATTTTGTACACTCTTAAAGTTAAAGTTACCAGTTATGAAGGTGGAGTTGCTTTAGGACAGAGTCTGTGTTATAATGAATCAACAACATTCACTCGTAGTTTGGGACTGAGAAATCAATTGACATTATGCCACGTTGAAAATTATCAAAATTGAGCTATAGCAGTTACATGTATTTAATTTCTTTCTTTGAATGTTTTGTATAGTTACTGGGTGGTCTTGTCATGTTCCATTGAATTTGTGTTATTATTGGTGTAAAAACATTACCGGTTGAGTTCATCTATTAAACTTAACTTGCAAAGCCTGCATGGGCCAATTTTTTGAGGCACGGTCTGTTATATAGGCACAAAATCCCAAGCCCGGTTTTTTCGTTTTTACAAGCACAACATCCCACGACTCGGCACATTGGCTCGTACTGAAAACCCTAAGACGAAGTCCAGTTTTGAAATTTGGTAACAACTTTGATCATTGCTGTGTGGGTACAATTTTTTTTAGGTTGCACTGATGATGAATTGACAAAATACAGTGAGCAAATATTTTAATGTTTTTAAATAAAAGTCAAAATCTGAAATTATACAATGCATACTACTTATTTGTTAACGCACAGCGTTTCCCATGGTTCCCAAAATACTATTTCCAGCTTTGATAGCTACCTTTCTATAAAAAAATTCCAAAAACGTATACACTTTTTTTAACGCTGAAGGCCCGGGAGGAGGTAGTCACAGCTACTTTTTTAAAAACTTCTATTTTTCAAAAAATAATTTTTTTTGAAAGTCCTTGGTGGGGGGCAATTTCCCCCATGCTCCCCGCAAATGACGCCCTTGGAAAGAGAGAGAGAAAGAAAGAGAGAGAGAGAGAGAGCAGAGAGAAGAAAGAGAGAAAAAACCGTATATTTCTTCCTGTTGTCCATATATTTATGGAGTCGTCTGGTTGTCTCTCTTCTTGTCCTACATTCTTGGTCTAACTCACAGCCACTCTCCGGCGAAACATGAAGACGGATACTTATATTATTGCTTTGTTTCAGAGAGTCTTTGAACTTTGAACTCCGGTAAAATGCTGTAAATACTTATTTTATTGATTGAAGTGGTAAAATTCGTCAGCGTCAACAAGTGCGAAAAAATTTCCTGGACTTTTACACTTTTTTTAACTACCTATTTAAACTCCAGGTATAGTACTTACTGGGCCATTATAAATGACTGCTGAAAAAAATAAAACGCTAGGTTGCTGGAATTGTATACCTGGAGTCGTTTTCGCTTTCGTTCGATTGGCGTATCAAAAATTAAGCAAACAAATAGGCGATCACTTATAGCCGGAGATGTGTTTGAAACGTGCACACTGTATTGAAACTTTACTATAAATAAATAAATAAAAAAAAACTTTTGCATATGAGTCCTAGGTCATAGGTCATCGTCCGTATTATCTTCACGGACCGCTTTTCAAATCAAACCCCCTTCCGTCACCACAAAAAAGTCTCGATATAATGCTCCATCTCCACACAAACGAAAAAACAATTGTATAATGTGTCTATCACACAAGCACAAAAACGTCATTTCAGCAAAACCAGGGGGAGGGGAGGAAGGATGTTGAAGTAGCCCTACCTTAAAAATGTTATCGTAATATTGCTAGCTTTTTTCCTAAAATAGCCGATTTCCGGTGTCGGGGAAAGGGGTAGTCGGAAGACTTCTCTAATTTTTCTCCTAAAACAGCTGATGACCAGTAATCGGAGGTACCTTTCCAAAAAATTTTAGAATTTTTTTATTTTAAAATAGCTCATTACTGGGGGAAATAGTCGGAGATGGCCGTGTCCAACTCTGCTTCTCTAGTGATGCTCAACAGTACAATGTAACAAACACATCCCTCCTAAGTATGGTTGTAAACTTTCGACCTAACCGATCGAAATAACAAACTAATGTGTCGTTTTGAGTACTCTAATTTATTAATTAACAAATGTATAAGTATAAAACACTAAATACAAAGGCGGCTCACAGTCACGCTACACTCTCAATGACGATCAAAACACAAGGGCGAGAAAACAATGGCGGCTCACAGGCTCGCTACACTCTCAATGACGATCAAAACACAAGGGCGAGAAAACAATGGCGGCTCACAGGCTCGCTACAAAAAACAACGAACTAAAAATAGACAAATTAATTAAATATTCAAATTCAACATTCTCCCACCTTTCCTTTTGTGTTGACAAAAGGAAACAAAAAACAAAACAATGTTGACAAACAAAAAATAACATGTATACTATCTACAGTTACATCTCTAGTTTTCTGGGCTTGTTGACCTTGCGTCCATACCTTGTCACTGTGCGAGGCTCATCACAGCGTGGGCTCGCAGGAAGAGAAGCTGACTCTTTTGCAGTGGATTGATCCCAAGTGTTGCCTGCCACTGATCTTTTCATAACTTCTCCTATTTGTCGAGTACCTTCCGAAGCAGTCAACTCCATCGGGAACAATCTTTGCAGAGGACGCAACAGCACACCTTGTTGTGTTTTCACTCTTGCAATGCGGACTAGCCCGTCTCGTCCTGGAATTAACTCAATAATTCTTGCTAGCGGCCATAAAAGTCTCTTCTGGTTCTCTGCTCCCACCAAGACCACGTCTCCCACCTCGGGACATCTATATCTTCTCTCTTTTCCACGTTGTACTAAGAGGGCCAAGTATTCTTTGCGGAACCGGTTTTTTAACTCGTGTAACAATACCTGACGTCTTCGGTATTTTTCGTGCAATTTGTTACCAAGCACTTCCACTTCTGGAAAAGCAGCTGTCGAGATTCCTCTTAAGAACATAGCAGGAGTCAGCGGGATGAGATCGTTTTTATCCTCAGTTACTACTGTCAATGGACGTTCATTAATGCAGTTCTCTACGTGACTTAGGGTTGTTCTTAGTTGGTCGTAATTCAAACTGGCCTTGCCGAGCATTCTCTTCAACATATCTTTGACCGTTCTTACCAACCTCTCCCACCATCTGCCCCACCATGCAGCAGAAGGGGGATTAAAGACCCACTTTATTTGTTTGACATTGGCAACTTCTTCTATTCTCTTCCAATCCAGTCTCTTGAATAAATTGACCAAACCAACAAAGTTTGTTCCATTATCACTATAAATCGTTGTGGGTCGGCCACGCATATTAATGAATCTTTCTAAAGCTTCTAAGAAAGCTTCTGTACTCAGTGACATAACAAAATCTAGATGAATGCAACGATATACTGCACATGTAAACAAGACTAACCAAGCCTTCTTTCCAGTCTTCAGATACAACGGTCCTGCTAGATCAACTCCTGTAGTTTGAAAAGCGTTTGCAATTTCCGTCCGACATGTGGGAAGTGGAGCTGGTTTCACCTCAAATCCTTTACTAGAATGACGCAGACAATTGGGACATTTGTGAATAACTCTATTGATTGCTCTTCTCGACTGAAGAATCCAAAATCGTTCTCTCAATTTGTTAATCATGTATTGCGCTCCAGCATGGTGATTTTTCAAATGATACCATCTAATCAACGAAATTACAAGAGGGTGTTGAGATGGAAGCAAAATAGGAAATCGGAACTCTTCTGTGTCGTCACTGTCTATAAGTTTCGTTTTTACATGATAAAGACCTTCTTCTGAAATTTCAACAATCAGACCTCTTATGACTTTTGTCTGTTTTGGAAACACTTCTTGTTGCACAATTCCCAGAAGAACGGACTCAGTATCCATAAAGTCTTTCACAGTCAAGTTTCCAGTTTTCTTTACATGATTTGGTTTGCTATTATAAATAAATCGTCTTATCCAAGCGACTACTCTGACATTTTTTATGTAACTATTGGATGTAAAATACCATGGTTGATCAAAGGAATTTATCTTTTCATCAAGATTTGTCAGAATTGTGGTTGATGTCAACTTTTCACTACTGCATCCTGATTCTGATTCCTGAAGTTTCATACTCGAAAGTTTTTCTATGTCTTTTGTACACACTTTCTTTCGCTCTGCACTGATAGCGATTTCATCAGAGATCTTTTCTTCAACTGGCCAATCTTCTGTACAATCATAGAGCCAACGTGGTCCCTCCCACCACCTGGACTCTAACAACTGAGTCGGAGAACAGCCTCTGGATGGAAGATCAGCTGGATTGTTAATGCCTGGTAAATGTCGCCAATCATCGACTTTAGAAAGTGCACAAATTTCTTTCACACGGTTTCCAACAAATGTGCCCCATTGATCATTTCTTTTTATCCAAGCCAATGTTGTAGTAGAATCACTCCACATGAAACTTTGAATGTTTTTTAACTTTAAAACTTCTGTCACAGAACTAGTCAATCGAGCCCCTATAACACATGCTAGTAATTCCAATCGTGGTATCGTCAGTTTTTTGAGCGGCGCCAATCTAGACTTGGCCATTATTAACTGTACTGACACTTGACCACTTTTGTCTTCTGCTCTGAGAAACACTACTGCTGCATAGGCATCTTGACTGGCATCACAAAATGTGTGTAATTCACATCGATTTTCCCGTACATTTTTGTCTCCAGCGATGTACCTCTTTATTTTAATGGATTGAAGACACTGAAGTTCTTTATGCCACTTTTCAAATTTGATAGCTGTTTCATCCGGTAGTGCCTCATCCCATCCTTGCTTTGACGACCACGTACCTTGTAGAATTAATTTAGGCTGTAACAACACAGGGCTTACAAAACCAATTGGATCAAACATTTTCCCCACAAATGACAAAATTTCACGTTTTGTTACAATTTTACTGGCATCTCGTTCAGGCACAACACATGATAAAGTATCTTCTAACTTATCCCAGACGAGACCAAGCACTTTAGTAAGCAAAATCCCACTGTGTTCCTGATTTTCTGCAACACTTCTGTGTTCAAATTCGATCTCTTTCTGAAGAGTACATTCCCAATTTCGTAAATCCATCTTTGCTCCAGACATAACATCAATAGAATGTCTTTTAAAATCTTCATATTCTTTATACGAGTTCACTGAAGTTACACAATTGTCTACATACAGAGACTCTAAAAGCTTTTGAGACAACACTGCATGTTCACTAGAAGCAGACTTCAGATGCAGCTCGATCACAGCAGCTAGCAGAAACGGGCTACAGTTCACTCCAAACACAACTCTTCTATGTCGGTAAGCTTTAAATTTCTTAGTAACTGGGTCTTCCCACCATAAAAATCTAAGAAAGTCTCTATCCTTTTCATCAACTTCAATCATCTGAAATGCCTTTCTGACATCTGCAACAAGACCAATTTTATTTTCCCGAAATCTTAGCAATATTGATGGCAGAAGTTCTAAAAGATTTGGTCCTTTTTCTAGCATGTCGTTCAATGATGGTGCTCTACCAATTTTACAAGATGCATCAAACACTGGTCGTATTGGAGTAGTCTGACTCTCTGGTTTCAACACTGCTCTATGAGGTAGGTAATGACATCGTCTTTCTTTCTTGTTTTCATCTACCGTCTCAATTATATTTTCTGTCAGCCACTCGTCAAGCACATTTTGGTATTTTTCATAGAACCCATTCGATAGAAGTTTTTCTGTCATTTTAACTAGTCTTTTTTCTGCAATTTCGCGGTTGCTTGAGATTTCAAGGTTTTCATCAATCCATGGCAGAGTCACAATATAACGACCTTCATCAGAACGAGTCACAGTCTTGAGAAAATTCTCCTTGGTTTCTATTTCTCTTTCTAGTCGTGTTTTTCGCTCCACCGGATCTTGGATCCCAATGGCCTCGAGGCTCCAGAGGTCAGGAACACTGGCTTCAGCCACAAACATTGAGGTAACAAGCATTGCTGAGCCAACTTCTACTTCACCATTTGTCTGCTTTTGCTTTCCAGACAGCGTCCATCCAAAATGGGTCTCTAGAGCCACAAGCCCATTTCTCAGACAATGTTTTCGGCCAGTCAACCATTTGGCATAATAATCAGAACCGATAAGAAGTTCAATTTCACCGTTATCTTCTCCAAGATCCTCTACAAATACCTTTTTCTCTTTTAGTTCTGACATCCATGGCCCTTTAGACATTTTTGGAATGCCACTGCATATTTTCTTGTGACCAAGCACAATCAATCTAGAACAATATCTATTGTGAGCTCCCTGGATTTCAATGTTGTACCTGTTGTGCTGTTGCAGATCTTTAGAACCACCAAATAAAAGATGACAAAGTTCAATTTGTCCATGGGAGTTCAATCCCAGTTGACAAGCAGTTTTCTCCAGGATGTAGGACTTCTGAGATCCTGGGTCAAGTAACACTCTTATTTTCTTGTGTTTTTCTCCATTTCTGACAATACATTGTAGTGTCTGCAACAGAACTTCATTGGTGCAATTTAACTGGGAATGAACTGATGGTACTTCATCAACTGATTGACTGCTAGATTTCATCATTTCTGCATTTTGATTTATCTTTAGTTGTGGGCACATTAAGGTCACATGCCTTCCTTGACAAATCATACACTTCAAGTATGTTTTGCATGTTTTAGCTATGTGCCCCAATTTTAAACAAGCCAGACATGCTTTCTTTTGCAGGATCTTTCTCTTTTTTAAAGCAAATGGCATGGTTTGGGCATTTGTACAGGTTTGGCTATCGTGAAATTTCTCACAAAAGATGCATGTTGGTTTATCACCTACAAATAATTCAGCTGTTGTAGGCAGACTTTGATGTTGTGAGCAGAATTTTCTTCCTTTAACTGGTATTTCAGTAGTCAATTTACCAAACCCCTCATTTACCAAAGATAATCTTTCAGCACCTTTGACCTCCATTCGAAGAAACTTCATCAGTGATTTAAGTCTGTCATCAATGGGTTTATCTTGATGTTCATCATCATAACCTGACATTGGACTTCTTTGCCACACCTTGACAATTTCTTCAGGCAGACTGGATTCAACTAGAGGGTAGAGAAAGGCAGCACTCTGGTCTTGAGAAACTCCCAGGGTCTCTAGAGCTCGTAGGTGTGATTCTATCTCGTCATAAATGTTACTCAAAGTTACATCTTTTGTTTTCTCAGCAGCATTTCTGATAACAAGTTTTAACAACTGCCTCACATAGATTTCTGTCAACAAAACTTTGTCTCCAAATCTATCTTTTAATGCAGTAATTACCAATTTATAATTTTCTGCCATCTGAGGATAGCTTTCAACCAACTTATGGGCTCTGGTACCTGGAACCATCGACTGTATGAGGTATTGCAACTTGTCGTTATCATGTAAATTACCATCCTCATGTATCCTTCGAAATTGAGACCAAAAACCCAACCACTCCTTCATGTCACCGTTGAACCGCTTTATTTCAATTTTTGGCAACTTGTATGATGGTTCAGAAAATCTTCCACTGTTGTGTAGACTGTCAACTGGATGAATTGAATCCTGTTTATAAATAAAGCGTTCACCTTTTGTAATTGTTGTCCGGTACTTCACCTCATATTCATCGACTGTTTCGAGCTCCTCATCTTGATCATCATCAGAGCCGTTTCGATTTATAATTGAGATGATTTCTTGATCCAGATTATCTATTTTTTCATAAATCTTCCGCAACATTTCAACTTTAACCTGAATGAGCGATTTGTCCGGAGTTTCAGTTTCTGTCATTGTTTCGTCTCTTCTATTTTACGGAGCAATTGTTTTCGAAGTGGTCTTCGACTTCTCTGCAAAACATCAAGATTAGACTTCTCCATACTGTTAGTTTCTTTCAGCACGGGTAACTATCTTCAATTGACTTCAAACTTCAATTGAGGGCTTCTTCAAACACGAACACAATCACGTCGGGGTCACCAAATGTAAACTTTCGACCTAACCGATCGAAATAACAAACTAATGTGTCGTTTTGAGTACTCTAATTTATTAATTAACAAATGTATAAGTATAAAACACTAAATACAAAGGCGGCTCACAGTCACGCTACACTCTCAATGACGATCAAAACACAAGGGCGAGAAAACAATGGCGGCTCACAGGCTCGCTACACTCTCAATGACGATCAAAACACAAGGGCGAGAAAACAATGGCGGCTCACAGGCTCGCTACACTCTCAATGACGATCAAAACACAAGGGCGAGAAAACAATGGCGGCTCACAGGCTCGCTACAAAAAACAACGAACTAAAAATAGACAAATTAATTAAATATTCAAATTCAACAATGGTCTTCAATCTTCCTCTCTTAGTCACTTTCGTATCTTTACTGTTAAAGATAAAGATAAAGATAAAGATTCCGATGATATTATAGTGGTGTTATACCGACGAATCGATTTCAAGACCATTACGATGCAGGCAGCCGTATTCAGCGCCTCAATCGATTTATTTATCCACAGGGAAACCACCGGTATTCATTTGACTACCACAGGAGGATGAAAGGCTGAGTTGACCTGAGGCATTCAGATCGACTGAATTCAGAGTGAACTCCTTGATCAAGGAAGATACGCGATGTGGGATTTTGCTTACCTGGGACTTGAACCCAGGACTCCAAGCTCAAAAGTCAAAGACTTTTACCGCTGTCCCATCGCCCCTCTTAAGCATTCTTTCGCTAAACGCTCTTTTTCCTACTATGGTTTCTTTCTTTGGAACTCTCTTCCTACATCTATTATTAAATCTACTTATCTCACTGTTTTCCGTCGTGGACTTAAAATATATCTGTTTAATCAATTCACGTCTGAGCGCTTTTGAACGCCATATAATAGCGCTATACAAATAAATATTAATTGATTGATAGCTCACAAGTATCCTTTATTGAAACAGTCAAAATTCAATCGTCTCGTTCATTTTTAATGTGACGTCGTTAATCATAATAAACTTCCCCTCGTCACAAATGAGTGACACCGTTTTTTTTTGAACTCAATGAAAATGACATTAATAATATATTTGTCCCTTTAGAAGAATAACACTTTTCAGAGAATTAGAATTTTGGCATAAAAATATTTTTTAACTAATTATTGAATTACTTGCGTAGCTTGTGTCCTTGGATTTTTTTTTAAGATAAATTTTTACACCTTTAAATTAAAATTATGAAGGTGGAGTTGCTTCAGGACAGAATCTGTGTCTTAGTGAATCATCGACGGTCACTTGTTCACGGTTCATGGTTTATAAATCAATTGACAGATAAATATGGAACTGGCAAAGAATAAATATTTAAAAAAAAGGAATTTAGCAAAAGCGACAAACCGAAGGGCGATTAGAAAATATGAGGAAAAATTAAGTCGAAACATAAAGATTGACAGCAAAAGTTTTTACAATTATATGCGAAGCAAGCAAAAAAAAAAGACAAAGTGGGGCCACTAAAAAACAACCAATGCAAAATTATAACCGATGATGAAGTTACGGCAGAAATGCTCAATAACTATTTTGGATCAGTTCTTACAAAAGAGGACTTAAATTGCATATCACGATAAAAATGGTTGTGGACTTGCTGGGAAAACTACGAAAAGACAAATCACCAGGAATAGACGAGATTCATCCAAAGTTTCTGAAAGAAGTGAGACATGTAATTGCAGAAATTTTGACCAGTTTATTCAACAATTCCATCATGTCAGGAGATGTGCCGAGAAACTGAAGAGACGCCATAATAACACCTCTATTCAAAAAAGGTAATAGGTGGGAGACCAGCAATTATAGGCCAGTAAATCTAACATGCATCGTTTGCAAAGTGTTAGAAAAGATCGTCAAACGAAATATAGTTGAGCATCTAAAAAACATAAAAAGCCATAAAAAGTAGCTTTGTAAAAGAAAATATTTGTTGAACTAATCTTCTAGACTTCTTCGAAGATGTTTACAAAAATCTGGACGAAAATAACTCAATAGATCTAATTTATCTAGACTTTGCAAAGGCTTTTGACAAAGTACCTCATAAAAGACTAGAAAAGAAATTGCATGCATACGGAATACAGGGGAAATTACTTAAATGGATCACCAACTGGTTGAAAGAAAGAAGAAAACGAGTAAGGATAAAAAAAGCGGTCTCAAGTTGGGTAGATGTAACAAGTGGAGTTCCACAAGGGTCAGTGTTAGGACCACTATTGTTTATAATTTACATAGATGACATAGACAATGGTAAAGCCTCAAAGATTTCAAAGTTTGCAGATGACAAAAACTATGTGCAAACGTCAACAACAAGGAAGAAGCGAAGATATTAGAAAGTGATCTAGCAAAATTATTCCAATAGTCTACAGACTGGCAGATGTTCTTCAATATTGATAAATGTGCAGTAATGCACATAGGAGCAAGAAATAAGAAATTTGACTACCAACTTGGAGGAAAACAACTGAGATCAACAAAAGAAGAAAGGGACCTGGGAATCATCATCCACCAAGACATGAAACCATCAAGACAATGTCAGACAGCTGCGGCCAAGGCAAAGAGAATGCTAAGATTTATCAAAAGAACTGTGGTAAGCAGAGAAAAAAAAACATTATCTTGAACCTGTACAAAACTCTAGTTTGGCCTCATCTAGAATACTGTGTCCAAGCATGGAACCCACACTTGAAAAAAGACAAAGAAATTCTAGAAAAAGTTCAGCGAAGAGCAACAAAAATGATTAAGGGATTTGAAGCATTAAAGTATGCAGATAGGTTGTCCAAGTGTGGCTTAACAACGTTGAAAATAAGAAGAAGCAGAGGAGATCTCATTGAAACATTCAAGCTGATGAAAAACAAAGAAAATATTCCAGCATCAAGATACTTCCAGACAGCAAATAGAGTAAGACTACGGGGTCACAGGCACAAGATCTTTAAACAATCGGAGGGGAAATTTAAGCAGAGATTCTTCAGCAGCAGAGTCATCAATAGCCTGGAACCAGCTGAGTGAAGAAGCAGTTTCTGTTGAGTCGATTGAACAATTTAAAGTGATGCTTGGACAAATTGGTTTTTAATCAGTAGTGGTTCTCACACAGGCTATTTAATCTTCTGAACCACTTTAAGCCATGTTACATGTATATTATATTTCTTTCTTTAAATGTTTTGTATAGTTACTATGTGGTCTTGAAATATTTCATTAAACTCTGGTTATTAATGGTGTAAGAAACATCGCCAGTTTTTTTGCCTAGCCAGTAATGAACCGAGTTTTTTAGGCCCGGTCAGTAATTTAAAGACAAATCCCAGGCTTGGTCCTGTTCGTTTCTGCAAGCACCAAATCTCACGACTCGGAACAATAGCCTTGGCCCGTGTTGACTTTGGCCTAACCCTTATATGAAGTATATACTGTTTCGAAGTTTCGGACCAACTTTGATCATTGCTGTGTGGGTAAAAATTTTATTAAGTTGCGCTGATAAAATGGAAAAATACTCCGTGCAAAAATTTAATTTCGATGTTTTTTTTAAAATACAAATCAGTAAAGTGAAATTATGCAATGCATACTACCTAATTGCTAACGCATGGCTCTAGCCTTGGTTCCCAACTACTTTTCTATAAAATTTTTTTTTCAAAAACTTTTGCATTTTTGTTCTCAAAAACGCTGATGGCCGGGAGGGGGTATTCACAGCTACTTTTCCAAAAACTTTTTCATAATCTTTGCAGCTATTATTTCCAAAAAATAAACAGTTTTTGGAAATTCTTTGGGGGTGAGGGAAATTGCCCTCCCTTTTCCCACAATATTGTAGGGTAAACAAGCTGTTTCTCGTAGCGGTTTCGTTGCTAATTTTCTGTTAACCAGATTTTATTTGCTGGTTTCTAGAGTATTTTTATCAGACTTATATTTTGGTTTGTTTGAGAGACTTTTGTTTGTTGAAGTGGCGTTTTTGCTGGATCTTTCGGTTTTACAATGGCTAAATCCATTTCTCTCAAAAATTTGGAATCAATACTAACAAAAATTACGGATAGATTCAACGAACATATGACAAGAGTGATGGATAATATGAATAAGAACTTTGAATTGCTCCTGAACAACGTTGTCCAGGTGCTAAAAGAATCCTCAAAGGAGACTTCTTCTAGAGTTGAACTACTCACCTCTAGAGTAGATATCATTGAAAAAAGACTGGAAAAGCTAACAAACCAGCTCCAAGGTGGGACAGGCCCACATATGAACAACTCGACTCTACTGGAAACGGTTTCTCGAACGTTTTGGTTGCAGGAGCAAGAAAAAGAAGAAAGACAGAAAAGAGCCAGCAATGTAATTATTTCAGGATTAGAAGTTGATGCCGCAGTTCCGGACACCACTTTTGTTGCCGATTTTTTTGAAAAAAATTTGACAGTGAAACCAAGGATCTTGAAAACCCAGCGATTGAGTAAAGATCCAAGCAGACCACATCCACTAATCTGCGTTACTCTTTCGAGCGCGGAGGCTGTGGAGGACTTGTTACAGTCTTCGATGCTTCTTCGGTCGTCTAAAGATGAAAGGACAAAACGTGTTTTCATTAATCGCGATCTCACGAAACTACAGGCTCATCAAAACTACCTCAGAAGATGCGAAAGACGTGAACGTATGAAAAATACCGGCCAGAGCCAGATTTCGTCACCAACTGATGATCGGATGAGTCAGCCCTTTCGAAACTAAACCGGGATGCCGCATAGCTTTGACCAATTTAAGATGTCTCAAAAATAAAATTGAAGAAGTTACTTTGTTTTTAGAAGATTACAAGCCTGAACTATTTTGTGTTACCGAAACGTGGCTTACAAAAGAAGATCTTAACAGCTTATTTATTCCTAGAGGTTTTTCAGCATGTCGCTATGATAGAGAAACTAGAGGTGGCGGCTTAGCTTTCATAATTAGAAATGATGTAGCCTTTAAGTTTGTGGAAATTCCAGTTCATTTTAGGCATATTGAGGTTGTATGTGTAGACATACGTCTATATACTATACACTGCAGATTTATAGCCTATTATCGTAGCGGGGGGTTTGGCACTGAAGCTCTCAAGTATGCTATAGACAGTATAGAGTGCTTAAAAAATATCTGTTCAACCAAACACACATTGTGTTTGATGGGCGATTTTAATCTGCCCGGCATAAATTGGCTACAACACTCTCATCCCAATGGAGAAATCTACACATTATTCATGAACTTTGTTTGATTACGTTTGAAATAAATGACTCAATCCTAACTTTTGATGAGAAAAAACAACATAGTTTCTACTGTTTCAAAAGAGCAAATTTTGAGGAAATAAACGTTTTTCTACTCAATATTAAATGGGATATTCTCTTTTAGTACTGCTTTGACGTGGAGAGCTGCTGGAATGTTTTCAATCATTATCTAAATATTGCTATAGAAACTTTTGTCCCTGTCCACTATGCGGCACACAACTCTCCGAAATTACTAGGCAGAACATCAAAGGTGCTTTGCCATCTGTATAAGGCTAAACTACATTTTTGGAAGAAATACCGATTTACCCAAGAACAAACAGACAAAGACAGATACAAAAAATTCACAAAATTATGTGCGGCAGCTGTAAAAAGGACCCAGTCTTACACAGAACAAAATTTGACCTCTACAAAAAATCTTGGAAATTTCTACAGATACGTAAACAAAAAACTATCTTCACACTCGTCCATAAATAGCATTGCAACCAGCAAAAATAATCTTACGTCGACAGTGTTTACAGTAGATGATGGTAAAGATCCTAATTTTAAAAACCGAACACCTGAACTACTGGAAAAGATCTCTTTTACTCCCGATGTTGTCCTTTCAGTCCTAAAAAGTCTCAAAAGTTCATGCTCCTCTGGTCCTGATGGAATACCAAACATCATCCTAAAACGTTGCGCCCACGGTTTAGTAGCCCCACTCTGTCATATTTTCGATATGTCTCTCAAGATGCGCAGGTTGCCAACAAATTGTAAGATTGCTTGCATTTCTCCAATTCATAAAAAGGGCCCGACAAGCTGCCCTTCTAACTATAGGCCAATCTCACTTACAAGTACCTGTTGTCGTGTCATGGAAAAGGTAATCACCAAGAACATTTTGACTTACTTGTCCACGCACAACCTCATCTCCCATCACCAACATGGATTTCTAAGGCACAAATCTACTTGTACAAACCTGCTTGAATGCGTGTATGATTGGTCATCGTCTCTAGAGAATTGTGAACGTACTGACATCATTTATTTTGATTTTCAGAAAGCATTTGATTCTGTTTCACACACAAAGCTGATGACAAAACTGAAAGAATATGGAATATCTGGCGATTTGTTGGCGTGGATTTTCGATTTTCTGAGTGCCCGCGGTGTTAGTGGCCTACGGGTCCTTCTGTTGGAGAAATAAATAAATAAATAAATATGACGCCACTGGTTGGAAGTTTTTGAAATTTTCTGGAATGAAGACAATACACAAATCCAGGAGCGTCAATTACGGGGGGGGGGGGGGGTGAAACCTCACAAAGATTTTCCACACACAAAAATCCAAAAAATAAATATGAAGGAAGTTTTAGAAAAATTTTGGAAAAAGTACTTATGACTACGTTAGAAACTTTTTTGGGGAAAAAATGTATAAGAGCTTAGTTTATTAAAAAATATTACAACATTTCCTAAATGCAAAATCCTTATTACGGGTATGGATTTTTCCACTAATATTATAATTTTTTCTGTTTTAATAACGCGAATTATTTATTATTCTGAATTTTTTTTAGCGATCTTCACATTTATTCCGTAAAATATAACCATAAGAATGTTGTTCATTCTGCAGATCTGTTCAACAAACTTAGAGGAGGAGGAGGAAAGCTCATCAACGACTACGAAGAACAACCAATTGAAACAGGCAAGGAAGCTGATGTCGACTCACTATGGCAAAGTCCTGGTTCTACTGCAACGGAAACAAAACTCGATAGCTTACATTCTAGAAACAGTTGGAGCGCCTCTTTCGGCAACACAATGGAAAGCGACAAATCAGGTTCCGAGCGTCATTCAACCGAAGAAATGAAGAAGCACAAATACCAGAGAAGAACTGTTTCTAAGCCGAAAAAATTCGATTTGATTTCCGACTACTTCGATTTCGACAAGGAAAGAAGTGTTCACTCTCCTCTCCAGGTCGCCACCAGGAATGTCTTCATTCCGTGGAGTTTGACAACGGACGGTGAAGACACAAGCGTAGTGGATTCGAGTCAACCTGAGTCGAGAGCGAGCCGAACGAGCGAGAAGGGAGCGCCGCAGCCGAAGAATCAGTGCGGCGAAAGCAGCCCAGCCAGAAGAATAATGAAGAAAAGATACAGGATGCTTTATTACGACTGCATTTCTTACAACTGCAACGGTCTGGAAGGAAGACTGAGAAGCCTGTGCATCGTGAAGATGTGCAACCGGTCCTAGCCCGTAGCCAACCCCAGCAGATCTGCGATGACTCGCGACGACCTGCGACGACAAAATCGTGACTTGTTATTGACGCTGCGTATTATCAGTAATGTTTCTTTATTAAGACGGATTACCGATGAGATCAAGTTTGTTGCACGGCTTCCAAAAACTGCACTACCGTCTGTATTATCGTCCCAGACGTTTTCAGCTTAAACATTTTTTTTCGATCAATTTTAAAATCCGCAAAAAATTGAAACGCAAGAAGTAGCTCGCCATTTTTCTCTCTTGTAAGGTATAATTAAAAACATCTTTATAAGAAAAAGAATCATTCACGCGACTAAACATCAAAATTTAATAACGAATTTATATAACAAAACAAATTAAGATATAATGAGAAGACTAGCAATAAAAGCAAGAATTATAGAAGTAAGTTTGATTAAAATGAAACTGAATTGTGTATGATATACAATAAAATATTTATTAAGACACTAGCGGGGGTACCCGGCGTTGCCCGGGGTTTTTAGAGGTTTTTTCTAGTGTTTGTCTCTCTTGCTCCCGTTTCTTTCACTGCTTGCTTTCCCGCAGAGTTTTCCCGTTCCCGGTCGCTTTTCCGCTCCCGGTCGCTTTCCCGTTCCCGGTCGCTTTCCCGCTCCCGGTCGCTTTCCCGTTTTCGCTCACGCTTGCTCTCCCGTTCCCGTTCACGCTCCCAGTCGCTCATTTTCTCTTTTCCATTTTTTCCCAACTTCTTTTAGCCCTTCAAAACGTAAATAGATTTGCTCTCCCATATGAGGAGTTACGTGCCACGACTGGATTGACCCAACATCGCTAGTCAGAAAATCTGCGGTGCTTGCTTGTTGTCGCCTAATGGGACCTCGAACCTAAGATGTGTTAGCTGAAACACTAGATGGTGTACACCAATGTTATTTTTGACGGCGAAGCGCTTACTCAAAGTTGTCTACAAGTTATAGATGATTTTATTCATGACACGGAAAAAGTCAAGAGATCCGTCATCATGAAAAAACTTTCCAGTCTCTATTCCGGTCCCTTCCATATTAAAGATACGGTCAGAAATGTACATCAGTCTCTCGGCACATGATTTAATGACAATGAACGTGATTTCCTCAATCTTGGATTACATTTCCATATTTCTTCGAGATACGATCAAATTACCAAAAAAAAATTGAATTAGAAGTTTTGTATGATAAATTATGTTCCTGAAAAATGCTGGAAATATCATGTTTGATGACTTATTAAAATCTGAACTCGTCCGAGAAGGTCTAATTAATAGAGGTCAACGATTCGTTTCGCCCATTCCAAACCACTTGAAAGCGGCAGCGAAGTCTTTACGAACGAATCTATATTATAGTAGCCCACGTCACTCACTCACTCACTCACTCACTCACTCACTCACTCACTCACTCACTCACTCACTCACTCACTCACTCACTCACTCACTCACTCACTCACTCACTCACTCACTCACTCACTCACTCACTCACTCACTCACTCACTCACTCACTCACTCACTCACTCACTCACTCACTCACTCACTCACTCACTCACTCACTCACTCACTCACTCACTCACTCACTCACTCACTCACTCACTCACTCACTCACTCACTCACTCACTCACTCACTCACTCACTCACTCACTCACTCACTCACTCACTCACTCACTCACTCACTCACTCACTCACTCACTCACTCACTCACTCACTCACTCACTCACTCACTCACTCACTCACTCACTCACTCACTCACTCACTCACTCACTCACTCACTCACTCACTCACTCACTCACTCACTCACTCACTCACTCACTCACTCACTCACTCACTCACTCACTCACTCACTCACTCACTCACTCACTCACTCACTCACTCACTCACTCACTCACTCACTCACTGATTCTGTCACGCTTACGTAATGTGTCGTATAGACGATATCGATGTAAACGTAGAGGAATATGCTTTCTAGCGATTCGTAACGTTAAAGTCGAAGTTATTTATAACACAATATTTCTCGAATTTATTTTAACTTTATTATTCTTCCTTGAATATAATCTTTTACTTGACTCAAAAAACTGAATTATCTCACTTTGTAGAATTTCGCACGGTTCTAACAAATCTTTTGTTAATTCCAATTTCTCTCCCAAACCACCTTACTTTTTTTAATGAAACCCCAAAAAGGAAAAAGACCAATAACAATTATATATATATATACACATATACATACATATA
This sequence comes from Erpobdella octoculata, assembly GCA_963978895.1. Classification (NCBI taxonomy): domain Eukaryota; kingdom Metazoa; phylum Annelida; class Clitellata; order Hirudinida; family Erpobdellidae; genus Erpobdella; species Erpobdella octoculata. The sequence goes on along the minus strand of OZ022238.1, from coordinate 1,636,624 downwards.
TATACATATATATATATACATATATATACACATATATATAAATATATATTCAGACAAATAACAATCTATATATATAACAAGTAAATTAAAAACGAATTTTTAAAACCAATGCTTTTATATGTAATTAAAACACAAATTTTGCAATCAATTTTTTATTATATTACTCTTTTATTTTATGTTAAAGTCGAAATATCTTAATTATATCAAAATATCGAAATTAATTAAAATTATCTAAATTTATTGACTTATTGTAAAACTAATAATTGAATATTGCATTGTCTTCTATTTTAAGCATGTATGCAAAATTTGAAAAAATCTATCATCAGGAAGTGACTCAAAAATTGATTGCAAGATTTGAAACAGACAGAGAAACAAACAGACAGACAGAGAAACAGAGACGACGAGTTAATAAAAGCATTGGTAATAATAATAAAAATATCATCAAAAAGCATCGAATTTAAATATCTCAACTATTTTCATGAAAATTTCGTACACGCTTGAGAATCGCGGTCAGTGAGTGTGGTTCGTGTTAACTTGGTAAAATAGTCTGCCAGTCGGTTAGCGTTTTGTGGTCAAGAAAACCCTCAAGAAAACCCTCAAGAAACCCCTCGATAAAATCCTCAAGAAAATTAACTCAATAAATTGACTTATTGTAAAACTAATAATTGAATATTGCATTGTCTTCTATCTTGAGCATGTATGCAAAATTTGAAAAAAATCTATCATCAGGAAGTGACTCAAAAATTGATTGCAAGATTTGAAACAGACAGAGAAACAGACAGAGAAACAGACAGAAAAACAGACAGAGAAACAGAGCCGACGAGTTAATAAAAGCATTGGTAAAAATGAATGTTTGTATGTATATATGTATATATGTTAATGGCGTTTATGCATTGCTACACCATTCATCCGATCGTAATGAAATTTTCACACAATCTTGAGAGTCAAGGGGAATCAAATATAGAGAAAAAATTTTTGAAATCCGTCACAAAATGAGCGGAGCGGAGCGGGTGAGCGAGCGGGAACTATATATATATGTATGTGCGTATGTATGTATGTGTATGTATGTATGTGTATGTGCATGTATGTGTGTCTGTGTCTGTGTTTATGTATGTACTAGCGGAGATACCCGGCGTTGCCCGGGTTTTTTAGAGGTTTTTCTAATGTTTGTCTCTTTCTCTCCCGTTTCCTTTCCCACCTGCTTTCCCACTCCTGTTCGCTTTCCCGTTTTCGGTCGTTTTCCCGCTGCCGGTCGCATTCCCGCTCCCGCTCGCTGTCCGTTCCGTGTCGCATTCCCGCTCCCACTCGCTGTCCGTTCCGGGTCGCTTTCCCGTTTCTATAATAGTCAAACTAACCCACAAACATTCATATATATATATATAGTCTTAGCAAATCTATTTTACGTTTTATAGGCTAACAGAAGTTATGAAAGAATGGAAAAGAAAAAATGAGCGTGAACGGGGACGGGAACGGGAGAGCAACCGTGACCGGGAATGGGAGAGCAAGCATGACCGGGAACGGGAGAGCAAGCGTGAGCGGGAACGGGAAAGCGACCGGGAACGGGAAAGCGACCGGGAACGGGAAAGCGACCGGGAACGGGAAAGCGACCGGGAACGGGAAAGCGACCGGGAACGGGAAAGTGACCGGGAACGCGGAAAGCGACCGGGAACGCGGAAAGCGACTGGAATCGGGAGAGCAAGCTTGGAAGGAAACGCGAGCAAGAGAGAAAATCGATAACAAAACTTCTGAGCGGGAAAGCGACCGGGAGCTGGAAAACGATCGAGAGCGGAAAAGCGACCGGGAACGCGACGAAAACGGGAAAGTGGAGAAAGAAACGGGAGCGAGAGGGACAAACATTAGAAAAACCTCTAAAAACCCCGGGCAACGCCGGGTAACCCCGCTAGTTATATATATACATATGTATATATACATGCATATACATATACATACACACATACATATACCCAAACATACATATATACATATATTAATGATAGAAAAAATTATACGCACACACAATGTCACAAGAGCACAAATATACATATATACACATACATATATAAAACAAACAAATATCACGAAAATACGTAAGATGAACCATCTTCATCTTACAATCGATGTGCACGTAAGAATTTATTGAGCGCAGGCGTGTAATAAAAGTTATTATGCAATTGTACCTATATACCAAGGATGTCTTGATATAACAAGATATCCTTGCTATATACACTCTCAGTCCATGGACGTCTTTTTTTTTTATTTTTTTTTATAATAGTTTATAGTCCTTTACACCAGATGTTTTAAGACTCTAATGGCTGTATGAAGGAAGCACTTAAGTACTTCCTGTCGTGGATCAGAATTTGATCCTTTTTTCTATTCCCTCCTCCTTTCTCCAGGCTTGGGACTTGCTCGCAATTAGCGAGGCGGAGTTACCATGGACGTCTGTATAATAGCACCTATTATACAGACGTCCATGCTCAGTCTTAGAGATCAAAAGAAGATGCGCTGCAATCGAAAAATATTATATAATGAGATTTAAAAAAATCTCAGAACCAAGGACCACTTCTCAACGATGGCCGTCAATTCACAAGAAATGTCGTGTATACTGAAATTCTTTAATAACTAATTATTGCACTCTTTAATTTTCACATCCTTTGAATTTATATGAAATACTTTAGTAAACTGAAAATTTATTCACAATAAAAAAATTTCATTAAAGTTGCTTATATATACAAAAAATATTTTTTATGGTTATCAAATGTCATTTGGTTTTTGTTGACTATTTTATCAAATGTATCCAAAATACATCGTAATTTTAAAACACCAATCCTTGGGACGAACAAAACCACTGTGTATGTATGTTAGCAATTACGCTTAACTCGGCGGCCGCACGGGTCAGCAATCAGCAGTTGATAAAAATTAGTGAGCGCAGGCGTGTAATGACAGTCTCAACGATAAAAAAAAGTGGTACTGCAATCAGAAAAGAACATATAATTAAATTTTAAAAAATCCGTCATTTTTGACGGGCTAACTCTAGTAGTGATATAATAGTACTCAGAGCAGACAAGTTTCAGTGCTACGTTATTATGAATTACTCAGATTATTTGGAGAAACTAGATGGGATTGTTTCCGATATTACCAAATTAAAAAAAAATTACAAAAGATCCTACTAACAATATCAGAAAAAAAGTTAATTCTTTGATCACAAAACTCTATGGAATATTTGTATGGAACTGTTAAAACACATAAAGCTGAAAATCCGCTTCGGCCAATCATATCACAATGTCCTTGCCCAACCTATGATCTGACAAATATATAAACCGTTTGAATGCGCCGTACTGTCCTCATGCACGAGTGGGTAGTCGAAAAGACTTCTTAACTTTGTTTTCCTAAATTTTTCAAAATTTCTTTAGACACGTGCCCACCAAAAAGTCAAAAAGTACGGGCTCGGGGGATTATCACTGCCTCACCCTCTTGGCAGCCCTGAAAAAGCCATTACATCAACTAGTCAAGCTAAAGCCTTTAATTCTGCTGCCCGCTAGTCTGCTGCCAAACGCTCTTTTTTTATTTTTGCATCTCTCTCTGAAACAGTGTGCATTGTTTAGCATAATGAAATTCGGGTGCCAAACTATCTCCACTTTTCCAAAATCAATATTTCAAAAACAGTTGAAAATATACTGAGGTCACATTTTAATGACACAATAGCAATATTGTCAATGTGGTAGGTGTTGATCACTTATATATGCATTATGTAACTCATCAAAGCCTACTATATTATGTTCTCTCAAATGTTTATATACACAAGCCAGCAAATCACCAATGGCAAAGATGAAACCACAACGGCGGCACACATATCCAGAATATCCAAAATAATGTTCTTGATATGGAATGTGTTCGAAAGGAGGACAATGAGAGTTGTTGACAATATCATCCAAAAAATGCTTCCTTCTTGTATGGAATTCCATTGACCTTTGCAACAACATATCCAAAACTATTTGAAAACTCAACCCATGAGAGACCTAAAAAAATTTAAGTTTAAAGAATAAAATTATTTATGTGCACTGACATTAGTTTAACCAATTTGCATTCTACCATAACATTTTCATCTAATTACTGGTGGGTTACCCGGCGTTGGCCGGTGCTTTTCTCTTCCTTCCCCGCTTGCTCTTTCGTTCCCTTTCCTGCTCATTCTTTCGCTCTCGGTCGCTTTTCCGTACCCGCTTGAAATGAACTATCAGTTTTTAGTTTATTCAAAGAAAGTGAAACTTAATTTTTAAATTTATAATAAATACTTTGTATTTTCCACGTTGATTCAAAAGCTTCTTATATTTTCAATCCTCACTTACTTGACGTATTTATAAGATTGTAGTCAATACTGTTCTATTTTACAGACTTATTATTATCATCAAAAAATGAATTGCAAAAAATTAGCTGCCAAATTACAAAATATAAAGGATTTGTGAAAAACTAAGTTTTTAACAAACAGTTCACTTGTTAAAACCAACATACCTTCACCAACTGGAGTATATAAATGACCAAGAAGGAGACCCATTTCAGCTATACTTTCCACTTCTGTCGCTACGATTCCCAGCTGTGGGTAGGTATATACCACTACACCGGTCCATTCAGCGGGGAGAACGACGTACCTTTGAATATTTGGCTCCATCTCTGTAGAGTAAATTATTATATTACTTTATTTACTTCACCGGTTTTGATTGCTTGATTCAATATTTAAAAATATTAAAATTGTTAATTAACAAACATCCAGTCATCCAATCAAACTGAAACTTGGAGCATAGAGCAAGCTTCATGGCAATTATGAGAACTAGCAGAATTATGGGGCATTGCCAAAGGTTTTTAGACCACACACACACACACACACACACACACACACACACACACACACACACACACACACACACACACACACACACACACACACACACACACATACACACACACAATTAGGGATGTCACGGGTAGAACTTTTTGGGGTCGGGTTCTTGAATTTTCATTTTTCCAAAAATCGGGTTCGGGTTATCAATTTGTCAAAAATCGGTTTCAGGTTTTTGATTTTTAAAATTTCGGGTTTCAAAATTAAAAACCTTCGGGTTCAGGTAGGGGTTGGGTCAAGTTTAGCTAGTACAATTTTCATAATTTTGGAAAGGGATCTTAGCGCTAATATATATTATTAATGACTAAACGGATTAAGTGAAATATTTGTACAACAATAAATACTTATGTTGTTCAATATTGTCTATAATTTTATTTTATTTTCTTCAAATCTGTTTAAAAGTGCCCAAACCTGGAATCGAACCCGGATAGTATGGATACTCAAGCCGGTCTCTAAACCACTAGAGTCACAAGAGTCACTAGACCAACTCATGTCACAAGATTAATTGGTTTGTGTTATAACTCTTTCTCAGAGATGGGCACAAACTATATTTTTTTTAGTTTTAGTTTACGGAAAATATTTTAAAATTTGAACTCAGAACATATTACTTAAAAATGTTCATAGAAACCTTTATGAGTGCATCAGACTTTCAATCTGGTGCTATATAAACAAATTATTATTATTATGATTACCACCTAAAGTAACTTTCTACTTTTTTAATATGAGTATTGATGCTCAATATTTATCTTAGACTCTAAATAATATTGCAAATACTATTTTACGTATATTGTTTTACATATCTCATATTATTGAATAGATTTTTAAAACTTACTAGCTTGTTAAGATTAGTATAAGTGCCTAATTATTTACCTATACAACTCTCCTGCTACTGTCTTTGTTTTAATTTTAAGGTTTAGAAAATATTTGAATAATTTTCTATATGAATTAAATAGTAATTATTTTTTCTCTACCTGGTCCTTAAGGCTGACCAGGTGAGAGTTAAGAAGTTAAGACACTATTGTCAGAAACAATAACTCTACTTTGTAAAAATGGCCTGCATTATCAATCGGAGTTTTCAATCGAGGGCCTCATCGGGATAACAATCGACAAAAATGAAATATTCTTGGTAAGTCTGAAAGAGACGTTTCACATACCTCTGAGCTGTGAGACGTCTAAAAGAAAAAACGCTACTCCAGTTAAAATGACTTATAAAATAAAACTTCAACTTGGACAGTCTCTTCTCAGATTTTGTGGAATTTTTAAACAATTCAGACAATAGCAAATCTGCTTCGAATTCAACAGGCGCGAAAAAGACTTTAAGATTATCGTCATCTTCAGCTAATGAGCTCCCAAAAAGTAATTTTAAAAGTTTCCTATCCCAGAACCTTTATCAGAATATCAAGAATCGTTACCTAAAATTGTGAAGACGCTTGTAGCCAAGCACCATTTCTAATTTCTGAAAAAACCGATACTATTTATATGGACGCACCGGATGCCACAGAGATAAAAAACGGAAACACAGTTTGGAGACGAGGAGTCTGCCAAAGATATACTGATCGACAGCGTAGATTGTGTACTGTAAAAACATGTAATTAATTTATTATTACATTTATTATTTGCTAGTTATTAGTCAGTGCAACACTTTTTATATCTCTGTGAAGTTAACCTGATTCCGTTTGTAGAATTTGACTCAAGTATCTACATTGGTGACAGGACGCAAACATGGAAGATTCTCCGTTCGAAATTGCAACCCGACCGAGAAGCGTTTCCGAGACATGCAACGAAAGCAACAAAATTTATACTGACATCAGAAGCTTCTCGGCAACAAACAGGGAAATGATCTATCTAGCTGAATCTAGCTCACGTCAAAACGGAGTCTACGTCTGATCAAAATGAAGGCGCCAGCAGTCAGTAGCGTAGCGAGGGTATCTGGCGCCCGGTGGCAAGGTATACAAAATGTGCCCCCATCTTCCACTGTCCTCCCAATTGGACGACCAAATCCAAGGGGACCGAAGACACCCGAGCTATATCCGGGGCTCGGTGAGCCCCCTCCTCAAGAAAATTTTGGAAATCACTTGTGTGAAATTGTGCAAAAATACAATTTGTTCATTTTATATGTTTAAAAATGACTAAAATTTTGTAAAATTGTTGTCCCTCCTTTTGCTCTTTGGCGCCCCAAAGCCTTTCGCCCGGGGGAAAATGTCCCCCTCTGCCTCCATCGCTATGTCACTGCCAGCAGTGCCAGCAGTTACCCGACGGCCAGAGGAGAGGTTGACTCAATGATCCGGTGCAGTGCATCTATTCAAAAGTTACAAGCAGGCCCGTCGGGACGGGGGTGTGGTGGTCGAGCACCACACACTATTTGACACACTGTCGATACAACTTATATTGTCAGTTACAAATGAAGGTATTGTCAGTTACAAATTAAGGTATTGTCGGTACAGCTTATATTGTCAGTTACAAATGAAGGTATTGTCGGTACAGCTTATATTGTCAGTTAAAAATATATTGCTGGTACAATTTATATTGTCAGTTAAAAATATATTTTCAGTACAAATATAATGTCAGTAAAGATATAATGTTGCTCGGCTACGCTGTAGGATGAGAGCGCACACCAGCAAACACACATGGGAAAGTGTTGACCATGCAGCACAATGGATGTCCTAATATCATGGGCGCCCGCAGAAAATTTTATTTTTGTTTTAATACTTGATCTCAACTATTCTCAACAAATTTAGATTTTTGTTAGTTAGATTTATCATTCTGCTTGCATGAGTCAAAGTTTTTCTCTTAAGAAAAAGTTGGTAGTGAACAATATTTATTAATTATTTTTACAATTTTGTGCACATTCATGAATGGTTTATTAGTTCTAACCTGTTAATTTGCTTCTTGAGATTGCGATGCGTTCAAAGTGCTGGTCCCCACAAGCGGTTTAATTTGCATTACAGTTATGTGACAGTTTTCAAGCAGTGTGGTTTCAGAGCCACCGGGACGAGGGGGCCGAGGGTTGACCACTCAAAAAATTCCTCGTACACCCTTGGAATTTAAACAAAAATTTCAAAAAATCCAAATAACACAAAAATTCCAAAATACGCAAAAATTAAAAAAATTCAAAAATACGCAAAAATTCAAAAATTTTTTCAAGGAATCAACCCCTCGGGGGGGGGGGGTCCAAAAAAGTTTATGAAACCCACAAATTCCAAAATTTTATTTTTTTAATGCTATATTTTTTTCCATAAATAGCGGATAGCCGGGGAGGGGGTAGTCGTAGTAACTTTTCAAAAAATTTATTAAAAATTTTGGAAAATACTTACTACAATTGCTGCGCCAAATCATCAGCTCTGTTTGGTGGAAAAATTTACAGATATGATTTTCTAGGGGCTTATTCCTTAGACTTTGCCCAGGGCGCCAAAAACTCTAGCTATGTCACTGCAGTTACTGGGTTGTCTTGAACTATTTCTTAAACTTGTGTTAATATTGGTGTAAAGCAGCCTTACCAAATGTGCTTATTTATTTTTTTAAACCTGAATTGTTATATAGATACAAAATCCCAAGCCCGGTCCTGTTCATTTTTATTACCACAAAAACCCATGTCTCAGCTAAATAGCCTTGACCCATGCTAATTTTGGTCTGGCCCGATCCGTTTGATAACCTTTATATAAAGTCCCGCGCAGAACACATCCGTGCAGAGCTCTAATTTGGTACCAACTCTGATCAATGTTTTGTGAGTATAATTTTTTTAGGTTACACTGATGAAATGGAAAAACACATTGTGAAAAATAGTTGTTTTTACAATTATTTTAATGTTTTTAAATGAAAATCAATAAGCTGAAATTATACAATGCATACTCAGGCCCGTAGCTAGCGGGGGGCTGGGGGGCTGCAGCCCCCCCACTAAAAATTTAAGCCCCCCCACTAGAATTTTTGGCAGGATTTTTACCTTATTTACACTTAAGCCAGCCAAGTGATTAGGAAGTTACGATCCGCAATTTAAATTTAAATATGAATGTATTAAATAAAATTAAATAAAAAAGTGAATGAAGTCGAGATAATAGATGAACCATTGCTACAACCCATACCAAAAAGAACAAAAGTCACAGAGTAGCACGCTACGTGATTCTGTAGTTATGTCTACTCTTGGACAGAGTTATGAGCAAGAGTGTTCACCAGAGTGGAATCAGCTTTGTTCTGTTTATTTTAGCATGTTGGGCAGTATATTAGGAGAGTTGAATTATTTGTTAAATAAAAAACTGTTACCATCATCATAGTAAAATCTCTTCATGGAGAGTGAATATACCGATGGCAAAGGATCCAGTGTGCAAAGCATTTTAAGAATGGCTTCTTTGGTTTTGTCAGCATTGGTCGTGGTAGATATCTTCTTATTGTTGTTTGAGTATTTTATCGAAATCTATATATATATAAATAAGATTATGTAAGTATCTTAGTCCTTTATGCATTGCTTCATCATTCATCCGATCGTAATGCAATGTTTATACAAGCTTGAGAGGCAATGGGAGACAATTAAAGTGAAAACAAATTGAAATCGGTCACAAAATGAGCAGAGCGGAGCGGGAAGCGAGCGGAAACGGGAATTAGAAAGTGAGCGGAAACCGGAACGGGAAAGCAAAAGGGAACAAAAATAACAATTGAGAGCAAAAAAGCGAGCGGGAAAAGTAAAGCGACCAAGGGCGGGAAAGCGTCCGGGATCGGGAAAGCAAAGGAAAACGAGAAAAAAGAACGCCCTCGTGTATGCGCAAGCTGTGGAAAGAATGGACATTGCACAGGAAGTAAGGCCTGTCCAAAATATGTTTTCTCCATGAAAGTCAATTCAGCTGTTGCGAAGGAAGGTATTTCTTATGCCGCTGCCTTGAAAAAGGTTGTGACAAAAAAGCCTTTTACCAAAAACAAAATACAGCACAGAAAAAGCTAGAACAAATGTCCAAAAACACACCAAAAAAGAGCGGTTCTGAAAAGAAAACGCCTGTCACACAAACTCATAATAAAGAAAAACAAGCTATTACTAAAAACAAAAAAGAAGAGAAGAAAGCATCAAAAATGAAAAAAGACAGAAAAACGTGATTAACCAATGAGCTTGCCAACGATACAGGGGCTTGTCGAGGAGATTCAGGAAATAACAAAAGACATACCACAAATGCCCTTGAAAGCTGTAATGAAAACCATTATAAAAATGTTCAATAACATCCTTAAATACAATGGCTTTCAGGCGTACCCTGGAGATATGGAGGTTTCCGAATCTTAAAATTTGAATCCTCTAGAAAACGGTATAAACCAATTCAAAAAACCAAACATGGACAGCAGCCTTACCATTTTACAGTGGAACTGTCAAAGTATTCGAACGAGAGTCAACGAACTAAATATTTTTATTGGAAAAATGGTTCAATTCAATATCTACACAAACAAGTTCAATATGCCGGAAGTTATCAGGTACTAATACGGTTCTGTGAGGAATACTTGTTTTTACTACACCCCCTCCACGAGATTTTCTATCGTATCGAACTGAATCATAATCTTTAGTCAGAAATAAACTACTTGGAATCTCTTCTAATAGCCAAGTTTCAGTAATACAAAACATATCTGGTCTGCAGTCTTCTAGAAAAAAAACGAAAATCTTAAAATTGTTAGATATACTTCTGAGGTTTGTGAAAGCTAGGGTGCTACTGTTACTTCCGAAAAAGTTCACCCTTGCCACTTGCCACTTAACCCAGCCGGGGCAGGAGGATGACCATCAGTAACTTTTTTTCTTTCGCATCTCTTTTTTGTAGTTGAGTTCAGCCTGTTGTTTTGTCAGGTCTCTGTTCATGAAGATTTTTCGTACATCCTCATTCTTGGACGAGCGCAAAATCCGAGACGACATCAGCAGTTCTTCATATATATATATATATATATATATATATATATATATATATATATATATATATATATATATATATATATATATATATATATATATATATATATATATATATATATATATATATATATATATATATATATATAAATGTATATATAAACATTTATATATATATATATATATATACATATATATACATTTATATATATATATATTTATACACTAATATATATATATGTATATATATATACATATATATAAATACATATACATATATATATATATATATATATATAAATGTATATATATATATAATTGTATATATATATATACATTTATATATACATATATATATATATATATATATATATACATTTACATATATATGTAAATATATAAATGTATATATATATATATATATATGTATATATAAAAATTTACATATATATGTAAATATATAAATGTATATATATATATATATATATATATATATATATATATCAATATTTATAAATTTATATATATATATATGTATATATATATATATACATATATATAAATACATATACATATATACATATATATATACATATAAATGTATATATATATAATTGTATATATATATATACATTTATATATACATATATATATATATACATTTACATATATATGTAAATATATAAATGTATATATATATATGTATATATATAAATTTACATATATATGTAAATATATAAATGTATATATATATATATATGAATATATATAAATTTATATATATATATATATATATATATATATATATATATATATATGTATATATATAAATGTATATATACATATATATATATATATATATATATATATATATAAATGTATATATATATATATATATATATATATATATATATATATATATATATATATATATATATATATATATATATATATATATATATATATATATATATATATATATATATATATATATCGTTGTTTATTTTTTGTTGGATAAAGAGCTCAGTGGTAATTTTATTTAGCTTATATACATCCTATTAATATTAATTATAAAGATTGTTTTCTATTTAAATAAGTTTAACAACAAATTTAAAACATTGTATATTTACCCACATCAGCAAATGACTTTGAAAAAATCATGCCTTGATTTTATCGTATTCAACTTCAAGGAAACATTTTTGGAACCATCTTATAAATTCAGTTGTCTTCCTTATAGGGTTAAAAATAATGTAGAACTGTCATCCCATTTTTTTAGAGAAATATATTTAAGAAGTCAGAATTTGGGATTGGGATTACATCATGAATACATATTACCATTATTTTTGAAATTTGATCACATGAATGAAATAATCCTAAAAGATGTTACATTCAACCATATTATCCAGCCTTTAGAAATCATTGCGAGCAGAGGAAAATTAACTCGTATTTCATTTGAAGAAAATTCTTTTCGTTCCATTGACAACCGTAGTTTTCTTAATACATTATTAAGTCTGTCAGAAAAATTGTTTCATCACTTTTGGCAAAATCCGTTTTCGTCTTCAAATTTAAAAGAATTAGAATTAGATGTTATATGTCAATGTATTAACATGCTGGACAAAGATGATAGTTTTTCGTGGTTGTGCCCCAAATTAGTAAATCTGTCTTTGCGTTGTGTTTGTAGAATTGCAACCGTCCAGAAAGAGGATCTAATTGATAATCTCAAACTTGTATTTCCTTGCGAAAATTTGAAAGTTTTGAGAATATCTGGTTGTTGGTATGCAAGAAACACAATACACAAATTTTCGCGCTTTCCTAATCTTGAAAAATTGGCTATAAATTCGTTTGTTGGTGAATCATTGGTAGAATTAGTCGATTCAATATCATATCTGTCCAATTTAACCTGGCTTGATATGAGTGAAAACAATTGTTTTTGGTTAATTAATAACATGAATTTACAATTAATATACCAAATGGTAGACAAATTAGCCAAATTAGTTTATTTGGATATCAGTAATTCAATATTTGCTAAGTTTGAAGGTTCTGTAAGGTGGACGCACTCAAGATGCTTTCAATATTTAGGGCTGCGTTTTGGTTGTGGAGAAGTAAAAACAAACTTAAGGTCTGAAGTTGTAAGTGAATTTTCTTCATTTGATGGAATTTTAGTGACCATGAAAAACGTTATTGGAAATAATGAAACGTTTTTAAACTGCATTAGCCGTTTGACGAATATGACTGTCAAAAAAGAATATGAATCAATTATAAGAAATAACATGTCTGTTATCACTGATTTTTTGTTTAGAAAACTTTATTGGTACAATCCCTATCAAAGTTATGATTTAGGTTATCAAATGTTGAATCTTATTTATTTATTGTCCGAAATTGGTCCTAAAAAAAAAGATTTGAAAATGTTTATTAAAGTGATTTTGAATTCTAAACACAAACGATTTTGGATAGACATGCTGATTCGAATGAAATTGGAAGACGGGCTATGGAAAGAATTATTATTATCCAATCACGGCTATGTCTCAATTATTCTGTTCCAAAATATAAGCTCTTTTTTTGACACCAGGTTAATCGTCAATCATCTAATAATTGCATATGAAAAATATCACCACTATACAAAATGTTTGATTCCAGAAGCTGATGTTATTCTAAAATTTGTTAAATTAAACTCAAACGATCAAGGACTTAAAAAGACGTTTTTTCAAAGACACAATGAATTAAAACATGGTCTTGATAGACAGCAATTAATTTTTAAATTAGATTATTTGTCTCTTGCGTATGTCAACGAACCTATACAGGTGATTCCCTTAACACTTTCAGAACGTCCTTTTATTTTTTAATTCTTTGTTAATAAAAAATTTAAAAAAAAAACACAGAGATAATCAACCATAAATAAGTGAACCGTTTAAAGTTTTGTTGTTCACAAATTCTCTATATTTTTAAATTGGCAGCTTCTTATTACCATGTTTTTCTTAACTTGCTTTTTTGTCTGTCTGACCTGTCTGTCATTTTTTTGTCCAAGGGTATATATAACATGAAAGATAAAGAAACACTAATATAAACCTAAATATATAAATATATATATCTACTAGCGGGGGCACCCGGCGTTGCCCGGGGTTTTTAGAGGTTTACCTAAAGCGTATGTGTATGTATGTATGTATGTCCTTTATGCATTGCTACACCATTCATCCGATCGTAATGATATTTACACACAACCTTGAGAGTCAAGGGGAATCAAATATAGTAAAAAAATTGAAATCCGTCACAAAATGAGCGGAGCGGGTGAGTGAGCGGGAACTATATACATATATATATATATATATATATATATACATATACATACATAAATGAGCGAAAACGGAAACGGGAAGCCAATTGAGAGCGAAAGGTAGAGCGGGAAAGGGAAAGCGACCGAGAACGGGAAAGCAACCGGGAGCGGGAAAGCGACCGGGAGCTGGAAAACGACCGAGAGCGGGAAAGCGACCGGGAGCGGAAAAGCGACCGGGAACGCGACGGGAACGGGAAAGCGACCGGGAACGCGACGGGAACGGGAGAGCGACCGGGAACGCGACGGGAACAGGAAAGCGGAGAAGGAAACGGGAGCGAGAGAGAGAAACATTAGAAAAACCTCTAAAAACCCCGAGCAACGCCGAGTGCCCCCGCTAGTCATATATAAAAATGAAATGTTTGTTTGTTTGTTCGGACATAAAATGTAAACGGCCGAACAGATTTAATTGAAATTTGGCACACTTATGTATCTTATTCAAGCGGTGGTTCCTGTAAAATTTTAAATAAATTGGTTTCTCCGTTGATGTTTTATGGACAAAAAACGTTTTGGTCAGCGGTAGTAAGTTGGAGTAAATTTGTTTTTTACAAAATAAAATAAAATTTATTTATAGTTAAATTATACAAAATATTTTTAATTTTTTTTCTTAAGTTTTAAAGGTTTTAAATATAAATATTAAATTAAATTAATATTTGTGTTGTTTAGTGCCGCCCATAAATATCTATGGTGCCGCCGGATACCTTTGTTTTGATTTCATAGAGCTCATTGAGGCTCATTCTCTTCCGAACCTCCGATACGACAGCTCTGCTATCGGTAAACTTTATATTTGATTTTAGCAACTTATTTTTTAAATCTAGATAACTTTGGATTACAGGAGTAATCAATAAATTGCAGGTGGAATTTCTTCTATTTAGAGATATTTTGTGCTTCAGAAAAAGAGTTCCAGACTTAACAAATTAAAATTAAATCAAATTAGAAATTCATTGTTCATATCTCCCATTCAAAAGTAAGTGGCAAAGCTTTGGTAATTTGTTTTTAGTTTTTAAAATCATGATTTACTGTGTATCTTTCAATTTGTTTCGTTTGTTGCATTGCACGTGTTTAATTATGTTATATTATTATTAATTATTATAAGATTATCATTATGCTCTAACATTTTGTGTTTTACAAAAAGGAGTTGCAGATTGGAAAAATAAATTTAAATTCATTGTTCATATTTATCGTTCAAGGCTTCTGACTTCAATTGTTCCTCATCTAATATTGTTGAGCGACGAGATTGCTATCAGCCTATCGGTAAATGAGAAATTTTTTTGGGCAGGTAAGTTTTTTTTTATGTGATGGCATTACAACCATTATTATTCACGAGTAGTTATGACTATAAGATTATGAATTAATTTATCGGTCTTATTTTATTTTTTATTTTTCAGAGGAAATTAGAAAATTACATTTTAAAGAAAATCTTACATGCAACACCAATTTATTGTAAAAGTTTCACTGATATATGAGGTGCATGAAATTTGAAAGAAATGAAAGCAAGTGCAGTATTTTTGTGTTTCAACAAAATCATGAACAAAGTTCTCAAGCCAGCCTATCAATCTGCTGCTGTTTTGTTCAATTTATAATTGCATCATTTGCTAAATAAAAGTGGTACTCTTCGATTGTTCCAAATTGATGATCTCAGAAAACTCTCGGAAAATTCATTAAGTTAATGCTTTGAAGGTTTTTAATATTATTATTACTTCATGTTTTATTTCAATCTGTGTTTTATATCACATTTTTCAAAGCCACGGGTCAACATTTATTAACATGCCACATGTAGCGTTATATGCTTTCTGTAGACATGACACTTAAAAACTAAGAACAACTCAAAAACTAAGACTAGCGATTTTACGAAAAGCAGCTGTTGAACAGTGTGTGATAAATCTATTGTAAGCATTTATAATCTTACAAGTATTTAAAATAAATATAACCTGTTGAGATATATGAGCGGATTTTAACATTATTGCAGCCGTTAACTAATAAATTCTTTTTTTTCAGCTTCAGTCAATCATAATAAGCCTTTGCAGAAGATCACACTTGCAGAGTGGAACCAATACATTAAAGAACACTAATTAAAATTGAGGAAGTTCAGACGTAACTAAACGAGCAAACCAAACAACAAAGTGTTAACGAGAGAACAGATCAATTTTGATGACTGTGCACAGCATTCCGCTACAGCCCATCTAAGCCACATTGGGAAGGCTCTAAAATTTAATGAAGGAACAGAAGAGCGAAAAGAAGAGCAAGCTGGAGCGGTAAAGCGTAAAAGCAACCGGGATCGGGAAAAGTAAAAGAGACCGGGGCCGGAAAAGCGACCGTGAGCAGAAATGCGACCAGGAGTGAGAAAGCGACATGGAACGGGAAAGCAAGCGGTTAAGGAAACGGGAGCCAGAGAGAAAACGATAAAAAGCCTTTAAAATCCCCGGGCAATATTTGTACAACAATAAATACTTATGTTGTTCAATATTGTCTATAATTTTATTTTATTTTCTTCAAATCTGTTTAAAAGTGCCCAAACCTGGAATCGAACCCGGATAGTATGGATACTCAAGCCGGTCTCTAAACCACTAGAGTCACAAGAGTCACTAGACCAACTCATGTCACAAGATTAATTGGTTTGTGTTATAACTCTTTCTCAGAGATGGGCACAAACTATATTTTTTTTAGTTTTAGTTTACGGAAAATATTTTAAAATTTGAACTCAGAACATATTACTTAAAAATGTTCATAGAAACCTTTATGAGTGCATCAGACTTTCAATCTGGTGCTATATAAACAAATTATTATTATTATGATTACCACCTAAAGTAACTTTCTACTTTTTTAATATGAGTATTGATGCTCAATATTTATCTTAGACTCTAAATAATATTGCAAATACTATTTTACGTATATTGTTTTACATATCTCATATTATTGAATAGATTTTTAAAACTTACTAGCTTGTTAAGATTAGTATAAGTGCCTAATTATTTACCTATACAACTCTCCTGCTACTGTCTTTGTTTTAATTTTAAGGTTTAGAAAATATTTGAATAATTTTCTATATGAATTAAATAGTAATTATTTTTTCTCTACCAGTATACATGGTCCTTAAGGCTGACCAGGAGAGAGTTAAGAAGTTAAGACACTATTGTCAGAAACAATAACTCTACTTTGTAAAAATGGCCTGCATTATCAATCGGAGTTTTCAATCGAGGGCCTCATCGGGATAACAATCGACAAAAATGAAATATTCTTGGTAAGTCTGAAAGAGACGTTTCACATACCTCTGAGCTGTGAGACGTCTAAAAGAAAAAACGCTACTCCAGTTAAAATGACTTATAAAATAAAACTTCAACTTGGACAGTCTCTTCTCAGATTTTGTGGAATTTTTAAACAATTCAGACAATAGCAAATCTGCTTCGAATTTAACAGGCGCGAAAAAGACTTTAAGATTATCGTCATCTTCAGCTAATGAGCTCCCAAAAAGTAATTTTAAAAGTTTCCTATCCCAGAACCTTTATCAGAATATCAAGAATCGTTACCTAAAATTGTGAAGACGCTTGTAGCCAGGCACCATTTCTAATTTCTGAAAAAACCGATACTATTTATATGGACGCACCGGATGCCACAGAGATAAAAAACGGAAACACAGTTTGGAGACGAGGAGTCTGCCAAAGATATACTGATCGACAGCGTAGATTGTGTACTGTAAAAACATGTAATTAATTTATTATTACATTTATTATTTGCTAGTTATTAGTCAGTGCAACACTTTTTATATCTCTGTGAAGTTAACCTGATTCCGTTTGTAGAATTTGACTCAAGTATCTACATTGGTGACAGGACGCAAACATGGAAGATTCTCCGTTCGAAATTGCAACCCGACCGAGAAGCGTTTCCGAGACATGCAACGAAAGCAACAAAATTTATACTGGCATCAGAAGCTTCTCGGCAACAAACAGGGAAATGATCTATCTAGCTGAATCTAGCTCACGTCAAAACGGAGTCTACGTCTGATCAAAATGAAGGCGCCAGCAGTCAGTAGCGTAGCGAGGGTATCTGGCGCCCGGTGGCAAGGTATACAAAATGTGCCCCCATCTTCCACTGTCCTCCCAATTGGACGACCAAATCCAAGGGGACCGAAGACACCCGAGCTATATCCGGGGCTCGGTGAGCCCCCTCCTCAAGAAAATTTTGGAAATCACTTGTGTGAAATTGTGCAAAAATACAATTTGTTCATTTTATATGTTTAAAAATGACTAAAATTTTGTAAAATTGTTGTCCCTCCTTTTGCTCTTTGGCGCCCCAAAGCCTTTCGCCCGGGGGAAAATGTCCCCCTCTGCCTCCATCGCTATGTCACTGCCAGCAGTGCCAGCAGTTACCCGACGGCCAGAGGAGAGGTTGACTCAATGATCCGGTGCAGTGCATCTATTCAAAAGTTACAAGCAGGCCCGTCGGGACGGGGGTGTGGTGGTCGAGCACCACACACTATTTGACACACTGTCGATACAACTTATATTGTCAGTTACAAATGAAGGTATTGTCAGTTACAAATTAAGGTATTGTCGGTACAGCTTATATTGTCAGTTACAAATGAAGGTATTGTCGGTACAGCTTATATTGTCAGTTAAAAATATATTGTTGGTACAATTTATATTGTCAGTTAAAAATATATTTTCAGTACAAATATAATGTCAGTAAAGATATAATGTTGCTCGGCTACGCTGTAGGATGAGAGCGCACACCAGCAAACACACATGGGAAAGTGTTGACCATGCAGCACAATGGATGTCCTAATATCATGGGCGCCCGCAGAAAATTTTATTTTTGTTTTAATACTTGATCTCAACTATTCTCAACAAATTTAGATTTTTGTTAGTTAGATTTATCATTCTGCTTGCATGAGTCAAAGTTTTTCTCTTAAGAAAAAGTTGGTAGTGAACAATATTTATTAATTATTTTTACAATTTTGTGCACATTCATGAATGGTTTATTAGTTCTAACCTGTTAATTTGCTTCTTGAGATTGCGATGCGTTCAAAGTGCTGGTCCCCACAAGCGGTTTAATTTGCATTACAGTTATGTGACAGTTTTCAAGCAGTGTGGTTTCAGAGCCACCGGGACGAGGGGGCCGAGGGTTGACCACTCAAAAAATTCCTCGTACACCCTTGGAATTTAAACAAAAATTTCAAAAAAATCCAAATAACACAAAAATTCCAAAATACGCAAAAATTAAAAAAATTCAAAAATACGCAAAAATTCAAAAATTTTTTCAAGGAATCAACCCCTCGGGGGGGGGTCCAAAAAAGTTTATGAAACCCACAAATTCCAAAATTTTATTTTTTTAATGCTATATTTTTTTCCATAAATAGCGGATAGCCGGGGAGGGGGTAGTCGTAGTAACTTTTCAAAAAATTTATTAAAAATTTTGGAAAATACTTACTACAATTGCTGCGCCAAATCATCAGCTCTGTTTGGTGGAAAAATTTACAGATATGATTTTCTAGGGGCTTATTCCTTAGACTTTGCCCAGGGCGCCAAAAACTCTAGCTATGTCACTGCAGTTACTGGGTTGTCTTGAACTATTTCTTAAACTTGTGTTAATATTGGTGTAAAGCAGCCTTACCAAATGTGCTTATTTATTTTTTTAAACCTGAATTGTTATATAGATACAAAATCCCAAGCCCGGTCCTGTTCATTTTTATTACCACAAAAACCCATGTCTCAGCTAAATAGCCTTGACCCATGCTAATTTTGGTCTGGCCCGATCCGTTTGATAACCTTTATATAAAGTCCCGCGCAGAACACATCCGTGCAGAGCTCTAATTTGGTACCAACTCTGATCAATGTTTTGTGAGTATAATTTTTTTAGGTTACACTGATGAAATGGAAAAACACATTGTGAAAAATAGTTGTTTTTACAATTATTTTAATGTTTTTAAATGAAAATCAATAAGCTGAAATTATACAATGCATACTCAGGCCCGTAGCTAGCGGGGGGCTGGGGGGCTGCAGCCCCCCCACTAAAAATTTAAGCCCCCCCACTAGAATTTTTGGCAGGATTTTTACCTTATTTACACTTAAGCCAGCCAAGTGATTAGGAAGTTACGATCCGCAATTTAAATTTAAATATGAATGTATTAAATAAAATTAAATAAAAAAGTGAATGAAGTCGAGATAATAGATGAACCATTGCTACAACCCATACCAAAAAGAACAAAAGTCACAGAGTAGCACGCTACGTGATTCTGTAGTTATGTCTACTCTTGGACAGAGTTATGAGCAAGAGTGTTCACCAGAGTGGAATCAGCTTTGTTCTGTTTATTTTAGCATGTTGGGCAGTATATTAGGAGAGTTGAATTATTTGTTAAATAAAAAACTGTTACCATCATCATAGTAAAATCGCTTCATGGAGAGTGAATATACCGATGGCAAAGGATCCAGTGTTTAAAGCATTTTAAGAGTGGCTTCTTTGGTTTTGTCAGCATTGGTCGTGGTAGATATCTTCTTATTGTTGTTTGAGTATTTTATCGAAATCTATATATATATAAATAAGATTATGTAAGTATCTTAGTCCTTTATGCATTGCTTCATCATTCATCCGATCGTAATGCAATGTTTATACAAGCTTGAGAGGCAATGGGAGACAATTAAAGTGAAAACAAATTGAAATCGGTCACAAAATGAGCAGAGCGGAGCGGGAAAGCGAGCGGAAACGGGAATTAGAAAGTGAGCGGAAACCGGAACGGGAAAGCAAAAGGGAACAAAAATAACAATTGAGAGCAAAAAAGCGAGCGGGAAAAGTAAAGCGACCAAGGGCGGGAAAGCGTCCGGGATCGGGAAAGCGAAGGAAAACGAGAAAAAAGAACGCCCTCGTGTATGCGCAAGCTGTGGAAAGAATGGACATTGCACAGGAAGTAAGGCCTGTCCAAAATATGTTTTCTCCATGAAAGTCAATTCAGCTGTTGCGAAGGAAGGTATTTCTTATGCCGCTGCCTTGAAACAGGTTGTGACAAAAAAGCCTTTTACCAAAAACAAAATACAGCACAGAAAAAGCTAGAACAAATGTCCAAAAACACACCAAAAAAGAGCGGTTCTGAAAAGAAAACGCCTGTCACACAAACTCATAATAAAGAAAAACAAGCTATTACTAAAAACAAAAAAGAAGAGAAGAAAGCATCAAAAATGAAAAAAGACAGAAAAACGTGATTAACCAATGAGCTTGCCAACGATACAGGGGCTTGTCGAGGAGATTCAGGAAATAACAAAAGACATACCACAAATGCCCTTGAAAGCTGTAATGAAAACCATTATAAAAATGTTCAATAACATCCTTAAATACAATGGCTTTCAGGCGTACCCTGGAGATATGGAGGTTTCCGAATCTTAAAATTTGAATCCTCTAGAAAACGGTATAAACCAATTCAAAAAACCAAACATGGACAGCAGCCTTACCATTTTACAGTGGAACTGTCAAAGTATTCGAACGAGAGTCAACGAACTAAATATTTTTATTGGAAAAATGGTTCAATTCAATATCTACACAAACAAGTTCAATATGCCGGAAGTTATCAGGTACTAATACGGTTCTGTGAGGAATACTTGTTTTTACTACACCCCCTCCACGAGATTTTCTATCGTATCGAACTGAATCATAATCTTTAGTCAGAAATAAACTACTTGGAATCTCTTCTAATAGCCAAGTTTCAGTAATACAAAACATATCTGGTCTGCAGTCTTCTAGAAAAAAAACGAAAATCTTAAAATTGTTAGATATACTTCTGAGGTTTGTGAAAGCTAGGGTGCTACTGTTACTTCCGAAAAAGTTCACCCTTGCCACTTGCCACTTAACCCAGCCGGGGCAGGAGGATGACCATCAGTAACTTTTTTTCTTTCGCATCTCTTTTTTGTAGTTGAGTTCAGCCTGTTGTTTTGTCAGGTCTCTGTTCATGAAGATTTTTCGTACATCCTCATTCTTGGACGAGCGCAAAATCCGAGACGACATCAGCAGTTCTTCATATATATATATATATATATATATATATATATATATATATATATATATATATATATATATATATATATATATATATATATATATATATATATATATATATATATATATATATATATATATATATAAATGTATATATAAACATTTATATATATATATATATATATACATATATATACATTTATATATATATATATTTATACACTAATATATATATATGTATATATATATACATATATATAAATACATATACATATATATATATATATATATATATAAATGTATATATATATATAATTGTATATATATATATACATTTATATATACATATATATATATATATATATATATATATACATTTACATATATATGTAAATATATAAATGTATATATATATATATATATATGTATATATAAAAATTTACATATATATGTAAATATATAAATGTATATATATATATATATATATATATATATATATCAATATTTATAAATTTATATATATATATATGTATATATATATATACATATATATAAATACATATACATATATACATATATATATACATATAAATGTATATATATATAATTGTATATATATATATACATTTATATATACATATATATATATATACATTTACATATATATGTAAATATATAAATGTATATATATATATGTATATATATAAATTTACATATATATGTAAATATATAAATGTATATATATATATATATGAATATATATAAATTATATATATATATATATATATATATATATATATGTATATATATAAATGTATATATACATATATATATATATATATATATATATATATATATATATATATATATATATATATATAAATGTATATATATATATATATATATATATATATATATATATATATATATATATATATATATATATATATATATATATATATATCGTTGTTTATTTTTTGTTGGATAAAGAGCTCAGTGGTAATTTTATTTAGCTTATATACATCCTATTAATATTAATTATAAAGATTGTTTTCTATTTAAATAAGTTTAACAACAAATTTAAAACATTGTATATTTACCCACATCAGCAAATGACTTTGAAAAAATCATGCCTTGATTTTATCGTATTCAACTTCAAGGAAACATTTTTGGAACCATCTTATAAATTCAGTTGTCTTCCTTATAGGGTTAAAAATAATGTAGAACTGTCATCCCATTTTTTTAGAGAAATATATTTAAGAAGTCAGAATTTGGGATTGGGATTACATCATGAATACATATTACCATTATTTTTGAAATTTGATCACATGAATGAAATAATCCTAAAAGATGTTACATTCAACCATATTATCCAGCCTTTAGAAATCATTGCGAGCAGAGGAAAATTAACTCGTATTTCATTTGAAGAAAATTCTTTTCGTTCCATTGACAACCGTAGTTTTCTTAATACATTATTAAGTCTGTCAGAAAAATTGTTTCATCACTTTTGGCAAAATCCGTTTTCGTCTTCAAATTTAAAAGAATTAGAATTAGATGTTATATGTCAATGTATTAACATGCTGGACAAAGATGATAGTTTTTCGTGGTTGTGCCCCAAATTAGTAAATCTGTCTTTGCGTTGTGTTTGTAGAATTGCAACCGTCCAGAAAGAGGATCTAATTGATAATCTCAAACTTGTATTTCCTTGCGAAAATTTGAAAGTTTTGAGAATATCTGGTTGTTGGTATGCAAGAAACACAATACACAAATTTTCGCGCTTTCCTAATCTTGAAAAATTGGCTATAAATTCGTTTGTTGGTGAATCATTGGTAGAATTAGTCGATTCAATATCATATCTGTCCAATTTAACCTGGCTTGATATGAGTGAAAACAATTGTTTTTGTTTAATTAATAACATGAATTTACAATTAATATACCAAATGGTAGACAAATTAGCCAAATTAGTTTATTTGGATATCAGTAATTCAATATTTGCTAAGTTTGAAGGTTCTGTAAGGTGGACGCACTCAAGATGCTTTCAATATTTAGGGCTGCGTTTTGGTTGTGGAGAAGTAAAAACAAACTTAAGGTCTGAAGTTGTAAGTGAATTTTCTTCATTTGATGGAATTTTAGTGACCATGAAAAACGTTATTGGAAATAATGAAACGTTTTTAAACTGCATTAGCCGTTTGACGAATATGACTGTCAAAAAAGAATATGAATCAATTATAAGAAATAACATGTCTGTTATCACTGATTTTTTGTTTAGAAAACTTTATTGGTACAATCCCTATCAAAGTTATGATTTAGGTTATCAAATGTTGAATCTTATTTATTTATTGTCCGAAATTGGTCCTAAAAAAAAAGATTTGAAAATGTTTATTAAAGTGATTTTGAATTCTAAACACAAACGATTTTGGATAGACATGCTGATTCGAATGAAATTGGAAGACGGGCTATGGAAAGAATTATTATTATCCAATCACGGCTATGTCTCAATTATTCTGTTCCAAAATATAAGCTCTTTTTTTGACACCAGGTTAATCGTCAATCATCTAATAATTGCATATGAAAAATATCACCACTATACAAAATGTTTGATTCCAGAAGCTGATGTTATTCTAAAATTTGTTAAATTAAACTCAAACGATCAAGGACTTAAAAAGACGTTTTTTCAAAGACACAATGAATTAAAACATGGTCTTGATAGACAGCAATTAATTTTTAAATTAGATTATTTGTCTCTTGCGTATGTCAACGAACCTATACAGGTGATTCCCTTAACACTTTCAGAACGTCCTTTTATTTTTTAATTCTTTGTTAATAAAAAATTTAAAAAAAAAACACAGAGATAATCAACCATAAATAAGTGAACCGTTTAAAGTTTTGTTGTTCACAAATTCTCTATATTTTTAAATTGGCAGCTTCTTATTACCATGTTTTTCTTAACTTGCTTTTTTGTCTGTCTGACCTGTCTGTCATTTTTTTGTCCAAGGGTATATATAACATGAAAGATAAAGAAACACTAATATAAACCTAAATATATAAATATATATATCTACTAGCGGGGGCACCCGGCGTTGCCCGGGGTTTTTAGAGGTTTACCTAAAGCGTATGTGTATGTATGTATGTATGTCCTTTATGCATTGCTACACCATTCATCCGATCGTAATGATATTTACACACAACCTTGAGAGTCAAGGGGAATCAAATATAGTAAAAAAATTGAAATCCGTCACAAAATGAGCGGAGCGGGTGAGTGAGCGGGAACTATATACATATATATATATATATATATATATACATATACATACATAAATGAGCGAAAACGGAAACGGGAAGCCAATTGAGAGCGAAAGGTAGAGCGGGAAAGGGAAAGCGACCGAGAACGGGAAAGCAACCGGGAGCGGGAAAGCGACCGGGAGCTGGAAAACGACCGAGAGCGGGAAAGCGACCGGGAGCGGAAAAGCGACCGGGAACGCGACGGGAACGGGAAAGCGACCGGGAACGCGACGGGAACGGGAGAGCGACCGGGAACGCGACGGGAACAGGAAAGCGGAGAAGGAAACGGGAGCGAGAGAGAGAAACATTAGAAAAACCTCTAAAAACCCCGAGCAACGCCGAGTGCCCCCGCTAGTCATATATAAAAATGAAATGTTTGTTTGTTTGTTCGGACATAAAATGTAAACGGCCGAACAGATTTAATTGAAATTTGGCACACTTATGTATCTTATTCAAGCGGTGGTTCCTGTAAAATTTTAAATAAATTGGTTTCTCCGTTGATGTTTTATGGACAAAAAACGTTTTGGTCAGCGGTAGTAAGTTGGAGTAAATTTGTTTTTTACAAAATAAAATAAAATTTATTTATAGTTAAATTATACAAAATATTTTTAATTTTTTTTCTTAAGTTTTAAAGGTTTTAAATATAAATATTAAATTAAATTAATATTTGTGTTGTTTAGTGCCGCCCATAAATATCTATGGTGCCGCCGGATACCTTTGTTTTGATTTCATAGAGCTCATTGAGGCTCATTCTCTTCCGAACCTCCGATACGACAGCTCTGCTATCGGTAAACTTTATATTTGATTTTAGCAACTTATTTTTTAAATCTAGATAACTTTGGATTACAGGAGTAATCAATAAATTGCAGGTGGAATTTCTTCTATTTAGAGATATTTTGTGCTTCAGAAAAAGAGTTCCAGACTTAACAAATTAAAATTAAATCAAATTAGAAATTCATTGTTCATATCTCCCATTCAAAAGTAAGTGGCAAAGCTTTGGTAATTTGTTTTTAGTTTTTAAAATCATGATTTACTGTGTATCTTTCAATTTGTTTCGTTTGTTGCATTGCACGTGTTTAATTATGTTATATTATTATTAATTATTATAAGATTATCATTATGCTCTAACATTTTGTGTTTTACAAAAAGGAGTTGCAGATTGGAAAAATAAATTTAAATTCATTGTTCATATTTATCGTTCAAGGCTTCTGACTTCAATTGTTCCTCATCTAATATTGTTGAGCGACGAGATTGCTATCAGCCTATCGGTAAATGAGAAATTTTTTTGGGCAGGTAAGTTTTTTTTTATGTGATGGCATTACAACCATTATTATTCACGAGTAGTTATGACTATAAGATTATGAATTAATTTATCGGTCTTATTTTATTTTTTATTTTTCAGAGGAAATTAGAAAATTACATTTTAAAGAAAATCTTACATGCAACACCAATTTATTGTAAAAGTTTCACTGATATATGAGGTGCATGAAATTTGAAAGAAATGAAAGCAAGTGCAGTATTTTTGTGTTTCAACAAAATCATGAACAAAGTTCTCAAGCCAGCCTATCAATCTGCTGCTGTTTTGTTCAATTTATAATTGCATCATTTGCTAAATAAAAGTGGTACTCTTCGATTGTTCCAAATTGATGATCTCAGAAAACTCTCGGAAAATTCATTAAGTTAATGCTTTGAAGGTTTTTAATATTATTATTACTTCATGTTTTATTTCAATCTGTGTTTTATATCACATTTTTCAAAGCCACGGGTCAACATTTATTAACATGCCACATGTAGCGTTATATGCTTTCTGTAGACATGACACTTAAAAACTAAGAACAACTCAAAAACTAAGACTAGCGATTTTACGAAAAGCAGCTGTTGAACAGTGTGTGATAAATCTATTGTAAGCATTTATAATCTTACAAGTATTTAAAATAAATATAACCTGTTGAGATATATGAGCGGATTTTAACATTATTGCAGCCGTTAACTAATAAATTCTTTTTTTTCAGCTTCAGTCAATCATAATAAGCCTTTGCAGAAGATCACACTTGCAGAGTGGAACCAATACATTAAAGAACACTAATTAAAATTGAGGAAGTTCAGACGTAACTAAACGAGCAAACCAAACAACAAAGTGTTAACGAGAGAACAGATCAATTTTGATGACTGTGCACAGCATTCCGCTACAGCCCATCTAAGCCACATTGGGAAGGCTCTAAAATTTAATGAAGGAACAGAAGAGCGAAAAGAAGAGCAAGCTGGAGCGGTAAAGCGTAAAAGCAACCGGGATCGGGAAAAGTAAAAGAGACCGGGGCCGGAAAAGCGACCGTGAGCAGAAATGCGACCAGGAGTGAGAAAGCGACATGGAACGGGAAAGCAAGCGGTTAAGGAAACGGGAGCCAGAGAGAAAACGATAAAAAGCCTTTAAAATCCCCGGGCAATATTTGTACAACAATAAATACTTATGTTGTTCAATATTGTCTATAATTTTATTTTATTTTCTTCAAATCTGTTTAAAAGTGCCCAAACCTGGAATCGAACCCGGATAGTATGGATACTCAAGCCGGTCTCTAAACCACTAGAGTCACAAGAGTCACTAGACCAACTCATGTCACAAGATTAATTGGTTTGTGTTATAACTCTTTCTCAGAGATGGGCACAAACTATATTTTTTTTAGTTTTAGTTTACGGAAAATATTTTAAAATTTGAACTCAGAACATATTACTTAAAAATGTTCATAGAAACCTTTATGAGTGCATCAGACTTTCAATCTGGTGCTATATAAACAAATTATTATTATTATGATTACCACCTAAAGTAACTTTCTACTTTTTTAATATGAGTATTGATGCTCAATATTTATCTTAGACTCTAAATAATATTGCAAATACTATTTTACGTATATTGTTTTACATATCTCATATTATTGAATAGATTTTTAAAACTTACTAGCTTGTTAAGATTAGTATAAGTGCCTAATTATTTACCTATACAACTCTCCTGCTACTGTCTTTGTTTTAATTTTAAGGTTTAGAAAATATTTGAATAATTTTCTATATGAATTAAATAGTAATTATTTTTTCTCTACCAGTATACATGGTCCTTAAGGCTGACCAGGAGAGAGTTAAGAAGTTAAGACACTATTGTCAGAAACAATAACTCTACTTTGTAAAAATGGCCTGCATTATCAATCGGAGTTTTCAATCGAGGGCCTCATCGGGATAACAATCGACAAAAATGAAATATTCTTGGTAAGTCTGAAAGAGACGTTTCACATACCTCTGAGCTGTGAGACGTCTAAAAGAAAAAACGCTACTCCAGTTAAAATGACTTATAAAATAAAACTTCAACTTGGACAGTCTCTTCTCAGATTTTGTGGAATTTTTAAACAATTCAGACAATAGCAAATCTGCTTCGAATTTAACAGGCGCGAAAAAGACTTTAAGATTATCGTCATCTTCAGCTAATGAGCTCCCAAAAAGTAATTTTAAAAGTTTCCTATCCCAGAACCTTTATCAGAATATCAAGAATCGTTACCTAAAATTGTGAAGACGCTTGTAGCCAAGCACCATTTCTAATTTCTGAAAAAACCGATACTATTTATATGGACGCACCGGATGCCACAGAGATAAAAAACGGAAACACAGTTTGGAGACGAGGAGTCTGCCAAAGATATACTGATCGACAGCGTAGATTGTGTACTGTAAAAACATGTAATTAATTTATTATTACATTTATTATTTGCTAGTTATTAGTCAGTGCAACACTTTTTATATCTCTGTGAAGTTAACCTGATTCCGTTTGTAGAATTTGACTCAAGTATCTACATTGGTGACAGGACGCAAACATGGAAGATTCTCCGTTCGAAATTGCAACCCGACCGAGAAGCGTTTCCGAGACATGCAACGAAAGCAACAAAATTTATACTGGCATCAGAAGCTTCTCGGCAACAAACAGGGAAATGATCTATCTAGCTGAATCTAGCTCACGTCAAAACGGAGTCTACGTCTGATCAAAATGAAGGCGCCAGCAGTCAGTAGCGTAGCGAGGGTATCTGGCGCCCGGTGGCAAGGTATACAAAATGTGCCCCCATCTTCCACTGTCCTCCCAATTGGACGACCAAATCCAAGGGGACCGAAGACACCCGAGCTATATCCGGGGCTCGGTGAGCCCCCTCCTCAAGAAAATTTTGGAAATCACTTGTGTGAAATTGTGCAAAAATACAATTTGTTCATTTTATATGTTTAAAAATGACTAAAATTTTGTAAAATTGTTGTCCCTCCTTTTGCTCTTTGGCGCCCCAAAGCCTTTCGCCCGGGGGAAAATGTCCCCCTCTGCCTCCATCGCTATGTCACTGCCAGCAGTGCCAGCA
Source organism: Erpobdella octoculata (assembly GCA_963978895.1). Classification (NCBI taxonomy): domain Eukaryota; kingdom Metazoa; phylum Annelida; class Clitellata; order Hirudinida; family Erpobdellidae; genus Erpobdella; species Erpobdella octoculata. Next base: position 1,606,898 of record OZ022238.1, on the reverse strand, counting down.
GTTACCCGACGGCCAGAGGAGAGGTTGACTCAATGATCCGGTGCAGTGCATCTATTCAAAAGTTACAAGCAGGCCCGTCGGGACGGGGGTGTGGTGGTCGAGCACCACACACTATTTGACACACTGTCGATACAACTTATATTGTCAGTTACAAATGAAGGTATTGTCAGTTACAAATTAAGGTATTGTCGGTACAGCTTATATTGTCAGTTACAAATGAAGGTATTGTCGGTACAGCTTATATTGTCAGTTAAAAATATATTGTTGGTACAATTTATATTGTCAGTTAAAAATATATTTTCAGTACAAATATAATGTCAGTAAAGATATAATGTTGCTCGGCTACGCTGTAGGATGAGAGCGCACACCAGCAAACACACATGGGAAAGTGTTGACCATGCAGCACAATGGATGTCCTAATATCATGGGCGCCCGCAGAAAATTTTATTTTTGTTTTAATACTTGATCTCAACTATTCTCAACAAATTTAGATTTTTGTTAGTTAGATTTATCATTCTGCTTGCATGAGTCAAAGTTTTTCTCTTAAGAAAAAGTTGGTAGTGAACAATATTTATTAATTATTTTTACAATTTTGTGCACATTCATGAATGGTTTATTAGTTCTAACCTGTTAATTTGCTTCTTGAGATTGCGATGCGTTCAAAGTGCTGGTCCCCACAAGCGGTTTAATTTGCATTACAGTTATGTGACAGTTTTCAAGCAGTGTGGTTTCAGAGCCACCGGGACGAGGGGGCCGAGGGTTGACCACTCAAAAAATTCCTCGTACACCCTTGGAATTTAAACAAAAATTTCAAAAAAATCCAAATAACACAAAAATTCCAAAATACGCAAAAATTAAAAAAATTCAAAAATACGCAAAAATTCAAAAATTTTTTCAAGGAATCAACCCCTCGGGGGGGGGGTCCAAAAAAGTTTATGAAACCCACAAATTCCAAAATTTTATTTTTTTAATGCTATATTTTTTTCCATAAATAGCGGATAGCCGGGGAGGGGGTAGTCGTAGTAACTTTTCAAAAAATTTATTAAAAATTTTGGAAAATACTTACTACAATTGCTGCGCCAAATCATCAGCTCTGTTTGGTGGAAAAATTTACAGATATGATTTTCTAGGGGCTTATTCCTTAGACTTTGCCCAGGGCGCCAAAAACTCTAGCTATGTCACTGCAGTTACTGGGTTGTCTTGAACTATTTCTTAAACTTGTGTTAATATTGGTGTAAAGCAGCCTTACCAAATGTGCTTATTTATTTTTTTAAACCTGAATTGTTATATAGATACAAAATCCCAAGCCCGGTCCTGTTCATTTTTATTACCACAAAAACCCATGTCTCAGCTAAATAGCCTTGACCCATGCTAATTTTGGTCTGGCCCGATCCGTTTGATAACCTTTATATAAAGTCCCGCGCAGAACACATCCGTGCAGAGCTCTAATTTGGTACCAACTCTGATCAATGTTTTGTGAGTATAATTTTTTTAGGTTACACTGATGAAATGGAAAAACACATTGTGAAAAATAGTTGTTTTTACAATTATTTTAATGTTTTTAAATGAAAATCAATAAGCTGAAATTATACAATGCATACTCAGGCCCGTAGCTAGCGGGGGGCTGGGGGGCTGCAGCCCCCCCACTAAAAATTTAAGCCCCCCCACTAGAATTTTTGGCAGGATTTTTACCTTATTTACACTTAAGCCAGCCAAGTGATTAGGAAGTTACGATCCGCAATTTAAATTTAAATATGAATGTATTAAATAAAATTAAATAAAAAAGTGAATGAAGTCGAGATAATAGATGAACCATTGCTACAACCCATACCAAAAAGAACAAAAGTCACAGAGTAGCACGCTACGTGATTCTGTAGTTATGTCTACTCTTGGACAGAGTTATGAGCAAGAGTGTTCACCAGAGTGGAATCAGCTTTGTTCTGTTTATTTTAGCATGTTGGGCAGTATATTAGGAGAGTTGAATTATTTGTTAAATAAAAAACTGTTACCATCATCATAGTAAAATCTCTTCATGGAGAGTGAATATACCGATGGCAAAGGATCCAGTGTGCAAAGCATTTTAAAAATGGCTTCTTTGGTTTTGTCAGCATTGGTCGTGGTAGATATCTTCTTATTGTTGTTTGAGTATTTTATCGAAATCTATATATATATAAATAAGATTATGTAAGTATCTTAGTCCTTTATGCATTGCTTCATCATTCATCCGATCGTAATGCAATGTTTATACAAGCTTGAGAGGCAATGGGAGACAATTAAAGTGAAAACAAATTGAAATCGGTCACAAAATGAGCAGAGCGGAGCGGGAAGCGAGCGGAAACGGGAATTAGAAAGTGAGCGGAAACCGGAACGGGAAAGCAAAAGGGAACAAAAATAACAATTGAGAGCAAAAAAGCGAGCGGGAAAAGTAAAGCGACCAAGGGCGGGAAAGCGTCCGGGATCGGGAAAGCAAAGGAAAACGAGAAAAAAGAACGCCCTCGTGTATGCGCAAGCTGTGGAAAGAATGGACATTGCACAGGAAGTAAGGCCTGTCCAAAATATGTTTTCTCCATGAAAGTCAATTCAGCTGTTGCGAAGGAAGGTATTTCTTATGCCGCTGCCTTGAAAAAGGTTGTGACAAAAAAGCCTTTTACCAAAAACAAAATACAGCACAGAAAAAGCTAGAACAAATGTCCAAAAACACACCAAAAAAGAGCGGTTCTGAAAAGAAAACGCCTGTCACACAAACTCATAATAAAGAAAAACAAGCTATTACTAAAAACAAAAAAGAAGAGAAGAAAGCATCAAAAATGAAAAAAGACAGAAAAACGTGATTAACCAATGAGCTTGCCAACGATACAGGGGCTTGTCGAGGAGATTCAGGAAATAACAAAAGACATACCACAAATGCCCTTGAAAGCTGTAATGAAAACCATTATAAAAATGTTCAATAACATCCTTAAATACAATGGCTTTCAGGCGTACCCTGGAGATATGGAGGTTTCCGAATCTTAAAATTTGAATCCTCTAGAAAACGGTATAAACCAATTCAAAAAACCAAACATGGACAGCAGCCTTACCATTTTACAGTGGAACTGTCAAAGTATTCGAACGAGAGTCAACGAACTAAATATTTTTATTGGAAAAATGGTTCAATTCAATATCTACACAAACAAGTTCAATATGCCGGAAGTTATCAGGTACTAATACGGTTCTGTGAGGAATACTTGTTTTTACTACACCCCCTCCACGAGATTTTCTATCGTATCGAACTGAATCATAATCTTTAGTCAGAAATAAACTACTTGGAATCTCTTCTAATAGCCAAGTTTCAGTAATACAAAACATATCTGGTCTGCAGTCTTCTAGAAAAAAAACGAAAATCTTAAAATTGTTAGATATACTTCTGAGGTTTGTGAAAGCTAGGGTGCTACTGTTACTTCCGAAAAAGTTCACCCTTGCCACTTGCCACTTAACCCAGCCGGGGCAGGAGGATGACCATCAGTAACTTTTTTTCTTTCGCATCTCTTTTTTGTAGTTGAGTTCAGCCTGTTGTTTTGTCAGGTCTCTGTTCATGAAGATTTTTCGTACATCCTCATTCTTGGACGAGCGCAAAATCCGAGACGACATCAGCAGTTCTTCATATATATATATATATATATATATATATATATATATATATATATATATATATATATATATATATATATATATATATATATATATATATATATATATATATATATATAAATGTATATATAAACATTTATATATATATATATATATATATATATACATATATATACATTTATATATATATATATATTTATACACTAATATATATATATGTATATATATATACATATATATAAATACATATACATATATATATATATATATATATATAAATGTATATATATATATAATTGTATATATATATATACATTTATATATACATATATATATATATATATATATATACATTTACATATATATGTAAATATATAAATGTATATATATATATATATATATGTATATATAAAAATTTACATATATATGTAAATATATAAATGTATATATATATATATATATATATATATATATATATATATATATATCAATATTTATAAATTTATATATATATATATGTATATATATATATATACATATATATAAATACATATACATATATACATATATATATACATATAAATGTATATATATATAATTGTATATATATATATACATTTATATATACATATATATATATATACATTTACATATATATGTAAATATATAAATGTATATATATATATGTATATATATAAATTTACATATATATGTAAATATATAAATGTATATATATATATATATGAATATATATAAATTTATATATATATATATATATATATATATATATATATATATATATATATATATGTATATATATAAATGTATATATACATATATATATATAAATGTATATATACATATATATATATATATATATATATATATATATATATATATATATAAATGTATATATATATATATATATATATATATATATATATATATATATATATATATATATATATATATATATATATATATATATATATATATATATATATATATATATATATATATATCGTTGTTTATTTTTTGTTGGATAAAGAGCTCAGTGGTAATTTTATTTAGCTTATATACATCCTATTAATATTAATTATAAAGATTGTTTTCTATTTAAATAAGTTTAACAACAAATTTAAAACATTGTATATTTACCCACATCAGCAAATGACTTTGAAAAAATCATGCCTTGATTTTATCGTATTCAACTTCAAGGAAACATTTTTGGAACCATCTTATAAATTCAGTTGTCTTCCTTATAGGGTTAAAAATAATGTAGAACTGTCATCCCATTTTTTTAGAGAAATATATTTAAGAAGTCAGAATTTGGGATTGGGATTACATCATGAATACATATTACCATTATTTTTGAAATTTGATCACATGAATGAAATAATCCTAAAAGATGTTACATTCAACCATATTATCCAGCCTTTAGAAATCATTGCGAGCAGAGGAAAATTAACTCGTATTTCATTTGAAGAAAATTCTTTTCGTTCCATTGACAACCGTAGTTTTCTTAATACATTATTAAGTCTGTCAGAAAAATTGTTTCATCACTTTTGGCAAAATCCGTTTTCGTCTTCAAATTTAAAAGAATTAGAATTAGATGTTATATGTCAATGTATTAACATGCTGGACAAAGATGATAGTTTTTCGTGGTTGTGCCCCAAATTAGTAAATCTGTCTTTGCGTTGTGTTTGTAGAATTGCAACCGTCCAGAAAGAGGATCTAATTGATAATCTCAAACTTGTATTTCCTTGCGAAAATTTGAAAGTTTTGAGAATATCTGGTTGTTGGTATGCAAGAAACACAATACACAAATTTTCGCGCTTTCCTAATCTTGAAAAATTGGCTATAAATTCGTTTGTTGGTGAATCATTGGTAGAATTAGTCGATTCAATATCATATCTGTCCAATTTAACCTGGCTTGATATGAGTGAAAACAATTGTTTTTGTTTAATTAATAACATGAATTTACAATTAATATACCAAATGGTAGACAAATTAGCCAAATTAGTTTATTTGGATATCAGTAATTCAATATTTGCTAAGTTTGAAGGTTCTGTAAGGTGGACGCACTCAAGATGCTTTCAATATTTAGGGCTGCGTTTTGGTTGTGGAGAAGTAAAAACAAACTTAAGGTCTGAAGTTGTAAGTGAATTTTCTTCATTTGATGGAATTTTAGTGACCATGAAAAACGTTATTGGAAATAATGAAACGTTTTTAAACTGCATTAGCCGTTTGACGAATATGACTGTCAAAAAAGAATATGAATCAATTATATGTCTGTTATCACTGATTTTTTGTTTAGAAAACTTTATTGGTACAATCCCTATCAAAGTTATGATTTAGGTTATCAAATGTTGAATCTTATTTATTTATTGTCCGAAATTGGTCCTAAAAAAAAAGATTTGAAAATGTTTATTAAAGTGATTTTGAATTCTAAACACAAACGATTTTGGATAGACATGCTGATTCGAATGAAATTGGAAGACGGGCTATGGAAAGAATTATTATTATCCAATCACGGCTATGTCTCAATTATTCTGTTCCAAAATATAAGCTCTTTTTTTGACACCAGGTTAATCGTCAATCATCTAATAATTGCATATGAAAAATATCACCACTATACAAAATGTTTGATTCCAGAAGCTGATGTTATTCTAAAATTTGTTAAATTAAACTCAAACGATCAAGGACTTAAAAAGACGTTTTTTCAAAGACACAATGAATTAAAACATGGTCTTGATAGACAGCAATTAATTTTTAAATTAGATTATTTGTCTCTTGCGTATGTCAACGAACCTATACAGGTGATTCCCTTAACACTTTCAGAACGTCCTTTTATTTTTTAATTCTTTGTTAATAAAAAATTTAAAAAAAAAACACAGAGATAATCAACCATAAATAAGTGAACCGTTTAAAGTTTTGTTGTTCACAAATTCTCTATATTTTTAAATTGGCAGCTTCTTATTACCATGTTTTTCTTAACTTGCTTTTTTGTCTGTCTGACCTGTCTGTCATTTTTTTGTCCAAGGGTATATATAACATGAAAGATAAAGAAACACTAATATAAACCTAAATATATAAATATATATATCTACTAGCGGGGGCACCCGGCGTTGCCCGGGGTTTTTAGAGGTTTACCTAAAGCGTATGTGTATGTATGTATGTATGTCCTTTATGCATTGCTACACCATTCATCCGATCGTAATGATATTTACACACAACCTTGAGAGTCAAGGGGAATCAAATATAGTAAAAAAATTGAAATCCGTCACAAAATGAGCGGAGCGGGTGAGTGAGCGGGAACTATATACATATATATATATATATATATATATATATATATATATATATATATATATATATATATATATATATATATATATATATATATATATATATATATATATATATATATACATATACATATACATACATAAATGAGCGAAAACGGAAACGGGAAGCCAATTGAGAGCGAAAGGTAGAGCGGGAAAGGGAAAGCGACCGAGAACGGGAAAGCAACCGGGAGCGGGAAAGCGACCGGGAGCTGGAAAACGACCGAGAGCGGGAAAGCGACCGGGAGCGGAAAAGCGACCGGGAACGCGACCGGGAACGCGACGGGAACGGGAAAGCGACCGGGAACGCGACGGGAACGGGAACGCGACGGGAACAGGAAAGCGGAGAAGGAAACGGGAGCGAGAGAGAGAAACATTAGAAAAACCTCTAAAAACCCCGAGCAACGCCGAGTGCCCCCGCTAGTCATATATAAAAATGAAATGTTTGTTTGTTTGTTCGGACATAAAATGTAAACGGCCGAACAGATTTAATTGAAATTTGGCACACTTATGTATCTTATTCAAGCGGTGGTTCCTGTAAAATTTTAAATAAATTGGTTTCTCCGTTGATGTTTTATGGACAAAAAACGTTTTGGTCAGCGGTAGTAAGTTGGAGTAAATTTGTTTTTTACAAAATAAAATAAAATTTATTTATAGTTAAATTATACAAAATATTTTTAATTTTTTTTCTTAAGTTTTAAAGGTTTTAAATATAAATATTAAATTAAATTAATATTTGTGTTGTTTAGTGCCGCCCATAAATATCTATGGTGCCGCCGGATACCTTTGTTTTGATTTCATAGAGCTCATTGAGGCTCATTCTCTTCCGAACCTCCGATACGACAGCTCTGCTATCGGTAAACTTTATATTTGATTTTAGCAACTTATTTTTTAAATCTAGATAACTTTGGATTACAGGAGTAATCAATAAATTGCAGGTGGAATTTCTTCTATTTAGAGATATTTTGTGCTTCAGAAAAAGAGTTCCAGACTTAACAAATTAAAATTAAATCAAATTAGAAATTCATTGTTCATATCTCCCATTCAAAAGTAAGTGGCAAAGCTTTGGTAATTTGTTTTTAGTTTTTAAAATCATGATTTACTGTGTATCTTTCAATTTGTTTCGTTTGTTGCATTGCACGTGTTTAATTATGTTATATTATTATTAATTATTATAAGATTATCATTATGCTCTAACATTTTGTGTTTTACAAAAAGGAGTTGCAGATTGGAAAAATAAATTTAAATTCATTGTTCATATTTATCGTTCAAGGCTTCTGACTTCAATTGTTCCTCATCTAATATTGTTGAGCGACGAGATTGCTATCAGCCTATCGGTAAATGAGAAATTTTTTTGGGCAGGTAAGTTTTTTTTTATGTGATGGCATTACAACCATTATTATTCACGAGTAGTTATGACTATAAGATTATGAATTAATTTATCAGTCTTATTTTATTTTTTATTTTTCAGAGGAAATTAGAAAATTACATTTTAAAGAAAATCTTACATGCAACACCAATTTATTGTAAAAGTTTCACTGATATATGAGGTGCATGAAATTTGAAAGAAATGAAAGCAAGTGCAGTATTTTTGTGTTTCAACAAAATCATGAACAAAGTTCTCAAGCCAGCCTATCAATCTGCTGCTGTTTTGTTCAATTTATAATTGCATCATTTGCTAAATAAAAGTGGTACTCTTCGATTGTTCCAAATTGATGATCTCAGAAAACTCTCGGAAAATTCATTAAGTTAATGCTTTGAAGGTTTTTAATATTATTATTACTTCATGTTTTATTTCAATCTGTGTTTTATATCACATTTTTCAAAGCCACGGGTCAACATTTATTAACATGCCACATGTAGCGTTATATGCTTTCTGTAGACATAACACTTAAAAACTAAGAACAACTCAAAAACTAAGACTAGCGATTTTACGAAAAGCAGCTGTTGAACAGTGTGTGATAAATCTATTGTAAGCATTTATAATCTTACAAGTATTTAAAATAAATATAACCTGTTGAGATATATGAGCGGATTTTAACATTATTGCAGCCGTTAACTAATAAATTCTTTTTTTTCAGCTTCAGTCAATCATAATAAGCCTTTGCAGAAGATCACACTTGCAGAGTGGAACCAATACATTAAAGAACACTAATTAAAATTGAGGAAGTTCAGACGTAACTAAACGAGCAAACCAAACAACAAAGTGTTAACGAGAGAACAGATCAATTTTGATGACTGTGCACAGCATTCCGCTACAGCCCATCTAAGCCACATTGGGAAGGCTCTAAAATTTAATGAAGGAACAGAAGAGCGAAAAGAAGAGCAAGCTGGAGCGGTAAAGCGTAAAAGCAACCGGGATCGGGAAAAGTAAAAGAGACCGGGGCCGGAAAAGCGACCGTGAGCAGAAATGCGACCAGGAGTGAGAAAGCGACATGGAACGGGAAAGCAAGCGGTTAAGGAAACGGGAGCCAGAGAGAAAACGATAAAAAGCCTTTAAAATCCCCGGGCAATATTTGTACAACAATAAATACTTATGTTGTTCAATATTGTCTATAATTTTATTTTATTTTCTTCAAATCTGTTTAAAAGTGCCCAAACCTGGAATCGAACCCGGATAGTATGGATACTCAAGCCGGTCTCTAAACCACTAGAGTCACAAGAGTCACTAGACCAACTCATGTCACAAGATTAATTGGTTTGTGTTATAACTCTTTCTCAGAGATGGGCACAAACTATATTTTTTTTAGTTTTAGTTTACGGAAAATATTTTAAAATTTGAACTCAGAACATATTACTTAAAAATGTTCATAGAAACCTTTATGAGTGCATCAGACTTTCAATCTGGTGCTATATAAACAAATTATTATTATTATGATTACCACCTAAAGTAACTTTCTACTTTTTTAATATGAGTATTGATGCTCAATATTTATCTTAGACTCTAAATAATATTGCAAATACTATTTTACGTATATTGTTTTACATATCTCATATTATTGAATAGATTTTTAAAACTTACTAGCTTGTTAAGATTAGTATAAGTGCCTAATTATTTACCTATACAACTCTCCTGCTACTGTCTTTGTTTTAATTTTAAGGTTTAGAAAATATTTGAATAATTTTCTATATGAATTAAATAGTAATTATTTTTTCTCTACCAGTATACATGGTCCTTAAGGCTGACCAGGAGAGAGTTAAGAAGTTAAAACACTATTGTCAGAAACAATAACTCTACTTTGTAAAAATGGCCTGCATTATCAATCGGAGTTTTCAATCGAGGGCCTCATCGGGATAACAATCGACAAAAATGAAATATTCTTGGTAAGTCTGAAAGAGACGTTTCACATACCTCTGAGCTGTGAGACGTCTAAAAGAAAAAACGCTACTCCAGTTAAAATGACTTATAAAATAAAACTTCAACTTGGACAGTCTCTTCTCAGATTTTGTGGAATTTTTAAACAATTCAGACAATAGCAAATCTGCTTCGAATTCAACAGGCGCGAAAAAGACTTTAAGATTATCGTCATCTTCAGCTAATGAGCTCCCAAAAAGTAATTTTAAAAGTTTCCTATCCCAGAACCTTTATCAGAATATCAAGAATCGTTACCTAAAATTGTGAAGACGCTTGTAGCCAAGCACCATTTCTAATTTCTGAAAAAACCGATACTATTTATATGGACGCACCGGATGCCACAGAGATAAAAAACGGAAACACAGTTTGGAGACGAGGAGTCTGCCAAAGATATACTGATCGACAGCGTAGATTGTGTACTGTAAAAACATGTAATTAATTTATTATTACATTTATTATTTGCTAGTTATTAGTCAGTGCAACACTTTTTATATCTCTGTGAAGTTAACCTGATTCCGTTTGTAGAATTTGACTCAAGTATCTACATTGGTGACAGGACGCAAACATGGAAGATTCTCCGTTCGAAATTGCAACCCGACCGAGAAGCGTTTCCGAGACATGCAACGAAAGCAACAAAATTTATACTGGCATCAGAAGCTTCTCGGCAACAAACAGGGAAATGATCTATCTAGCTGAATCTAGCTCACGTCAAAACGGAGTCTACGTCTGATCAAAATGAAGGCGCCAGCAGTCAGTAGCGTAGCGAGGGTATCTGGCGCCCGGTGGCAAGGTATACAAAATGTGCCCCCATCTTCCACTGTCCTCCCAATTGGACGACCAAATCCAAGGGGACCGAAGACACCCGAGCTATATCCGGGGCTCGGTGAGCCCCCTCCTCAAGAAAATTTTGGAAATCACTTGTGTGAAATTGTGCAAAAATACAATTTGTTCATTTTATATGTTTAAAAATGACTAAAATTTTGTAAAATTGTTGTCCCTCCTTTTGCTCTTTGGCGCCCCAAAGCCTTTCGCCCGGGGGAAAATGTCCCCCTCTGCCTCCATCGCTATGTCACTGCCAGCAGTGCCAGCAGTTACCCGACGGCCAGAGGAGAGGTTGACTCAATGATCCGGTGCAGTGCATCTATTCAAAAGTTACAAGCAGGCCCGTCGGGACGGGGGTGTGGTGGTCGAGCACCACACACTATTTGACACACTGTCGATACAACTTATATTGTCAGTTACAAATGAAGGTATTGTCAGTTACAAATTAAGGTATTGTCGGTACAGCTTATATTGTCAGTTACAAATGAAGGTATTGTCGGTACAGCTTATATTGTCAGTTAAAAATATATTGTTGGTACAATTTATATTGTCAGTTAAAAATATATTTTCAGTACAAATATAATGTCAGTAAAGATATAATGTTGCTCGGCTACGCTGTAGGATGAGAGCGCACACCAGCAAACACACATGGGAAAGTGTTGACCATGCAGCACAATGGATGTCCTAATATCATGGGCGCCCGCAGAAAATTTTATTTTTGTTTTAATACTTGATCTCAACTATTCTCAACAAATTTAGATTTTTGTTAGTTAGATTTATCATTCTGCTTGCATGAGTCAAAGTTTTTCTCTTAAGAAAAAGTTGGTAGTGAACAATATTTATTAATTATTTTTACAATTTTGTGCACATTCATGAATGGTTTATTAGTTCTAACCTGTTAATTTGCTTCTTGAGATTGCGATGCGTTCAAAGTGCTGGTCCCCACAAGCGGTTTAATTTGCATTACAGTTATGTGACAGTTTTCAAGCAGTGTGGTTTCAGAGCCACCGGGACGAGGGGGCCGAGGGTTGACCACTCAAAAAATTCCTCGTACACCCTTGGAATTTAAACAAAAATTTCAAAAAAATCCAAATAACACAAAAATTCCAAAATACGCAAAAATTAAAAAAATTCAAAAATACGCAAAAATTCAAAAATTTTTTCAAGGAATCAACCCCTCGGGGGGGGGTCCAAAAAAGTTTATGAAACCCACAAATTCCAAAATTTTATTTTTTTAATGCTATATTTTTTTCCATAAATAGCGGATAGCCGGGGAGGGGGTAGTCGTAGTAACTTTTCAAAAAATTTATTAAAAATTTTGGAAAATACTTACTACAATTGCTGCGCCAAATCATCAGCTCTGTTTGGTGGAAAAATTTACAGATATGATTTTCTAGGGGCTTATTCCTTAGACTTTGCCCAGGGCGCCAAAAACTCTAGCTATGTCACTGCAGTTACTGGGTTGTCTTGAACTATTTCTTAAACTTGTGTTAATATTGGTGTAAAGCAGCCTTACCAAATGTGCTTATTTATTTTTTTAAACCTGAATTGTTATATAGATACAAAATCCCAAGCCCGGTCCTGTTCATTTTTATTACCACAAAAACCCATGTCTCAGCTAAATAGCCTTGACCCATGCTAATTTTGGTCTGGCCCGATCCGTTTGATAACCTTTATATAAAGTCCCGCGCAGAACACATCCGTGCAGAGCTCTAATTTGGTACCAACTCTGATCAATGTTTTGTGAGTATAATTTTTTTAGGTTACACTGATGAAATGGAAAAACACATTGTGAAAAATAGTTGTTTTTACAATTATTTTAATGTTTTTAAATGAAAATCAATAAGCTGAAATTATACAATGCATACTCAGGCCCGTAGCTAGCGGGGGGCTGGGGGGCTGCAGCCCCCCCACTAAAAATTTAAGCCCCCCCACTAGAATTTTTGGCAGGATTTTTACCTTATTTACACTTAAGCCAGCCAAGTGATTAGGAAGTTACGATCCGCAATTTAAATTTAAATATGAATGTATTAAATAAAATTAAATAAAAAAGTGAATGAAGTCGAGATAATAGATGAACCATTGCTACAACCCATACCAAAAAGAACAAAAGTCACAGAGTAGCACGCTACGTGATTCTGTAGTTATGTCTACTCTTGGACAGAGTTATGAGCAAGAGTGTTCACCAGAGTGGAATCAGCTTTGTTCTGTTTATTTTAGCATGTTGGGCAGTATATTAGGAGAGTTGAATTATTTGTTAAATAAAAAACTGTTACCATCATCATAGTAAAATCGCTTCATGGAGAGTGAATATACCGATGGCAAAGGATCCAGTGTTTAAAGCATTTTAAGAGTGGCTTCTTTGGTTTTGTCAGCATTGGTCGTGGTAGATATCTTCTTATTGTTGTTTGAGTATTTTATCGAAATCTATATATATATAAATAAGATTATGTAAGTATCTTAGTCCTTTATGCATTGCTTCATCATTCATCCGATCGTAATGCAATGTTTATACAAGCTTGAGAGGCAATGGGAGACAATTAAAGTGAAAACAAATTGAAATCGGTCACAAAATGAGCAGAGCGGAGCGGGAAAGCGAGCGGAAACGGGAATTAGAAAGTGAGCGGAAACCGGAACGGGAAAGCAAAAGGGAACAAAAATAACAATTGAGAGCAAAAAAGCGAGCGGG
>OZ022238.1:1455558-1588058 GCA_963978895.1 Erpobdella octoculata | reverse complement strand
TTGGATAGACATGCTGATTCGAATGAAATTGGAAGACGGGCTATGGAAAGAATTATTATTATCCAATCACGGCTATGTCTCAATTATTCTGTTCCAAAATTTAAGCTCTTTTTTTGACACCAGGTTAATCGTCAATCATCTAATAATTGCATATGAAAAATATCACCACTATACAAAATGTTTGATTCCAGAAGCTGATGTTATTCTAAAATTTGTTAAATTAAACTCAAACGATCAAGGACTTAAAAAGACGTTTTTTCAAAGACACAATGAATTAAAACATGGTCTTGATAGACAGCAATTAATTTTTAAATTAGATTATTTGTCTCTTGCGTATGTCAACGAACCTATACAGGTGATTCCCTTAACACTTTCAGAACGTCCTTTTATTTTTTAATTCTTTGTTAATAAAAAATTTAAAAAAAAAACACAGAGATAATCAACCATAAATAAGTGAACCGTTTAAAGTTTTGTTGTTCACAAATTCTCTATATTTTTAAATTGGCAGCTTCTTATTACCATGTTTTTCTTAACTTGCTTTTTTGTCTGTCTGACCTGTCTGTCATTTTTTTGTCCAAGGGTATATATAACATGAAAGATAAAGAAACACTAATATAAACCTAAATATATAAATATATATATCTACTAGCGGGGGCACCCGGCGTTGCCCGGGGTTTTTAGAGGTTTACCTAAAGCGTATGTGTATGTATGTATGTATGTCCTTTATGCATTGCTACACCATTCATCCGATCGTAATGATATTTACACACAACCTTGAGAGTCAAGGGGAATCAAATATAGTAAAAAAATTGAAATCCGTCACAAAATGAGCGGAGCGGGTGAGTGAGCGGGAACTATATACATATATATATATATATATATATATATATATATATATATATATATATATATATATATATATATATATATATATATATATATATATATATATATATATATATACATATACATATACATACATAAATGAGCGAAAACGGAAACGGGAAGCCAATTGAGAGCGAAAGGTAGAGCGGGAAAGGGAAAGCGACCGAGAACGGGAAAGCAACCGGGAGCGGGAAAGCGACCGGGAGCTGGAAAACGACCGAGAGCGGGAAAGCGACCGGGAGCGGAAAAGCGACCGGGAACGCGACGGGAACGGGAAAGCGACCGGGAACGCGACGGGAACGGGAACGCGACGGGAACAGGAAAGCGGAGAAGGAAACGGGAGCGAGAGAGAGAAACATTAGAAAAACCTCTAAAAACCCCGAGCAACGCCGAGTGCCCCCGCTAGTCATATATAAAAATGAAATGTTTGTTTGTTTGTTCGGACATAAAATGTAAACGGCCGAACAGATTTAATTGAAATTTGGCACACTTATGTATCTTATTCAAGCGGTGGTTCCTGTAAAATTTTAAATAAATTGGTTTCTCCGTTGATGTTTTATGGACAAAAAACGTTTTGGTCAGCGGTAGTAAGTTGGAGTAAATTTGTTTTTTACAAAATAAAATAAAATTTATTTATAGTTAAATTATACAAAATATTTTTAATTTTTTTTCTTAAGTTTTAAAGGTTTTAAATATAAATATTAAATTAAATTAATATTTGTGTTGTTTAGTGCCGCCCATAAATATCTATGGTGCCGCCGGATACCTTTGTTTTGATTTCATAGAGCTCATTGAGGCTCATTCTCTTCCGAACCTCCGATACGACAGCTCTGCTATCGGTAAACTTTATATTTGATTTTAGCAACTTATTTTTTAAATCTAGATAACTTTGGATTACAGGAGTAATCAATAAATTGCAGGTGGAATTTCTTCTATTTAGAGATATTTTGTGCTTCAGAAAAAGAGTTCCAGACTTAACAAATTAAAATTAAATCAAATTAGAAATTCATTGTTCATATCTCCCATTCAAAAGTAAGTGGCAAAGCTTTGGTAATTTGTTTTTAGTTTTTAAAATCATGATTTACTGTGTATCTTTCAATTTGTTTCGTTTGTTGCATTGCACGTGTTTAATTATGTTATATTATTATTAATTATTATAAGATTATCATTATGCTCTAACATTTTGTGTTTTACAAAAAGGAGTTGCAGATTGGAAAAATAAATTTAAATTCATTGTTCATATTTATCGTTCAAGGCTTCTGACTTCAATTGTTCCTCATCTAATATTGTTGAGCGACGAGATTGCTATCAGCCTATCGGTAAATGAGAAATTTTTTTGGGCAGGTAAGTTTTTTTTTTATGTGATGGCATTACAACCATTATTATTCACGAGTAGTTATGACTATAAGATTATGAATTAATTTATCGGTCTTATTTTATTTTTTATTTTTCAGAGGAAATTAGAAAATTACATTTTAAAGAAAATCTTACATGCAACACCAATTTATTGTAAAAGTTTCACTGATATATGAGGTGCATGAAATTTGAAAGAAATGAAAGCAAGTGCAGTATTTTTGTGTTTCAACAAAATCATGAACAAAGTTCTCAAGCCAGCCTATCAATCTGCTGCTGTTTTGTTCAATTTATAATTGCATCATTTGCTAAATAAAAGTGGTACTCTTCGATTGTTCCAAATTGATGATCTCAGAAAACTCTCGGAAAATTCATTAAGTTAATGCTTTGAAGGTTTTTAATATTATTATTACTTCATGTTTTATTTCAATCTGTGTTTTATATCACATTTTTCAAAGCCACGGGTCAACATTTATTAACATGCCACATGTAGCGTTATATGCTTTCTGTAGACATGACACTTAAAAACTAAGAACAACTCAAAAACTAAGACTAGCGATTTTACGAAAAGCAGCTGTTGAACAGTGTGTGATAAATCTATTGTAAGCATTTATAATCTTACAAGTATTTAAAATAAATATAACCTGTTGAGATATATGAGCGGATTTTAACATTATTGCAGCCGTTAACTAATAAATTCTTTTTTTTCAGCTTCAGTCAATCATAATAAGCCTTTGCAGAAGATCACACTTGCAGAGTGGAACCAATACATTAAAGAACACTAATTAAAATTGAGGAAGTTCAGACGTAACTAAACGAGCAAACCAAACAACAAAGTGTTAACGAGAGAACAGATCAATTTTGATGACTGTGCACAGCATTCCGCTACAGCCCATCTAAGCCACATTGGGAAGGCTCTAAAATTTAATGAAGGAACAGAAGAGCGAAAAGAAGAGCAAGCTGGAGCGGTAAAGCGTAAAAGCAACCGGGATCGGGAAAATTAAAAGAGACCGGGGCCGGAAAAGCGACCGTGAGCAGAAATGCGACCAGGAGTGAGAAAGCGACATGGAACGGGAAAGCAAGCGGTTAAGGAAACGGGAGCCAGAGAGAAAACGATAAAAAGCCTTTAAAATCCCCGGGCAACGCCGGGTAACCCAGCTAGTTTGTAATAAAAGAAAAAAAAGTGTTTTTCAACACAATTTTTTTTAATTGAATCATGTATTGTCATCCAATATTAAACTATGCTGAAAGATTCAGCTTCATAGCTAGTCAAAAAACTTTTTAATTTTTACTTGCAAGATTTGCGTGCAGAGAAATACACGCACATACACAAACAGAGATTGTAACCTAAATAAAAGTTTGTAGAAACAAATTTTTCAACAAACTTTAATTTCAAATTCACTCGATTTAGAATTCCGAAAGATGTTCAAATTAAGTTTTTTTTACAAAAAACTACTTGGAGCGGGAAAGCGATCGGGAGCGGGATATGACCGGGAGCGGGAAAAGGAACGGGAAAGCAGCCGGGAGCGGGAGAGCATGCGATGGAGGAAACGGGAGCAAGAGAAAAACGATAGAAAAACCTCTAAAATCCCCGGGCAACGCCGGGTAATCCAGCTAGTCTTATATATAAAAATAAATGTATATATCTATATTCAAGTATCAAATGAAATCGGCCGAACAGATTTTATTGAAATTTGGTACACTTATGTAACTTATTCAAGTGGTGGCTTCTGTCAAGTTTGAAAAAAAATTTTTAATCCGTTGGTGTTTTATAGATAAAAAATGTTTCGGTCAACGGTTGTAAGGAGAAGGAAATTTTTTTCTCTCCAAAATAAAAATAATAATACATTATTTTATAGTTAAATTATAAAAAAAACTTTATTAATTTTTTATCAGTTTTAAATAAAAATCTATATATATATAACTCAAATACCACTGACTGACTGACTCATCACGAAATCGCAAAAACCACTGAACGGATTGTAATGAAATTTGGAACATATCTTTCTCTTGAGTTTTAGGTCCTCACTAAAAAAGGGTTTTGAAAAATTTGACCTGGATCACCTCATTTCGAAGAATATACAATGCGTAATCTGTAAGTATTGAAACGCGTCGGGGTGGGTAAAATGCTGACCGCGGACTTATTAATTAAACTAGCAGTGCCCGTAGCGGCTTCGCTCGCATGAAATTAGAGAATTTGAACCGTGCATCCATAGGTGTCGGCTCGGCCCGTCGACAACTTGGCCCAGCCCGTTTCAAAACCAAAATTCCTGGCCCGGCACGTCCCGTCTAATTTGGGCCTGGCCCGTTTTTACAGGCTTAGAAATTCTATATACTTGATGAAAAACTTCGGCCCGTCCCACCTTGACTTCAGGTCTGAAGACCCTAAAATTACTAAAATGTCTATATGTTTAGTGATAAACTTCGGCCCGTACCACCTTGATTTAAGGTTTAGCCTGGCCCGTAAAAAGACCCTAAAACAACGGCTTGGCCCGACCGGTGATAAACTGGACGCGTCGGGGTGGGTAAAATGCTGACCGCGGACTTATTAATTAAACTAGCAGTGCCCGTAGGCATATTTCTAAATGGTAGTATGCAGCAATACTAGCAGGCTAAGAGGGGCGTGGCTTTAGCCTCTACTCTAGATATCTATGGTGCTATTCTTAGTATGGCACTAATATATATGCATATATTAATCTACTATTTGTTTTCATTTTCATTGCCTTTCCGACCGATACGAGTCGTTGCGTACGCTTACACTACACTGGCTTGCAGTGTCTGGAGATTTTATAACCCTACTTAACATTGGATTATTCAAATAACTGAACTGATATGATTAAATCATTATTAACCGTTAATCATTAATGTGAATCAATGACATTACATTAATTAGTACGTAGTCGTCGTAGTCTGACATCACAGAGCCTCTGACTCACATAAAACATTCATTCGCTGGTGATAAAAATATAACTTACTATGTCAGTGGAGCTCAGCTCTGCTCCAGACTGATGAAAAGTTCAACTACTCTGCTTTAGCTTTCATAAATCGTGAAGGTTTGTCTAAGCTAAGCTACTGCACATTTATACTCTGTAAACTGCTGGAGAATCTATGAGAAAATTCAAACATTCCCATAACTACTGAGCAAACTTTTGTCAACCAGCAGCTTCTATTGAAAAAATAATGGAACGAACTGTGAACAACTTTTGTCTTAAACACTTAAAGCACATTACTGCAAGGCAGAGTTGAGGTCTATTAGTCTACTATATGTGTATTAAATTGAAACAAAATTTAAATAATGTCAATAACAAGACTTTAATAATAACTAAGAGTATAACATTTCAGCAATAAATGAAATAAATTCTATTAATAGAGATATACACAATTACATGAAACACACGTGTTGATATTGATATGAAAAAGTGTCAATTAATCAGGACAAATGATTCTATCTAATTAATATACACACAAAAATATGTAAATGTAGCATGTTTTACTGTTAATAAAAACATATCGCACAGCAAAAAACATTGCAGAAAGAAAAAAAACATGTTGCACAGTGAAACAAACATATTGAACAGTCAAAAAACATATTGCACAGTCAAAAAAGTGTCAATAATTCAGAACAAATTATTCTATTTATTATACAGACAAAATATGTAAATGTAGCATGTTTTACTGTTAATAAAAACATATTGCACAGCAAAAAACATTGCAGAAAGAAAAAAAACATATTGCACAATGAAACAAACATATTGAACAGTAAAAAAAAACATATTGCACAGTCAAAAAAGTGTCAATAATTCAGAACAAATGATTCTATCTATTTAATATACACACAAAAATATGTACATGTAGCATGTTTTACTGTTAATAAAAACATATCGCACAGCAAAAAACATTGCAGAAAGAAAAAAAACATATTGCACAATGAAACAAACATATTGAACAGTAAAAAAACATTGCACAGTCAAAAAAGTGTCAATAATTCAGAACAAATGATTCTATCTATTTAATATACACACAAAAATATGTACATGTAGCATGTTTTACTGTTAATAAAAACATATCGCACAGCAAAAAACATTGCAGAAAGAAAAAAAACATATTGCACAATGAAACAAACATATTGAACAGTAAAAAAACATTGCACAGTCAAAAAAGTGTCAATAATTCAGAACAAATGATTCTATCTATTTAATATACACACAAAAATATGTACATGTAGCATGTTTTACTGTTAATAAAAACATTGCAGAGTGAAATAAAAAACATATTGCACATTGAAAAAACTATAAAATTTTAGCAGAAAAAAACCTATAAAAATAATAATTACATGCTCACATTAAAATAAATTATAAAGAAAGATGTTAGCAACAAATCAAATTAATTAATAGAAATATAAAGTATTTATATCTACACAGCTTTTCGGTAAACTTTCTTCTAAAAATGAGTCGGAATCCATGAGTCCTAGTTGTAAGATGCGCGCGCCGAAATGTAAGCTATTAATAGCAGAGCCTCTAGTTTTGAACCACGCCCCTCTTAGGCTACTAGTCGACCTCTCTCTATTGTCGCATACTACCATTTAGTAATATGCTGCCCGTAGCGGCTTCGCTCGCATGAAATTAGAGAATTTTAACCGTGCATCCATAGGTGTCGGCTCGGCCCGTCGACAACTTGGCCCAGCCCGTTTCAAAACCAAAATTCCTGGCCCGGCACGGCCCGTCTAATTTGGGCCTGGCCCGTTTTTACAGGCTTAGAAATTCTATATACTTGATGAAAAACTTCGGCCCGTCCCACCTTGACTTCAGGTTTGGCCCGGCCCGTCTGAAGACCCTAAAATTACTAAAATGTCTATATGCTTAGTGATAAACCTCGGCCCGTACCACCTTGATTTAAGGTTTAGCCTGGCCCGTAAAAAGACCCTAAAACAACGGCTTGGCCCGACCGGTGATAAACTGGACTCAGCTACTTTTAACCAGCACAAAACCTCAAAATACTAAGTTTTACATCTGTAATGCTTGCAGTTGTTGAGTAGCAGTTATTAATCAAATAACCCTTATTTTGACTCCACATTTGAAGTCATGGAAACCAAAGTTTTAAAAAATGGTGAAACACTTATATTGTTATTTTTTGAGGCGCTGGTGGCAGAGCGGTAGAACATTCGCCTGTCGATCGTTAGGTCGGCAGTTCAAACCTCGCCGGCGTCACCAGCGTAGCTCCCTTAAGCAAGGAGTTAACTCGCATTTGCTAAATGGGTAGGCGCCTATAAATGGCTGCCTTTGCAAGTACCCTCCCTCTTTCGCCTTGAGCAAGACTTGTCTTGATAAGGCGTACGCTAAATCTAAAAAAAAAAACTATATACTAAGTTTTACATCTGTAGCATTCAGTTTTTGAGTAGCAGTTACTTTAAAAACTAAGTAATCCTATTTTCCACCCCACATTTAAAGTCCTGGAAACCAAATTTGTAAAAAATGGTGAAACACGTATATCATTATTTTTAGATTAGAAACTAAATAATGATTTTTACTTTTGTTGCATTTACAGTTTTTGAGCAGCAGTTACATTAAAAACCAAATAACCTTACTTTCCACCCCAATTGAAGGTCCTGGAAACCAAATTTGTAAAAAATGGTGAAACACGTATATCTTTATTTTAAGAATAGAAACTAAATACTAATTTTTACATCTGTGGTATTTACAGTTTTTGAGTAGCAGTTACTTTAAAAAACAAATAACCCATTATTTTTGGAGTAGAAACTAAATACTAATTTTTAGTCCTGTAGCATTCACAGTTTTTGAGTAGCAGCTACTTTAAAAACCAAATAACCTAATTTTCCAACCCACATTTGAAGTCCGGGAAACCGAATTTTCAAAAAATGGTGAAACACGTATTTTTTCAATTTTTAAGAAGAATCTATATACCAAATTTCAAAAGCCCTTCGTTTTTTTCGAGATATACATTGTTTTAGAAAAACATTTGTTTTCCAGTTTCATCCCCTCAGGAGTAAAATTTTTAAAAATCCTTTTTTAGTGGGTGCTTACGCTATAAAAGTAATATAAGTTCCAAATTTCACGTTCTTAGGATGAGGCGTTTGAGCTCGGCGCTGATTATAATCAGTCAGTCAGTCAGTCAGTCAGTCAGTCAGGGCATGTTCTTTTATATATATAGATGTTAACAGAAATTCGGATTTTTGTAGTTGTTTTATTTATTAGTAATAATAACAATTAAAATTCAACTTACTGAATCTTGGTTATTTATTAAGCCGAATAGTTTCGGTTGTTGGGTGACGAGTTTTTTTTCCTTAATATGAATTAAATGTTAACAAAAAATTTAGAAATTTTTTTTTATTTAATTATTTATATATATATAAATCTCGTGTCATAGTGTTTGAAATTGAACTCCTACAAAACGGCTGAACCGACTTTTATAAATTTTTTTGTGTACATTTGGTAGGTCTGAGGATAGGTCCATGGTTAAATGGCGATGGTTCTTTCACAGAAAATTGAAAGAAGCTGAACATCCAGCAGCCAAAAGAACAGCGGCATTAAACAAAATAGTTGACAAATTCAACCCAGTCCACTTAACTCCTTCTCTAACTCCACCATGGAAACTTATTCCACCTCTTCTTAACGAAGGGCTGGTGGGGTTAAAGAAGGATGATCCGTCAATTCTCCAAAGAGCTAAGGAACTGATTGCTACATATACAGATTCGACACATATAAACACAGATGCATCTAAAATACACAATGTAGCAGCTGTTGGAATTTATATCCCGGAAAAAGATATGAAAATGGCTAAGAAAGTCACGAATGACGTTAGTATTTATACGGTTGAGTTAACGGCTATAAAATGCGGCTTAGAGTGGATGGCACAACCAGACGGTCCACATACAATAGCCCTATTTACGGATTCATATAGTTCTATGCTTTCATTGAAAAATTCCGCAAATGCTCAAAAATCTGCTCTTGTGGAATCAGTCCTAACACTAGCATCCAACCTCTCAAAAGAAAGGAAAACAATTACCCTGATTTGGGTACCTAGCCACGTTGGCATACGTGGAAATGAAATGGCCGATTGCCTTGCCAAAGAAGCTACCAAACATCCCGAAATAGAGATTGAGATTATGCCAGAGATATTTGACATAAAAAGAACAATACGCAGAGAGCTTTTGAACGAATGGCAGACCAGATGGGACTCTGCTCAAGAAAGTCGACACTACTGGTCTCTCGAAAAAAAAGTCTCAAATAAAATTAAATTCAAGACAACAAACAGAAAAAAGGAAGTCATCATTTCCCGACTCCGACTTGGAAAGTGTCGGCTGAAACAAAATTTGAAGAGAATGAATCTTCATGAGACAGGTTTGTGCGAAACCTGCGGAACAGAGGAAACAATCGAGCACTGGTTGCTGCACTGCAAAGAAACGACACAACTAGGAATGGAACTTGGGAACTTTTGTAAAAGGATCCAAAATCCAACTACACTCCAAACCATACTGAACTCGGAAATATGCCACGACATCATCTATAAATGGATACAAAGTAATCATAAAGAACTGTAAATATAGAGAAAAATTATTTAGTGTAAATAAGTATTTTTTTATTTTCATTTTGTTTTCGCGTCTTAAAACACATGGTGTAAAAGACTATAAACTATAATAATAAGAAAAAGGCTGCTGAAAAGATTTTGAAAATTCTTGAATTAGGTCTTAAGAATAATGTAATTAATAAGAAGATTTTCGATTACCTCAAGCCTCCAGCAGAACCAAAAGAAAGAAATTTTTGATTCTAGGACTGTTCATCAAAGGACGATTCATCAAAGGACTGTTCATCAAGGACTATTCATCAAGGGACTATTCATCAAAGGACTATTCATCAATGGACTATTCATCAAGAGGACGGTTCATCATAAGGACTGTTCATCTAATGTCTTTTCATCCAGCGGACTATTCATCAAAAAATTTAATAAAATTGTTTAAGATGTTATTTTCAACCAAAATATGTTACCAAAATCTAGGGCAATCTATATCAAATTTACAGTGCTACTGCTTGCATCCAAATACTATGTCAAATCTGGCATCGGTCGTTTAACACCAAGGGGCCACGCTTCAAAGACACTTTTGCCTCGAGCAATCAGGAAGTTTGTAAAAGACATGGTTGTAATATACAACAATTTTATTCGTCACATACAGTAAATAAAATAACTGGACAAGAAATAACGTCGAGATCTTAAGATCAAACAAGCAAAAGACAATTGAATAATAAGTTTTAAAAAACTCCTTTCAACTGTTCGTACAAACTGTAAGTATATACACACTCAAACAGCCAGATACCATAAACTTCAAAACATCACTAACACCCGGTATACCACTTCTGCCACACTTCAAAGAGACGAACACACTCGCTTTAGCGAGGTCAGGAAAGGTCATTTCAAAGAGACGCTTACGCTCGTCCGGATCGTCGATAAATCAACCAGACTCAGATTTCATGCAAACTTCAAATAAAAACTAAATACATTGGAACTCATTTAATTGATATAAAAGACCTATTTAGTTTTTTTTAATAAAAGTTGCGGTAGCGAATAACGCTGAGAACAGCTAAAAAATGTAGCGGCGCTGTCATCAACGATCTTGTCAGCCAATGGTACCGCTCTTAACAACCCTGGTTGCCATCACTATTTTTTTTAAATTACTGATATGTTTGAAATTTATTTTATCAAAGATGAAGAACTGTCTTTTAATAATACATCAAATTACTTTACGCTGAAAATATCTTGGGTATATATTGATAAAGGTTGCTGAGTGGCTTCAAAATTTGATGAATAGTCTTTAGATGAACAGTCCTTATGATGAACCGTCCTCTTGATGAATAGTCCTTCGATGAATAGTCTCTTGATGAATAGTCCCTTGATGAATAGTCCTTGATGAACAGTCCCTTGATGAATCGTCCTTTGATGAAAAGTCCGCATACCAAATTTGTATACCCTTCCCAAAATTCGTAAAGAAAAAGAAAAGTGGTTTAATGATAGAATCCCACCAGGTAGGCCTATAATTTCTTATATTGGCTCAGTCGATTGTATGTACCGGTCCTAATGTGTATTCAAAAATTCCGATGACTATATCTCAACAACCAAACTTATCCTGTTTCAAACGATTACTTAAAAAGTTTATTATTGAGTCGCCAATGTTTCAATAGCACTTGTACAGGTTCAATATATTTCTAATTATTATTTGTGTACAATCAGTGTTGACGTAAGTACTCAGAAAATGTACTTAAGAATAAGTACTAAGTACTCTGTGTTAAATGTACTTTAAGTACAAGTACAAGTACATTATTTATCTTGTACTTAAGTACAAGTACAGTTTTTAAATTGTACTTATAAGTACAAGTACTCAAGTACCATGAAAATTTTTATTGATCAGCAAACCTTTAAGTATGGGTATGACACAGCGGGATATCTGTATATGACTAGTCTCGTATTCGATGTCACAGGATCACTGTATTTGCTCTCTGAAGGTTCCAACTCTAATATGCTTGATTCAGCATACTTTTTAAATGCTTCGTTGTGTTTGTTTTCTCTCGGAGTTTTACACTGTTTTCGAAGCTGATTTTTGCGTTTCCATGTATTAAGATACCGAACCAAACTTGGACTATACAATTTTGTTAAATTTGCTCAAGTTTATACAGCTTTGCAAACTCTTCAACTGTGGTTTTCTGTTCTGCTTATAATATTACAATGAGCTACTCGTCAGGCCAGCTAGCCAATCCTCCTTTATTGACTCGCGAAATGCTATTGTCTTTGAACAATATCTCTCTCCGTCCTAGCGTTCGTACAATCTCTACGATACGTAAACTTCATCTGTTACGCATTGGAACTACGAAGTTTCGCAACTACAGAGGGAGCCGTTCGGGACAAAAAGTTACTGCTGCCACTCCGCAGCGTCATCTCCGGCCGGCCACACTAAATTCAACTCTTGGCCTACTCAATATTAGATCTCTAAATAACAAAACCGAAGATCTACTTGAACTTCGGATGGATATGGAGATCGACATTTTGCTGTTAACTGAGACGTGGCATGATGCAGAATCCCTGCCGGTCCGAAGCCTCCTTTCAAAAGGGTTTTCCGTCGTCGAACGATCCAGGCCCAGAGCAAGCGACGACACGCTCCGCTGTAATCATGGCGGCGTCGCCATCATCACATCACCTGGGTACCTGCTGAAGCCGTTGCAGCTTGGTGTCTCACCGATGACGTTTGAGCATGTTGCTGGCAGGGCGACTTATCTCTCGTTCAGCTGTACTCTGGTGGTCGTATACAGAACCGGGTCCATCCAAGACGCTTTCTTCAAAGAATTCTCGGAGCTACTCAACGAAATAGCTATTTTCAATGAAGACGTTATTATTTCCGGTGATATCAACATCAGGCTCGATCGACCTGAGGACCAACACACTAGAACATTCCTGGTCATCTTAGAAGACCATGGATTTGTTCAGCACGTCAAACAGCTAACACACAACAAGGGAGGCATCCTCGATATTGTTGTTACGCGCTCGTCATCAACTGCACCTGTGATAAAAACGCTCGACACCGGCTTATCTGATCATCTGTTGATCAGCTGGAAGTCATAGCTGGCCAAACCGCCTCCAGTCTAAAAAACTTCTCTATATTGTCATTGGCGAGCTTTCAGTCTAAAGAAATTTTTGGATGACCTCCAAACTTCGCCATTGGTCAGTAACGACGTTCACGATCTCGACGATGCCGCAGCCACTCTGTGCTCTCATCTCTTCTCGATGGTCAAATACCGAAATGACTAATTCTTATTCGCCCTCGCACCTCAGATCCGTGGTTTGATGATGAATGTTGCGAGGCCAAAAAACAGACTCGCCGCCTTGAAAGAATCGCTCTCAAAACGTCACTTGCAGATGACATTTCTTGCTGGAAGCGGCATCGAGTGGCTTATAGAAAGCTCTCCCGCATGAAACGTGCATCTTTTTGGAAAAACTGGATCGAGAAAGAGCACTCGTCCAGTCGCAGGCTGTGGTTCTCTTTAAACACGGTCATGTCAAGAGGTCACGTCAATCCTAACGCTCCTCCAAATGCCACTCAATTCGCACAGTTCTTTATCGGTAAGCTGGATAACGTGCGAGGTTCTACGGCCAATTGTCGGCCTCCACCAAATTCAACGTCCTACAGCGGCGAACCGCTTTGCGGCTTTGCCTCCACCAACCTTGAAGAAGTCATTACGATAATGAATTCACTCCCAGATAAACAATGCTCTCTGGACCCAATACCCACGTGGCTTCTCAAAAAAGCTTCGCATATCATTGGACCGTTCCTAGTCAAACTATACAACAAATCTCTCTCTGATGGTGTGCTGCCTCAATCTTTTAAGTCATCTTACATCACGCCAATTCTCAAGAAGCCCAATCTCAATAGCGGCGATACCAATTCCTATCGCCCCATATCAAATCTAACTGTAATTTCAAAGCTCCTGGAACGACTAATTTTCAGCAGACTTACAAAACATCTCAATGCTAAGAATCTCTACCCTAGAAATCAATCAGCATACCGTCAATTCCACTCGACAGAAACCGCTGTGCTCAAAGTTCTCTCGGATGTCCTTGGCGCTGCTGACCGGGGAAAATGCACACTTCTTGCTCTTCTGGACCTTTCTTCAGCCTTTGACACCGTCGACCACGAAATACTCCTTCAGAGGCTGCGCATTTTTTTGGCTTGGACGGACATGCGCTCGGCTGGTTGCGGTTTTACCTGGTCGGCAGGGTCTGTCAGGTGAGGGTCGGCGGTTCATCGTCTTCCTCCTCTCCTGTGACATGCGGCGTTCCTCAAGGATCCGTTCTCGGCCCAACCCTCTTTTCACTATACACCTCCGACCTCTATTATATCATAGCTGGTCATGGTTTACAGGCGCATTTTTATGCGGATGACACGCAAGTTTATGGCCATAGCAATCTCGATCAGGCTGCTGAGCTTTCGTCTCGGGTCTCGACTTGTGTTGACGACATTTATCAGTGGATGAAATCGAGTCGCCTACAATTAAACCCAAAGAAATCAGAGGTCATCTGGTTCACCAGTCGACGGCGCAGCTCCCGGTGTCCAACAGCTCCCGTCCGACGGGATGGCTCCCACATACCTGGCTTCGAGCATTCAGGGAGTGCAGGACATTCCGGCTCGGAGAAGACTACGATCATCATCAACGTCTCAACTTCTCGTGCCGGCAGGAAAACTCAAGAGCGCCGGAGATCGAACGTTTGCGGTCGCTGGCCCAAGACTATGGAACTGTCTTCCTCCAGTGGTCACTTCCGCAGTGACAGTTGAAAGTTTCAGAAAAAAAACTTAAAGCGCATTTGTTCAGTGGCCTTGAGGTCCATTAGGATTTACGCCACTTAAAAAATCGTCTAACATTATTATTATTATTATTATTTTACAAAATTTTTCCCATTATAAGTCACAACATGGGTTTTTGACATTTTGTCTAACCGTATGTGCTTGCATATGAACTAGGGCTATTAACATTTTCAGACGCCTTTCGTTTGACTTTCATGCTTTGCACGTGCAATGAGTCAATGTGGTTTTTACCACGAGCTCTATAAAACCAAATAATACAAAATTTAAAGTTCTTAGCCTAAATTATCAAAATTCTCATTCTTAAAGTACTTGAATATGCTTGGTGAAATTCGAAGGAGCTTCGTATTGACCGCGAATGGCATTCTTTTTAGGCTTGCAAAGACGGCAAAGAGCTTTTATATAATCTGAAATAATCTCATTCGTCAGAAACTATTTCACTGAAATAAGTCCTCATAACTAAAAGGAAAACTTGACTAACTTTGCAGTTATAGGTACGTTACAATATATCAGCCATCTTGTAAGAAACCCTAATGTAAAAACTAGAATGACAAAGCATAACCTCGACAACAGAAAATGCTCGATCATAGAATCTGTTACATAAACATTTATTTTTAGGTTTACAAATTATGAAAAATTTTAATAATTCGTTTTAAAAATAAAAATGAAGCAATTTTTTTTTAAAGTACTTAGCTACTTTTGAAATGTACTTACTTAAGAAGTACACTAAAAATGTACTTAAGTACAAGTACTAAGTACACATTCGCGAAAGGACTTAAGTACAAGTACTCAAGTACACCTATTGTACTTAAGTACGTACTTAAGTACATATGTACTTAAGTACTCGTCATCACTGTGTACAATGAACTTTGTAGGCAGCCTTCTTAGCGGGATGGAAATACCCTTTAGGTTTTTGCCTTTTGACATCTTTTTTGTTTTATGGACCGATAACCTCGTTGTCATTTTTTTAGTGTCCGATTGCTGATGCTGTTTCGTTTTCTGATGTCAATAAATAGAAAAAAATTAATGTTTTTCTTGACTATAATCTTAAGTTAGTTGCTAGGGGTCTTCGGTTTGTCCTTAAGGATACATACCACCTTATTGATAGACTGAAGACTTTTACTTTTGATGGGTCCCCTTTACATATCACTGGTGATGTTTTTTCTTTATATACAAATATGGTTAATTTGAGAAGTTTATCTGAAGCTAAGAAAAAACTAATTTCTTACTCTGATAATGAAAAACAAATTGATTTTCTTATATCACTTCTCAAACACTCATTGACTCATAACACTGTTTTATTTAACAATAGGAAGTACATTCAAACAAGTGGTTGCGCTATGGGTAAAGCTTATTAACCTACCCTTGCTAATATATATTTTGAAGAACTTACTTTTTGTCATCAATAACCTACATGGTAGCTTTTATGGACGTTATATTGACGACATCTTTTTAGTTTGGAATGGTTCTGTAGATAATTTTATTTTATTTTCTAGAGAAGTTAACAACTTAATTCCGAGTATTTCAATCGAATTCTCTATAAATGGAAGAAAAGGTAATTTTCTCGATTTATTATTATACAAGACCTCAAACAAGATACATCACCATACTTATTTCAAGCCAACTAACTACTTTCAATACCTTCATCCCAGGTCACATCACCCCACACATGTATTCAAGGGAATCATTAAGTCACAATTCATCAGGTTTGCAAGATTATCTTCCAATATCAAAGCTTATGACTCAACTTCTCGTTTTTTAATCCATAAGATGGTAGAGAGAGGATATAATCGCATAAGACTAAATAAACACTATAAAGAAGTCCGTAACATTTTTTCAAACTATGTGCCTAAAGAAAAAAAGAAAGTCGACTATGACCAAACCTTTTTCTTTGTAGGTAACCATGGTCCAAACGCCATTGAAAGTTTTTCTAATTTTAAAAATATTATTAGAAAGGTCTCACATTTTAAGGATGCCAAATTCATTAAAGCAACAGCATCTGACAAGAATTTATTTAGAATTCTTTTCAAAAATCTTTAATAGCTCCGTATCTCAACCCACCCCTAGACACTTTATCCTACCCTGTACCAAAAACCCTACCACAACTAGCGCCTTATAAAATTTAGGTTCGAAAAGTTTTAAAAACTCATTTTGTAATTATCATTTTCTATTTCTTTGCAAAATTAAGTATGTTTGTTTGTATGTATGCATATGGGTTTATATATTATTTTATTTTTATTTTTCTTCAGTATTTGTACATTTTGTTTTTGTATCTTTATTTATTATTATGTATATTATATGTATATAAACAGTTTTGTATATGTATATATTTATATAATTTTATTATCTATTATTAAATGTAAATTTATAATGCGCTTTTTTTTTTTTTAAAAGTCACAAAAGCGCGTCGCGTCAAATCATAAATTTAGGAATAAAGTTCGGTCTTAAGCAGCTTCCTGAAACCGCCGAGGTCCAAAGCTGGATTCCTCAGGTCAGCAGATAGGCTGTTCCAAACAACAGGACCAGCAGTGGAGAATCCGCGCCTGCCGAGAGTCGTTGTCTTTGACGATGGAACGAACAAGTCGCCAGCCGCCGCCGATCGAAGGTGGGACCGACCAGCAAGCGTTGAGATCGGTACACACAATTGCTGCAGGTAGACCGGAGCCGTGTGGTGGAGGCACTTGTATACCATCAGACCCAACTTGAACTGAATTCTCTGCGGGAAAAATCTATATATATATAAAAACATGTCCTGACTGACTGACTGACTGACTGACTGACTGACTGACTGACTGACTGACTGACTGACTGACTGACTGACTGACTGACTGACTGACTGACTGACTGACTGACTGACTGACTGACTGACTGACTGACTGACTGACTGACTGACTGACTGACTGACTGACTGACTGACTGACTGACTGACTGACTGACTGACTGACTGACTGACTGACTGACTGACTGACTGACTGACTGACTGACTGACTGACTGACTGACTGACTGACTGACTGACTGACTGACTGACTGACTGACTGACTGACTGACTGACTGACTGACTGACTGACTGACTGACTGACTGACTGACTGACTGACTGACTGACTGACTGACTGACTGACTGACTGACTGACTGACTGACTGACTGACTGACTGACTGACTGACTGACTGACTGACTGACTGACTGACTGACTGACTGACTGACTGACTGACTGACTGATAATCAACGCCGAGCTCAAACGCCTCATCCTAGGAACGTGAAATTTAGAAATTATATTACTTTTATTGCGTAAGCATCCACTAAGAAAGGATTTTTGAAACTGGAAAACAAACTTTTTTCTAAAACAATATATATCTCGAAAACCCAAAATGAGGAGATTTTGAAATTTGGTATATGAATTCTTCTTGAAAAATAAAAAGATACGTGTTTTACAATTTTTGAAGATTCGGTTTCCCGGACTTCAAATATGGGGTGAAAATAGGGTTACTGGTTTTTAAAGTAACTGCTACTCAAAAACTGTAAATGCTACAAAAATAAAATTAGTATTTAGTTTCTACTCTAAAAATAATGATATACGTGTTTCATCATTTTTTGAAAATTTGGTTTCCAGGACCTCAAATGTGAAGTGGAAAAAGGGTTATTTGATTTTAAAATAACTGCTACTCAAAAACTATAAGTGCTACAGATGTGAAAATTAGTTTTTTGAGGTTTTGTGCCGGTTAAAAGTAGATGAGATGTTTTTCACCGGACGGACGGGCCAAGCCGTTATTTTAGGGTCTTCATACGGCCCTGCCCAAACCTTAAATCAAGATGAGACGGGCCGAGATTTTTAACTAAGTATATAGACCTGATTTTAGGGTGTTCAGACGGGCCGGGCTAAACCTGAGGTCAAAGTGGGACGGGCCGAAGTTTTTCATCAAGTATATAGAACTTCTAGGCCTGTAAAAATGGGCCGGGCCAGGAATTTCGGTTTTTGAATCGGGCTGGGCCAAGTTGTCGACGGGCCGAGCCGAAACATAAAAAATTGATCCGTGCAGTACTCTACTATGTATGCACGGTTCAAATTCTCTAATTTCATGCGAGCGAAGCCGCTACGGGCACTGCTAGTTTTTTTATATATGTACTAGCGGGGTTACCCGGCGTTGCCCGGGGTTTTTAGAGGTTTTTCTAATGTTTGTCTCTCTCGCTCCCGTTTCCTTCTCCACTTTCCCGTTTTCGTCGCGTTCCCGGTCGCTTTTCCGCTCTCGGTCGTTTTCCAGCTCCCGATCGCTTTCCCGCTCAGAAGTTTTGTTATCGATTTTCTCTCTTGCTCGCGTTTCCTTCCAAGCTTGCTCTCCCGATTCCAGTCGCTTTCCGCGTTCCCGGTCGCTTTCCGCGTTCCCGGTCGCTTTCCGCGTTCCCGGTCGCTTTCCCGTTCCCGGTCGCTTTTCCGTTCCCGGTCGCTTTTCCGTTCCCGGTCGCTTTCCCGTTCCCGGTCGCTTTCCCGTTCCCGGTCATGCTTGCTCTCCCATTCCCGGTCATGCTTGCTCTCCCATTCCCGGTCACGGTTGCTCTCCCGTTCCCGTTCCCGTTCACGCTCATTTTCTCTATTCCATTCTTTCATAACTTCTGCTAGCCTATAAAACGTAAAATAGATTTGCTAAGACTATATATATATATGAATGTTTGTGGGTTAGTTTGTCTATTAAAGAAACGGGAAAGCGACCCGGAACGGACAACGAGCGGGAACGGAAAAGCAAGCGTGAGCGGGAATGGGAGAGCAAACGGGAGCGGGAACGGGACAGCGACCGGGAACGGGAAAACGACCGGGAGCGGGAAAGCGACCGGCAGCGGTAAAGCGACCGGCAGCGGGAAAACGACCGAAAACGGGAAAGCGAACAGGAGTGGGAAAGCAGGTGGGAAAGGAAACGGGAGAGAAAGAGACAAACATTAGAAAAACCTCTAAAAAACCCGGGCAACGCCGGGTATCTCCGCTAGTACATACATAAACACACACACACAGACACACATACATGCACATACACATACATACATACACACATACATACGCACATACATATATATATAGTTCCCGCTCGCTCACCCGCTCCGCTCCGCTCATTTTGTGACGGATTTCAAAAAAATTTTCTCTATATTTGATTCTCCTTGACTCTCAAGGTTGTGTGAAAATTTCATTACGATCGGATGAATGGTGTAGCAATGCATGAATACAATACCTATATACATACATACAAACATTCATTTTTATATATATAGATATTTGCGAATGTATGTATGTATATATGTGTATATGCATGTTTGTGCATATATATATGTTTATATATATATATATTTTTGTATATATATATATATATATATATATGTATATATAAATATTGTATTATATATTATTTATTTTATAAGCTCATTTGCATTTATAGCTATTCTATTTTTTTTTTCATATACAGTCTTTGAAAAAGAACGCAAGTTAGTTCGAAAGCTCAGATATAATAAATCATTTTTGTTTAAAACTCAAGATTATAATATAAAGGATTTAATTTACAGCAAGGAAAGGTATTATACATTTACTCAGTTCAGTGAAGTTAGGGAAAACTCCGCCTTGCTTTTGCAAGCCAGACCCAAGCCTGGAGAAAGGAGGAGGGGAAAGTTAAAAAGATCAAATTATGATCCACGACAGGAAGTACTTAGGTGCTTCCAACATACAGCCATTTTAGTCTTAAAACACCTGGTGTAAAAGACTATAAACTATTTAAAAATTAAAAAAAAAGTTACGGAAGTAGAATTAGTCGATTCGTGAAATCTAGATTTAGAGTTTTAGAGAATAGACTCTGTAGTTAAACAAGTTGGCAAAAGTTATCTATTAGAATCAGAAGTTAGTTTAAAATCGATTGCAAAATTTGACAACAGACAGATAGACAGACAGACAGAAAATTAAAGTTAAGTAAAAGTGTGTAAAAACAGCTACGAATTTTAAAAAAATCAGAAAAGTACTTATAATTACTCTCCTCGGTCATCAGATATTTTTAGAGGGAAAAATTTATAAGTTTTTAAAAACATATTTGGAAAAGTATTATCAGGTATTTTGGGAAACAGGGTTTAGCAATAAGAGGGTTCAATTTTGAATTATGTGGGTTTTTAAAACAGTTTGCCCTCCCGCCCGTGATTTTTTTGAAATGACTCCTGGGGGAGAAGGTAAAATCCATCATTCAAATCAACTTTTAAAGAAATCTTTGAGAACGATGCGATAATCATCTCTGTGTCCTTTGAGTGGAATATTTTGAATTTCGGCAATTTAGTGGTCTCAACAATGGATGCAAAAGCTTTTCTATCTGCAACACTTATGTTTTTTTTGTTTGAGTTAACATAGACATACGGATATGCGTGTTTTAGTTTGTTGCACTTGTAACATGAACACTGAACTGTTCGAGAAGATCCAGTGCACCATTCTAACCAGTAAAGTTTGAGAAATTCGTTGGAGAACAGGTTAGAAATCTACCCATTTTTTTCTATAGCACGCATGAGACACACTAAAGAATAAAAAAAATGCGTACCAAACTCCAGTTTTATTAGAATATTTTGAAATAGCCAGAACATTTTCGGAGTTGAGGGCCCTACATACACAGTTGATTACCTGATTTTATATTCACTAAGCCTACTTGACAGGGAAATCCTTTTGGGGGCATGGGGAGGGCATTGTTGGAACATGCAACTTAATGTCGAAAATATCCCAAGGCTTCCCCGCTTTAAATTTCACGGCTACGGCCCACCTTCAACTAACCTTCCTGTCATTAGCTTTTTTGTTTATAAAAATGTGGAAGTTTTTAGAAAGTTTTTGAGAAAAGTAGCTCCGACTATCCCCCGGTCATTAGCTTTTTTGTCAGGAAAAGTTTACATTATGATAAAAAATTGGCCCCTTCAACATGTTGCCCCCCAAGATGTTGCTGAAATGACGTTCCTGCTTAACATTATTTAAATACCTATCTTTTGGCTTTCACGAGCCGTTGTTACGTTTTGTTTACATTTACATTTACTGCTCCCCTGGATCCGCTAGTGTAAAGGAGACTAGTGCTGAATGGACCTTTGGCTTTAAAATTTTAATTTTCATCTTATAACACCTAAGATTTAACTATAGCTTGCTTCTAGACAGGTGTACATGCTTCTACCACCACTAGTTGAATCGTGTGAATGTAGCATCCCAAGTCATCTAATTCTGCAAGACAAGTTGCTAGTTTTATACTGGTGACATTGTCTTTGACTAAAACGCCTTTCTTCTCCCCATTGATATTCCAATCTGCAATCATGGATTTTAGATGAATTGAAATCAATTCTCCAGTGTGGCTACTTTCCAATGGCTGCTGTTGTAGAAGAACGGATATCCTATGCCAATCGGTGTCTATCCAAATTGTTTGTGCTCGTCCAGACATCGCTGGTGAAACTTATGAAACTTGCATCAACGACCTTGACTTGCATACGATTCCGTATACGAGAAAATATGTTCGGAACTAAGGTGCGCGAGAAATGTTTCCTAGATGGCAACAAATATCGAGGTTCGGGTTAATGCATTGAATTAATAAATCCAGCACCCTCACCTACTTACTTGAAAAGGCAGCATATCAACGCTCATCATCTCCGCAATTTTGTTAGTGATTGCAAGATGCCACGGATGATTAACTTAAAACAATTTAACTTTCTACACAAAAAATCCGAGGTGCGTTGTTTTTTGTTCGAACTTGGTGATATTTGCTTCCTCTTCGCGTTATAGTTTCTTAATTTGCTCTCGCCATGCTCCATATTCTTTGAATTGCACTTGATGCTTTGTCCGCAGATGAGTCATCATTGACGTTGTGCCGTATGATCGTGCATTTTTTCCATCACGCATTATTTTGTCATGACATCAAGCCTTGCTTTTGTCGATGGCATCCACAATATAAAAGTCCCAAACTTTACTAGATTTCTGAGACATTTTTAGTGTAAACTTTGGTGTAAAGCAGGGGTTTTCAACCTTTTCTGTGTCCCACACCCCTAGAAAATTTTTAGTATGTTCTCGCACCCCCTACAAAAGTAATATTAGTAATATCTCATAAGAAAAAAAATTTATACTAGATTTGAGCAGCATATTTATTCAAGCTAAATTCAGAAAAATTGCAAATTTTATATTTCTACTTGCCAGGATTCATAATTCAAAAAGTTGTACCGTAAATTTCTCAATGCCATTTTGAAAATTTTTTTAATTTGCGAAACCACTCGAACCAACCGAAAATATGTTTATATCAGTAAAAACTGTCATAAATCATAAACTCAAAATTGGGTGTAACATGTAAAAATTACTCACACCAAATTTGAACATTGCGAGTTTTTTTAACCTATTATGAAAAGTCCGGATTCCACAATCTTAAATTCATTAAATAAAATTCTGTTTCATTTTTTATCAATATTTTGTAACATAAAGTGGCATATAACATAATATGGGATAATAATAAAATTAATACGTTCTGCGCTTGATTCATGTGATAAAATAAGAAAATATATTATTTTAAAGCAGATTGGGCACGATTTTAACATGTGTTGTTTTCAAAAAATAACCACCTTTAATTTCAATGTTTTTGCCTTTCTGTTTCCAATAGCAACCAAAACGATTAAACAAGTGTATAAAAGTGCAGTTTCAGTTCTACATATATGAAAGTCTCGCAAATGTAAATCAGTTGTGTTTGTGATTATTCTACTGAATATTAAAGCTAAATTCAAACATCTTTGTAAACGATTTTCAAAGCACCTTGGTTTGAAATTGATAATATGTAACATTTTACTTCTACCCCGTTTTCCGTATTTCAGTATTGTTATGTTGGGTAACTTAAGAAAGAGTCACTGTTTTTTTCTTGTCGGTTAAGTTTCACACCTCCTGAAATGTTATCTTGCAACCCCTGGGGGTGCGAGCACCCATGGTTGGGAACCCCTGATGTAAAGTTTGAAGTTATTAATAGGACAATATTTCTATAATTCCAATTATGGTTTCAAATTTATTTATATAAAACAAAACAGAGACACACATTATATTAACATATATATATATATATGTAATATTCTGAATTTTAGATGGGAACTTTTTTAAACTCAGCCTCAGTGACTTTTTTTTGCCGAGTCCGAGGTTTTGCCGATTACCGCCAAATCGGCCGAGTCCGAGTTGCCGAGACTAGTTTACAACATTTTTTTATGAGACTTTCAAACCGTCTTAGGCTTAGGTTTGCTCCTTGTGACGGTCTTCTTGCCATACTGGTAGCCAGGAGTCTTAGTAGGAGTTATACTCATGATGCCAACAGCTCTCTCGATCCTGCATTTTTTCTTCAGAAAATCGCATAATCCAAATGCAATACGATCCATGTGATGAAAAATTGTATCCGGATTACCATTTAATGCATTGAAAGTAAGGTGGAAATCAAGGCTTTAGCTCTACAATTTTGATCATTCTCCGGTACAGTCATGACCACCCCCATGACCATGCCAGGGGGCAGGGGCTTCCCCGAGCCGTTCAACAGAGCTTCTTTAATCCTCGGCTGTCTGATATCTTCCTTAAAACACAATTTTTTTAAATTTTTATTACAAATAAATTATTTAATTTCTTAAAATTAAATTGTATTAGATAAGATAAGATAAGATAACGTTTATTATAGTGGTTTAGAAGACTTTACGCCTATAGACAACCACTTCGAATTAAAAATAATAATAAATAGAATAAAATAAAATAAATGATAATAATAGATAAATAAACTAATAAAAAATAAATAATTGCATAAAAAATCAGTATCCATGCCTGGATAGCGCTACTTTAAAAGATGTGGTAGTCTCAGATGCTACAGTGTCATCGTCCAACTCATTCCATATGTTTACCACTCTAGAACTAAAAAAAGCCTTTTTTAAAGTCTTTTCTTGTTTTTTAAATAGCTTGAATCTATGTCCCCTAGTGCTTTGAATCGGTGGTTGTTCGAAAAACATTGCTGGTGTTAAATCCTCTTTTCCTGTTATTATCTTGTAGGCTTCGATCAAGTCACCCCTACTTCTCCTTTTCTCTAGAGTTGTTAAGCCGCATTGTTTTAATCTTTCTTCGTAAGGTAACTGGCTTAAATGCTTAATCAACTTTGTAGCCCTCCTTTGTACCTTCTCCAACACTACGATGTCCTTTTTTAAAACAGGGCTCCAAGCTTGTACACAATATTCTAGATGTGGTCTTACCAAACATTTGTATAGTCTGATAATTATTTCCTGGTTTCGACTTATTATTGTTCTCTTGACCAATCCTAAAATCTTATTGGCTCGCATTGCTGCTTCCGCACACTGTCTTGATGGTTTGCCGCTATTGTGTACTACAACTCCCAGATCTCTTTCCTCTTCAGATGTCTTCAACAATATTCCTCCCATCTCATACTGAAACTCTTGATTTCTCTTACCCATGTGCATCACTGAGCATTTATCTACGTTGAACATCATTTGCCAGTCTAGGGACCATTGGTATATTTTTGCAAGATCTTTTCTTAAAATGTCGGCATCCAGCTCACACTCTACTTTCATGGATAACTTTGTGTCATCAGCAAATTTCGAGACCTTTGAACAAGTCGCTAAATCAAGGTCGTTAATGAACAGAACAAATAGTAATGGTCCCAAAAC
Source organism: Erpobdella octoculata (assembly GCA_963978895.1). Taxonomy (NCBI): domain Eukaryota; kingdom Metazoa; phylum Annelida; class Clitellata; order Hirudinida; family Erpobdellidae; genus Erpobdella; species Erpobdella octoculata. Next base: position 1,562,802 of record OZ022238.1, on the reverse strand, counting down.
GGATCCTTGCGGTACACCACTTTTTATGCTTTTCCACTCCGAGTATTTCCCTTTAATTCCCACTTTCTGTCTTCTGTCAGCTAGCCATTCTTTGATCCATCCTCGAATATTACCTCCTATTCCAGCCGCTTCTATTTTTCTCATCAACCGTGTATGTGGTACTTTGTCGAAGGCTTTGGCAAAATCCAGATAGACTATGTCTACAGGGGATCCTTTATCTAAGTGGGTATAAACATTTTCAAAACAATCTAGCAAATTTGTTAGACATGATCGCCTTTGTACGAATCCATGTTGGCTGTTTATCAAAATGCTGTGGTGTCTAATGTGATTCATTAATTCGAGCTGAATGATTTTTTCCATGACTTTGCAAATAATACACGTGAGACTTACTGGACGATAGTTACTTGCCTCAGATCTGCTACCTTTTTTAAAGAGTGGTACAATGATTGCATCTTTCCAATCACGAGGAATTTCTCCAGTTTTCAAGGACCTGTTCATTATTTCTGCTAACACATCGCTTATTTCGTGTCTTACTTCTCCTAAAAACATGGGATGTAATGCATTTACATTTTTCTATTTTAAATAAATTATTTATACTAAGTTATCATAATGTTTCCACTGGTAGTTACTTTTCATCGTGTTTACAGTTTACATTAGTATAAGAATTTGCTGTTCGCGCACATGTGTTCCACTCGTAGACTGTCGTAGACGTAGAGGCTTACTTAGGACTTATCAAAAGTCACTTATGATAGAACGCAAAATTTTTTCAAATAGTCTAAACCATGAAGTGTGTTTCTAAAGTGGAACATTTCGTATTTGAGTTTTTTGGAGAGATAAGAAGCAAGGCAATAACCATTGGAGATATAGACAACGATGACGTAAGTTTTCTGCTACTTGTTTGAAAATTATATTTTTTAAGACCTTTTGGAAGGGTATATAGGTAAAGTTCTAGTATAGCGTCATCGGCCGATTTCTATAAAAAATGGCCGGTTTTTAACGTAAATGATATTTAAAACAAAACTAAAGTCATTAGACTAAAGACCAATTAAAACATAAATCATTTAAAAAAACCAGAAATTACATCACCTTAGAACATTTAAAAACTGCTGCCGAAGCTTATGTAGTTCCCGGTGAAGATCTATTTGTCAATAGCGATAGAAGTGAACAGTGGGAATAAAGAAAATAAAAATTAAACACATTTAAAATAAAAATAGACAGTTTAGGAAAAGAAATTAAACATTTAAATTATGGAAATTAAAACTTAAAAAATATCAGTTTGTTTTAGAAGTACGGGTTGCGTAACCCGCTCCATATCTAAAACAGTTTCTTTAAATGCGATGGTTTTGTCAGAGCCAAGAAACGGCTCTTTTCAGAGCCAAGAAACGGCTCTTTTCAGAGCCAAGAAACGGCTCTTTTCAGAGCCAACATAATCTTAATGAATAGCAGGTGTAGTCAGTGGCTGGTGCAAGATTTGTGTTTATTATTTGGCTGTACTCCCCCACCCCGGTCAAGTTTTTTTAGAGCAAAAAACAAAAGAAGGAAGATTTTGTGTTCAACTATCAGTGGGTACAGCGTGCGCGTGCTTGAAATTATGACTAAGCAAGACCACGAGAGATTTCATCAGCGACCCCCACCACCACAGCGAGTCGAAGAGATTTCATTTGTATTATAATGATTTGATGTTATTATTTTATTTATTATTTACTTTACTTTTGGATTTGTGGCTAAATTTAAAAAAATTCTGATCATAGATAAGTTTCCGCTCAGCGCTCAGAATTTTTCACACTTAATAATTAAATATTTAATTTATTTCCATATTCAATAATTATAGTTTTATTTCTAACAATTTTCAATTTACTTGTTGTTTTATTATTCTATTTTGATATTAACTCTTCCTTACTTTTCATTCCTTGAATTGTATTATTCCGCGTATCAACACTGCCTTTGGATATTTTCTGCTTAAAGTCGGTTTTAGTAAGTTTTTCTGTAAAAAAATTTTTTCCTAATATGTTCTGATAATGTTCTGAATTTATTCTAATAAACAGTTTTTTAAACCGATTTTTTATAGAAATCGGCCGATGACGCTATACTAGAACTTTACCGGTATATATACCTAGTATATAAGTATATAGTTATATATAGTGACTAATGTTTATTTGGTTTTTTATTTATTTATGAGCAGAACAATGAAATTGTCATCGGAACAACCCAAGGAGAACTATTGATTTACAAGTACATTCAAGACAGTAAGCCATGGGCAAAAGCCAGCAGATTAGGAACGGTAAATCTTTTTATTTTTATACTTTCTTGACCAATACTTTAATGTATACAAACATATTTTTACAAAACTTGGTTTTACCAAACTTACAATTTGACTTGCTAGTGTTTTTATAATATGAATAGTTAAATTCAAATATAATTATTTTATTTAAAGATTTCCTGTCTAGCAATTGGAGATGTAATGAACCAAGGAAAAGTATGTTTGTTTGAAAGCATATTTTTTGTTAATTTCTATTAATTAACTGTATAACATAATTATTTATAATATTTTGTAATAGTACCTTTCTAAACTTATTAATGTATGGGAATGAATATTAATTCCTTATTATCACTAATACCGGTTGTCTGACCTCATTCAATTTCCCGATCAAAAGTCGATCACACCACATTCAATTTTAGAATTGCCTTGTGTCCCTGAATACAGAAGGTATCTTCCACATCTTCTACCTGACTCCCGGTGTTGAATCGTCCCCTTCTTCAGCTGTAAGTTCATGATGATGTTGAATGATGGTATTTATGATTACCATTTGCTTTGTTGGCTCAAAAGACCGCGGTTTGAATCTAGCCAGAGTCACCAGCAGAAGTGGTGAGGCACACACCATAAAAGACTGCTTCTAATTGTTTTAGTGGTTAACTCCGCCTCGCTATATGCGAGCCAGTCCCAAGCCTGGATAAAGGAGGAGGGACAGTTAAAAGGATCAAACTTTGATCCACGACTAAGTACTTATGTGCTTCCTATATACAGCCAATTCAGTCTTAAAACTTGGTGTAAAGGACTATAAACTATCATAAAAAAAAAAAATGTTTTAGTGGTTCACACAAAGGCTTCAGTTTTCTGAACCAGTTTTATTAAAGATAGGGAACTTCTATTTGGAAAGAAATCATTGTTAATTGAATTTATATATATATATAGTTTCATTTAAATGTTTTATTCTGCAACAGCAGAAGGTACTCAGTCCTCTGTACTCAGTAGAAGGAAGAAAACATGCAAAGGCCTGTGTCATTGCTGACATTGGTGAGGACAATATTAAAGATGCTGACTAATAAAATGCATTTTATATTAAAATTATTTCAATGAAAATATATTTTCCATTCCAAGATGGCGACGGCTGCAATGAGATTGTCGTCGTGTTTACTGATAAAGTGGTTCGTGCCTACAAGTGGGTCCCCGATATTTCGACCACCTCTTCGACTTGTAGCACCACTTCTGCAAAGCTTTCTTCGTCCGGCAACCCGCTCTCATTTAACTTTAATAAAGGAGTGCTGAGCCTCCATACTGAATGGAAGTTGCCGGAAGAGGTAGGTCCCACAGTGGTTCATACTGATATATATCCTTACACAAATTCTTAAATTGTTCATTTCTTCTCATTGTAGGTGTACTCAATCAGCGTCCACAAAAACGTCTGCGGTCAAGTTGGAGTTTTTGTTTCGCAACTAGGAGGCTCATACGCCCACCTCATTTCAAAGTAAGACATGACTTGTCGTTTGTGTTAAATTTATTTGAAGGTAAATAATTTTGAATGATGGGAAGCATAGGCGTAGACTTCGGGGGGCAGCGGGGCAAGCTGCCCCCTCCGGGAAAAGTGTCTGCCCCCCGGAAAAATTAGGAATATTGTATTTCTAATAATTTATGGGTGTTATTTCCCTGCTCATGTGCAAACCGAAGAAAAAAGCCAAATTACAATGAAGCAGACAAATCAGCAGGAAAAGAAAATATTTATTCTTAGATCCACCAACCCCACTGGAAAAATGTAGGTAACCAAAATGCTGGGTGCTAAAAATTTTGTTATTTACCTAAAAAGCAGTCAAATTGAACTTTTTTAACTTCTTCCTAGCCTTAAACATCATTTTTCGTATTGATGTTGTTATAAATTTTTTAATATATATATATATGACAGGAATATTGCTCTGAGTCTTGCCCCTTGCCCCCTCCAGGGAAATGGGAACTCTACGCCCATGATGGGAAGACCCCAGTGTAGTAGCTTTATATTTAAATATCAAATATTTAATAGTACTTTATCAAACATTTTGTTATAAAGCTCTATTGGTCGGTACGAGAACCACCAAACGGAATATAGAGGTCCAGGTCACTGTGTGGCAGCAGAGGTGGTCGGCAACATCTGTAGCTGTGAGGGCACCATAAAGAAAAACTTCTTAGCTGTCTGTACCGTTGATGGTAAGTAGATTTTTTAATGGTTGATTTTGAAAGGTGTTCAGTGTGATGACAGTTTATTATTATTGATTTCATCGTTTCAGGAACCTTGTCCCTCATGAGTGATTACAATAAATGTGTTCGGTCAATTCACATTAAACACGAACTGTTTGTTATGACAAATAGACCCCTCAGCCGCCGGTTTAGCCGGCCGAGCCGAGCCGTAAAAGTGCTAAGCCACCGCCGGCCGCGAAAATCGGGGCTTAGCTGCAAGCCGGCCACAAAAAAAATAAGCCTCGCCGGCCGAGAAAATCACGGCTAGCCGTGATTTAAAAAAAATTTTTAGTTATAAATCTAGCAAGCACTATAAGTGATGAAGATTAAATAGCAAAGTATTCAGCAAATCCACTCTCCTATTGGGCAGATAATGTTAAGACCTATCCCATACTGCAGCAACTTGCTTCTTTGTTTCTTGGCATGTCTTCAGGGTCAGTCCCAGTTGAATGTTTATTTTCAGTGGCAGGGTCAATCTGCAATGGGAAGCGATCAAGTCTTTGCCCTTCTAAGCTGAATAACATATGTTTTTTACATAACTTGCAATAAACTTACCACAATGATGCACATATATATATATATATATATATATATATATATATATATATATATATATATATATATATATATATACACTAGCGGGGTTACCCGGCGTTGCCCGGGGTTTTTAGAGGTTTTTCTAATGTTTGTCTCTCTCGCTCCCGTTTCCTTCTCCACTTTCCCGTTTTCGTCGCGTTCCCGGTCGCTTTTCCGCTCTCGGTCGTTTTCCAGCTCCCGGTCGCTTTCCCGCTCAGAAGTTTTGTTATCGATTTTCTCTCTTGCTCGCGTTTCCTTCCAGGCTTGCTCTCCCGATTCCAGTCGCTTTCCGCGTTCCCGGTCGCTTTCCGCGTTCCCGGTCGCTTTCCCGTTTCCGGTCGCTTTCCCGTTCCCGCTCACGCTTGCTCTCCCGTTCCCGGTCATGCTTGCTCTCCCATTCCCGGTCACGGTTGCTCTCCCGTTCCCGTTCACGCTCATTTTCTCTTTTACATTCTTTCATAATTTCTGTTAGCCTATGAAACGTAAAATAGATTTGCTAAGACTATATATATATGAATGTTTGTGGGTTAGTTTGTCTATTATAGAAACGGGAAAGCGACCCGGAACGGACAGCGAGCGGGAACGGAAAAGCAAGCGTGAGCGGGAATGTGAGAGCAAACTTGAGCGGGAACGGGACAGCGACCGGAAACGGGAAAACGACCGGGAGCGGGAAAGCAACCGGGAGCGGGAAAGCGACCGGCAGCGGGAAAGCGACCGGCAGCGGGGAAAACGACCGAAAACGGGAAAGCGAACAGGAGTGGGAAAGGAAACGGGAGAGAAAGAGACAAACATTAGAAAAACCTCTAAAAAACCCGGGCAACGCCGGGTATCTCCGCTAGTACATACATAAACACACACACAGACACACATACATGCACATAAACATACATACATACACAGATACATACGCACAAACATATATATATATAGTTCCCGCTCGCTCACCCGCTCCGCTCCGCTCATTTTGTGACGGATTTCAAATTTTTTTTTCTATATTTGATTCCCCTTGACTCTCAAGGTTGTGTGAAAATTTCATTACGATCGGATGAATGGTGTAGCAATGCATAAAGGACAAATATATATACAAACATTCATTATATATATATATATATATATATATATATATATATATATATATATATATATATATATATATATATATATATATATGTGTGTGTATATACTGTATATATGATTTAGAGTTCTGGTATTTGCCAGTTGGCATTAGGTGGAAAATTTTTTAAAAAAGTAGTGGGCAGGGGTGTGATTTATAATTTTAATGAGTTGAAATCACAACTAATGATGGGTGATATTGAAACATCTTAGGAAAAATAGTGATTGAAAGTTTTTTTTAGGGCATCTCAAATTTTCACAATTTTGCGTTTTGAAACTTCTGATTTCCAAGTGGTAAATTAAATATAAGCCGAGAATTAAGCCGCCGCCGGCCACGAAAACAGTTAGCCGCCGCCGGCCGCAAAAACCTCGGCTCGCCGTAAATTAGGCCGCAAAACGTGCTAAGCCGGCCGTGAAACGGTTACTAATCCGGCTGAGGGGTCTAATGACAAAGCTTGATATAACGGTAGGAAGTATTATAAGTCAAAATTGTTTTGTTGAAGATAATAATCTTTACTTGGGACTGAGAAATTGATTTTTTGGCAGGGGGATAATATGGATGAGATCGTTGCTTGCTCACACCTGGGACAGACCTACATCGTCAACTTGTCCGGGGAAATTGCAAGATTCCATTTCAAAAATGCTGTGGTTGCATTTTGCGCAGGAATTTACTCGATCAGCAAGAATCAACCAAAACCCTGCCTTTGTTATGTTACTATGGATGGCAAGCTGTTTGTGTTTTACAATATGGAGATTAGCAACACGATAATTGAGGGGAAAGAGGGCGATCGTAAGTGTCCATTAAATAGAGATAAGATTGTTGTAGTGATGTTAAATGATCTAGGTAATGATAATTTTTATTGATATAATTGCTTGGAAGATTAATTAATTGATTAATTTGTGTGATATTAAAATAATTAAATTAATTATAGTAATAATTTAAGTTATAACTTTCTTATTTGTAAATAATATTTAATTCAATTACATCTGCAGATAATACAAGACATCAGTTGAAAAATTTAGAAGGAACACATACGTTTACGCCGCCACCATCTCGTGCTGTTCCTGTCACTCAAAAAATAAATGAGCTTTTTTTTCGAATCTCCCCTTTCAACTTGGAACAATCATCTCAACCCACTGAACAGCCTCTGCTTCAAGAACCGGACATGGAACAATCATCTCAAGCCACTGAACAGCCTCTGCTTCAAGAACCGGACATGGAACAATCATCTCAAGCCACTGAACAGCCTCTACTTCAAGAACCGGACATGGAACAATCATCTCAAGCCACTGAACAGCCTCTGCTTCAAGAACCGGACATGGAACAATCATCTCAACCCACTGAACAGCCTATGCTTCAAGAAACGGAAATGGAACAATCATCTCAAGACACTGAACAGCCTCCAAAAAAACGCAGAAAAATCGCTCTTTGACTCAACAGAGTAACCGAAAATTTCTTCTACAAATTCAACCAAACAATCTCTTCTTTCTACCGGCATCTCCAAACAACAACCTCTCTTCTACATTACTAATATAAATCCATTTCTTTTTCCACATCACTCGTTGTATTATATTTCAGTGTTATTTCACAGTGAATGTTTCAATTTGATTATTCAACGTTTCCTTTAGATGTTTTGTTTTGGAACTGTCAAAGTCTTTCAATTTTTTTGTGCACATCTGTTGTTTTCAATATAAAAGTTTCAAGAGCATTATTGCAAGAAATCTCTGGTTTTTGACCAGTATTAACATGAGTTGTATATAAAAAGTAGGTAGGTTCAATGACTTTAATTTATCCATGATTCCTGATACCTCTTTGGTACCTGGAGTGGGGCATGTACATCTTGGAAAGACAGATAGAGAAACAGAGGATGCTGATTAATCAAATGAATATTATGTGAGATAATATTGAAACCACAGAAATTTGATGTTAGAAAAAAAAACATTTTAGATGCAAACCCCCTTGTTGATTTGTTCAAATTGAAGAGCATGATCTCTAATAATTTCCTCTGTTCTTTCCACAAAAACATGGATTGAATACTGACCTTCATACATGTCCGACACTAGTTTGAAACCATCACAAAGTCTCGACCATACTTCAGAGTGGTTCTAAGATTGTCAGTGTTCGTATTGTTGCATCCATCTTTGAAGGATTGGGCGTGATCCAGCTTAAAGTTGCGGGGTAGATCTGTATAAGAAGTCCCCTGAGAATCAAAACCAAGGTGGTTGTTTTTGAAGTCGTAGCAGTTAATGTGTGTATAGTAGTCTTCATCACCGGTCAAGTAACCTGGAGTGAGAAAATACATGCAGGTGAACTCATCACAAATTAACTCACATGGTTATCAATTAATATTTTATTATACAAGAACATTCCTAGTCATGTAGTACAGCTGTTTTATAGCTTTAAAAGATAAAACATTTTAATTAATTTCATCCACTGACCCAGTGGTTTATTCTCTAATAATACACCTATTTGTCACAAGACTCAATTGTTTACTCTTTCATCTACTACATTCATCTATCACCAACACCACCATACAGAGAGAGAGAAAAAAGAGCAAATCCATGAGGTAATCCTGTCAAAATACTCTTCTTCATAGAATAAGGAGCCCTTAAACTCCAATTTATTTATTATTTTTTCTTATTTTTTAGTAGAGGCTAGGTTAATATTCTTGAAAGCCGCAACTGCCGATGGCTGCCAAAAATGGATTAAGCCTGGTGGGTGCAAAATTTGGTAAGACGGCTGTGCTAGCTGCCTTAAAAGATTGTTTTCGTTTTAAACAGTATAGGTCGTAGGTAAATCGTTTTTCAACCACAGGCAGTCGTTTTTTCTTCACGGGCACTGGTGATTCACCAATACACCTAAATTGCTTGCTTTTCTAAAAATGTAAGCAGGGGCGCAACCAGGGGGGCAGGGGGAGGACGAAAGCCTCCCCAGGCCAAATCGGAAGGCCCAGCAATTTTTCCAAATTTAATGAGTTTTTCTTTGGGAGGGGGTGCTACATTTATTCATAAACTTATTTTTTAACATTTGCTTCAACTGGTTTGAGACTGAGTTTGACTATCTTCAGTTTGCAGTCTTTCTTTTCTATCATTAATAAATTCTTAAAAATACCAAAAAAAAAGACTGCAGACTGAAGATAGTCAAAAAATATTTTTCGCCTGTGGCGGGCTTTCGTCCCGTTTTCAAACTTGAGCCCCCCAGCATTTTTTGCTGGTTGCGCCCCTGAATGTAAGTGCTTTCACAAATCTTTTTTCAGCTTACCTACTCCCGTCTTATTTGCACGATAGACCAATGTGTAGGATGCGATGCGTGTGTGGCTTTTCAAATTGGCTTTTTTCCTCACTACTCTATTAGAATTCAAGCAACAATGTCGTCACTTCTCTTTCTCTGTATCGAGGCACTCCATTGTTACTAACACGTTTAGGCGTGTTCGGAGAAGCTTTGTAAGAATCGGGCGTTGTCATGTCTGGCAAACGTCACGGCATATAATTCAATCGCCTGTATAGAGTGTATTCAAATTTATTCGTCTTCGTCTGTCAATTGTGTTTGCCTGTTTTTGTTTTTTTGTTTGTTTGTTTGTTAATTTATTTGTTTGTTTGTTTATCTTGCTTGCCTGCTCATTTCTTCCTGTTATTTCCAAACTTCTGACTTGTAGTAAACATCTCGATTTGAGTCACAAGAACGTATACCGAAATTGAAGCAGCTGTGCAAAATTTTTTGTTATGTGTGAGCAGTGTCGTAGTTAGCACACTCCAACCCCAGCCCCCCCCCCCGGTAGAGTTGAGAGCCCTGACTTTAAAAAGCTTCCAAATTATAGTGACTACAATTTTCTAAAGATGATTTGTAATAATTATTGCTATTGCTATTCTACTTCCATAAATAAGGGCACCCACGCCCTCGGCCATTCGTTAGTTTTTCAGGAAAAGATTTAATTATATTGAAAATGTTAGCAGTCCTTGTATTTGGTCTAGGCCTACTAGTGTAGGTTGTGAATTCAGTTGTTATATCAAAATATTCTTGTATTAAAATATCATTGGTTAAAACAGTTGCTTAAGATTAAAAAAAAAAATTTAATCACAGCAACGCTCCCGAGAAGATTGAGTAATACAATTTCCGTTAAAGTTTTCCTTTTTATTTGCAATGGTGATTGCGTTCAAGACACACCATTTTATAATTTCACTAGCATGGTTACCTGGCGTTGTCCGGGGTTTTTAGAGGTCTTTCTATCGTTTTCTCTCTCGCTCCTGTTTCTTTCCCGCTCGCTCTCTTGCACTTTCTCGCTCTCAAATTAAGAAAGTGATATGAAGGATTCACCGCCAAGTGCCAATCAGTAAATGGCCATGAATATTTACATTTTGTTTTTAGGCACTACCGTCTGGCTCTCAGGGGGCCCATATACATCAGCACAGGGGCCCGCACTGGTCTCTCGGCGGCCCTAGTGTTAAATTTATGCAACTTAAATTTGTATTGAAACTTTACAGACTGTGGCGTTGGATTCTTTAAAAAATTTTAAATAATTATTATTAGGAATAATGGCTATTATACTCATTTTAATGTGTTTTTTTAGAAAACTGGATGTGGGATCATATTGAATTATACCTAGGATCAATGTGCCCCATGGGGGAATTATGGTACCTCGTATGTGGGATACTTTGATCTTTATAGGGGTTGCACCAACGTTTAATTTAAAATAGTTCTCATGTATTATAGATTTTAAACTGAATTGAATACATAAAGTAAATGTTCCTCTATAAAATTCACCAAAAACAATGTTGACTTTTTGAATGGCTTGACTGTTGTTACCAAAAAACCTCAAAAAAGATCAATGTGCCCCAACCTCCCCTACGAGATTGGCCAATGGAGACATAAAAAGCATATCGCATATCTCGTAGTACATATATCGTATACCGAGACGATCGAGATCTGAAAGTATAGGCTAATATTTTTAAAGAGGGGTATCAAACTTCATTGTAATCTTTTTTAGAAGTTTCAGTTATGCTCAATTATTGTTAAAACTATACAAAAAATTTATAAAAGTTAAAGCACATAAAACAATTAGTAAATGTAGACTTACTAGATGTTTTCGAGTAACAAGTAAATTAAAAACGAATTTTTAAAACCCAATGCTTTTATATGTAATTAAAACACAAATTTTGCAATCAATTTTTTCTTATATTACTCTTCACAAGTCCCTTGGCAAACTTCCAGAGTACCACATCATGTTAAATAAACAACTTAGCTAGCTTCCCATGAGACAAATTGTATTCAATTTGCGATTTCTTGTAGACTGTTTAATTAAAATTAACTAAATTAATTGACTAATTGTAAAACTAATAATTGAATATTGCATTGTCTTCTATTTTGAGCATGTATGCAAAATTTGAAAAAAATCTATCATCAGGAAGTGACTCAAAAATTGATTGCAAGATATGAAACAGACAGAGAAACAAACAGACAGACAGAGAAACAAACAGAGACGACGAGTTAATAAAAGCATTGGTAAAAAGCGCGACAATCCATAAATTCAGAATAAAATTCCCATGTAGGATCTTTTATTTTGGAAAAGCAGGACATTTTGATCAAAAATCAGAAAGCGTGACATAACAACTAATTCAAAAAAGTACGTCTATCCTGATTAAAAGTTAACAGTTTGAGTAAAAGGCGCCTCACGTTTTTAGTTTTAAAAAATTATGGCTTGTTCGTTATACGAATGTCCACAATTAATGCATGCCTCCATTAAGATATTTCTCACACAGCCAAGAGAAAAATTATTTTTTTTTTTAGTTTACAAAAACGTGGTATTTTAAAAAGAGTTTTTTAATATTTTATTTTCTTCTTTTTAATGCATTAGAAAAGCGTGGTAATTTACTAAGTTTTTATAAACTTTTATTTAGCTTACAATCTCTGTTTGTGTGTGTATGTGTGTGTGTGTGTGTGTGTGTGTGTGTGTGTGTGTGTGTGTGTGTGTGTGTGTGTGTGGCTTTCTCTTTACGCAAATCTTGCAAGTAAAATTTAACCCGCTTTTTGACTAGCTAGAAAGCTGAAACTTTCAGCATAGCTTTATATTGGATGACAATACATGATTCAATTAAAAAAAATTAATTTGAACATTTTTCGTATTTCTAAATCGAGTGTATTTGAAATCAAAGTTTGTGTTGAAAAACTCGTTTTTTCCTTTACTTGTTGCTACATATATTTTTATGATAAAATATATAAACAACGAAATAAGATGAAATTAATTAAATATAGTATAATTAAGTTTTAATAGTAGGTATAATAATATTGTGTTGTCTTCAGAAGCAAGAAAGTATACAAAATTTCAACTAAAATTGGACGATTAATAGGAAGTGCTTCTAAAATCGATAGAAATATACCCATGGACAAAAAAACAGAAAGAAAAGAAAGCAAGTTTAAGAAAAACGTGGTAGGGTGCCACCATTGAACCAGGCCAAAAAACAGTAACGCCAGAAGCAGTCTGATATACTCCTAAGTCATAATAACAACACCTACGATTATATCTCTCAGCATCTCCTAAACTTTAATACCACGACTTCTAAATAGTTTTTTTTAAAAGATAACACCTTTAGCACGCCTGCAATTACGACGATAATAAACGGCTTTGTCAACGGACATCAATTTAAGAGATGTACTTAAATAGCTGGTTAATTATTATACTTTCGTAAGCATTAGAAAGTGTTGTCAGAGCGTGGGATCTTAAAGAAACTCTATAAGAAAGCTTATTTAAATTTAAGAAAAAAAAATCAAACGTTTCTTTTGTTTGGGTGCGGCGTAGCTAACGAGCAGTTTTGTTTGAATGACTGCTTCTTATGGCCAGCTCTCAATGGGGGGGCTATAAAACTCAGATTCGTCATAGTGTTGGTCTCTTTTCGAATTTTCGTCAAGTTAGAATCACTTTTGCTAGTTAGTTTATAAATAAGTAACATGAGCTAATTGTTAAGTCACCGATATAATTAAAATCGATAGAACAAAAAAAAATAAAAACGTAGCAACATTTAATTTATAGTTAGTTTATTAACTTTCGTATACAATTCGCTTTCGAACTCAACTCAGACGTTGATTTATAGCAGAAACTGTCAGAAACTATCGAAATGACTGCTTGACTGCAGGAGATAAAGCGGAAGAGTTGCACATATCTGATATTTGCTTACGAGTTAACCTTCTTTTTTTCATTCTGAACATGCCTCGAAATCAAATGCTAACCCAGTTCAAGATCGTCTTTAAAAACCCCTCGGGAACGTTCCAAGAGGGTTCGACGCTATCAGGAGAGGTCGTCTTCACTGCCAGGGAATCCCTAATGATTGGCCGTTAGTTGAAAAGGTTTTTTTTTCTTTTAGTCGACAACGAAATTTCTTGCTGGTACGGTATCGTTTTTCTGAATTTTTTTTGCGTTGCTACAGACGCCAGTATTATTATGTATAATTTAAACTAACAAAACAAATGCTTGAATTTGAGTGAGAGAAAGAGAACATTCTGGAGTTACCTAAAACGAGCACTTGCTGCTTAAGAAATCGCCGAAAGCAGTCTACCAATAGAAGTATGAGAATGCAAGTGCTGCGAAATGCTTCAATATGCACACTTAATACTAGTTTTTTTCTTACATTGAACGTTACCTACTAAATCTTAGAAGAATGACACTAGCTATTTTATAACAATAAAATATTTTGGAAAAGCTGCTCCACTCCATCCCAAAGGCGTAGTCAGGGTCTCCTGGGCCCGAGGACAAAACACAAAATTTTCGAAACCCTCTTTTAATTTTTCCTTCCAAAAAACCTGATGAGCCGGCCGGGGGGGGCCGGGGGGTGGAGTTATTCGAAGTCATATAAATTGCTAGATACAGCAAAATGATAATAAACAAAACTTTTTTGCTCACTGAAAATGCGCTTCCTCCAGCCCTACGCCCGGGACAACTGTTCCCCCTGCCAATAACTCGCTACTCCTCTGCTCCACCCCCACTCCGGTCATCAACTTTTTTGGGAGAGGAAAAATAAAAAGAGGGTATTGAAAATTTGACTTGAGTTTCAGATTAAAAAGAGGGGTTCAGATGAAGGTCTTGCACCGGCTCATTTGATTCCTCTTCTCTGGACCCTGATTTCAATAATAACTATGTTTGATCACAGATGTTGTGTTAAATAAAATATGCATTAAACATAAATAAAGATTCGCTTGATTAAAGTTAAATAATATATATATTGCCGAGATATCAACAGCTGATATTAATATAACGAGCTCTTTTCAGGTTTGGAAATCAAATTCCAAGGAGTCTCAGTGGTCATGTGGCACAAAGCTCTTGAGGTGAGCCTTCCAAAGTCGAACATCTCCGTCTCCTTGAGCGAAGACCAATTCAACGACTCAGAACACTATCTTAATCAGAAGCTGAATCTCTTGTCGCTAGGTGGGTGGACGTTGATTTTATGGGACAGAGACTGACTAAGTCTGAGCTGGTTTGAATAGGTTAAACTGTATGAATTGGAGGCTTAGTTACAAAAAAAATTTCTATCTCTTTCCTTACCTTGTTTCTGGTCTCTTTTTCTCTCCCTCTCTGTCTCTGTCGTTACTAAGAGTCAAGAGACGGAAAATTCATCTTCCACTTTCCACTTTACGAGTTTTCGTCTTTAGCTTTTCTTCTTCTGGAAAAGTTCTCTTTTCGTACGTGGAACAGTTCCACTTCGTGTTTTAAATCTATGAGACAATTTGTCTATCTTTATGTTTTCAGTTTTTTCTTCCTAGAAACATTTTTTATCAGATTTTTGCTGACGGGAAAATTCAGGCGCCATGTTTTTTTTTGTTTCCGTAAAAATTTCTTCCCGCTTAGAATCAACGGAACAAAGTAGGAGAAAGAGCGTTTAGCAAAAAAGTGCTTAATAGTGAATATCTCTCTCTTTCTATCGTTTTTCTTTCTCTCTCTCTCTCTCTCTCTCTCTCTCTCTCTCTCTCTCTCTCTCTCTCTCTCTCTCTCTCTCTCTCTCCCTCTCTCTCTCCCTCTCCCTCTCTCTCTCTTTCTCTCCTTTCTCTATCTTTTTCGCTTTATTTATTTTTAATTTTTAACTTTAATAATATTGCACCATCTCACGTGTTTATTAATAAAAATCGGGGTTTCTAACTATTTTCCCTCCATTGCTGGTCTTTTTGAGATTTAATTCAGAGAGGTCGAGACTTTATGAGCTTAAGAATACGTTGAGCAGAAATTTAAAGAGGTAACCAATGTTCTTACTGTGTTATTTATTATAAGTGGTAGTTGTAGTGATACCAAAAAGATTATCCTTTTCCTTATCATCCTCGTCGTTATCATCATCATCATCATCATCATCATCATCATCATCATCATCATCATCATCATCATCATCATCATCATCATCATCATCATCATCATCATCATCATCATCATCATCATCATCATCATCATCATCATCATCATCATCATCATCATCATCATCATCATCATCATCATCATCGTCATCACCAGCCTCTCCACCACAACCACCGGCATCACCACCACCTTCACAATCATCGTCTTTGTTGTTGTATGTATTTATTCAATTCCTGAATAATCTCCTTTTAAGTTCCAAGTAGAAAGCCATAGTAATAAATTATAATTCCTCTTAATAACACAGTCGTTCTGCTCAACCCAAAATACTTAATTTTACGAAAAATCACAATACCGTTTCAACGCATAAGACACCTAAGCCATTGTTAAGGATGTATAGATAGACAGGGTTACGAAAACCTTTTAATAAAATGGGTTTACTGATGGTAAAAAGATGTCAAAATTTTGTTAATTAGCCATCTTATATGTTGTAGTCCATTTCTATTTGAAAAATATTTGGGGGTTTTCTTATAAATATATGGCGAAAAAACTTTTTTTTTGAAGCTGTTCGTCAGAGAGCAGATTAAATAATAATAACATGGATAATTTATATAGCGCAGTACAATGAAATAGTCATCACAAGAGCGCTGTACAAAACGTCAAAAACCTCGGATAAACACAAGAAAAAAGATTGTTTAGTTATATGACTTAATGAACAGATGGGTCTTAAGAGTTTTTTTAAAACAGAATGGTTGTTCAACTCTTTATTTGTATAGATATTTCACACAAACAGTGAACTCTGTTTGAGATAAAATGGCTGAAAAACAAAAAATTCCGACATTTTTATTTATAAAATGGCTTGTTTGACTTTTGACATTTTTGAAAAATATTTGAATTTTAGAATTTAAAATAAAACTAGTATTCTGTTTATTATTCTTTTTTTTTTATTCAAAAATGAACTCAAACTTGAATAAACTGCATTAAAAACTTTTGTCGTTTGAGATGGTTTAAAAGCGTTGAAATCGGAATCGATATTTAATTGTATTTATATATATATTAACCCTACGACACTGATTCTGTTTGCTTAATTTGTAACGCTGTACAAAAGTCTACCTCGGATAATTAGTTTCATGACTTAAAATTATTAAATAAATAAAATATAAAAAATAAATATTTTAAATAAATATTGAGTTTTTAAATAAAAAAAATTGAGTTTAAATATAATAAATAAATAAAAATTCTATAAGATAAATGAAAATTAAAAAAATAAATAATGAGTTTTAAGTGAAACGTTTACGCGATGTACAAAAACTCAACCTCGTTAATTAGTCGTATAGTTAATAATTAAATAATATATGATAACTTAAATAGTATATACAAAAAATAATAAAAGTAAATAAAAAACCTGCTGATTAGTGTTTACGAAATTTGAGTTGGGATTATAACAAATACACCCGTCACCAAGGAAACAGATAGAAAGAGAAAGAAAAATCCGAAAAATCGCTTTACTGCTTTCGTGTCATCCATAGAAATCTATTGTGTCAGCTATAATCAAAAATTGTATTGTTCATAATTATAAATATAAATAATAAACAAAAAATAAATAAATAAAAAATTTCTAAAAATTATTATAAATCTAAAGACTTTTTGCTGCCAATACCTAATACCTACGTGTTTACGAAAATCGAGTCAACCCAGCTATATTAAACACGTAGCCAAAGAAACAGAGAGAGCGAGAGAAAAGCCATTTCGTTTGTTTCAGCTATGCTATACTAAAACGCCTCATCCTAGGAACGTGAAATTTGGAGCTTATATTACTTTTATAGTGTAAGCACTCACCATAGGCGTAACTAGACGGCCGAAAAGGAGGGGGTTATGGGTCTGTAAAAAAAACTTTTTTTTTTAAATTCGTTTATTTTTTTTATAAATAAAAGATAAAATGATGTTGTAAACAAACAAAATTGATAAATATTCATAACAAGTTTTATAAAACAATGTTTTAATAGTTTAATAAGTAATTCAATAACTAAGGACTCAGGTGATGACGATAATGGCCGTCAGCTCGCGATTTTGCGACAAAATAGTGGGTCAAAGTTACTGCGTTAGGGGCACTTTATAGCCATGGAAATTTCCAGCAATATATATTAATAACGCTTTAAGGCGTGGAAACAAAAATTAAAGTTGTGGGACCCCAAATAAGAAAGTTATAAAAGAAATAAAATGTGGACCAAGCTTCCAGACGCAATATTTAGGTAAAGTAGGCGTGGCCAAGTGTATTCATTGGTCTCGTTGAATGCCCGCACTTCTTACGAGTCTCCTGATGTAACCAAAGACTACATAGACGCCTAAATTATCGAGATATAAACGGCTCAACTCAAAAGCAATTCTTTTAAAATAATATTTTTTATCTTGACAGCCCCAATTCATAGATTAGATGCACATTTTGAACCATCTTAAATAATTAACAAAAGAATTAAGGTTTTAATTTATATACTAATGGGGGGGTTTCAACCCCCAAACCCCCTCCCCCTGGTTACGCCTATGGCACCCACCACCCACTAAGAAAGGGTTTTAAAAATTCTGCTCCTGATGGGATGAAACAGGAAAGCAAACTTTTTTTTAAACAACTTAGGTAAATATCTCGAAAACCAAAAATAAGGATTTGAAATTTGATATCGAGATTCTAATTTAAAAATAAAAAAAAGCGTGTTTTACCATTTTTTTTTTAATTTGGTTTCCAGGACCTCAGATGTGGGGTGGAAACAGTGGCGTAGCGAAGGGGGCAGAGGAGGGCATCTGACCCCGGGCGCAAGGCTTTGGGTGACAAAAGGCAAAAGGAAAGACAACAATTTCATCAAATTTTAGTCATTTTTGAACATGTAAAATAAACAAATTGTATTTTTGCACTATTTCACACAAGGGATTTCCAAAATATTCCTGATGAGATGGGGCGCATTTTTTATAGCTTTCCACCGGGCGCCAGATACCCTCGCTACGCCACTGGGTGGAAAATGGGGTTATTTATTTTTTTTAGAATAACTGCTACTAAAAAACTGTAAGTGCTAAAAATGGGAAAAATAGTATTTAGTATCTACTCAAAAAATAAAGTTATACGTGTTTTACCAATTTTTGATAATTTGGTTTCCAGAACATCAAATGTGTGGTGGAAAAAAG
This sequence comes from Erpobdella octoculata, assembly GCA_963978895.1. Taxonomy (NCBI): domain Eukaryota; kingdom Metazoa; phylum Annelida; class Clitellata; order Hirudinida; family Erpobdellidae; genus Erpobdella; species Erpobdella octoculata. The sequence continues at coordinate 1,544,127 of OZ022238.1, read as the reverse complement.
GAAGATTTGATTAAAAACTCCAAAACTAAAAATGTGACAGTTTTGCCACCTCGAAAAACAGCTAGTTGGATATATAAGGGAACACGAAAAGCACATCTGCAGTTGAAAGTTGAACTCACGAACTCCCGTATATATGGTTTAAAACATTTTTTGAAGGCAAACTCCCGACCGACCTTAGATTTGTTTCATGCGAGTCGATTTTGATTAGGAGTGAGGACGAATACCTAATATCGAATTATTAAGAGTTGCGGGGTAATGATTCTCAGAGCGAACTGATGCACGCAATAAATAATTGTAACTATATAAATACATATATCTATCCTACACTTAAACAGGTAAATCTCAGGATGCCAAAATTCCAATACCCATCGTTCTGCCAGGCAAGCACTCGTACCCTTTTTCAATTCAACTGCCGGACTCTTTGCCGCCCACCTTCATGGGAGATTACGGCTTTGCCAAGTACTTAGCCAAAGCTGAAATAGATTTCTACCAAGCCGATCTGCTGGATACAGTCGATCTTTACATTCCACTCAGCATGTCTCAGGTCAAGAAGATTTTGGCCGAGTTCTCTGACATGAGGGAGTCGAACAGCTTGATGTGCTGGAAAGAATTTACAATGGAAAAGATCGTTGCTCTTACAGACAATGATAAGGTTAGTGATGTTTAGTGGAAGATGCAGGACGTTTGTAGCCGGTATCAAATCTATTCCAATATTTTGAAATCGAAAACGCAAAAAAAAAATTAATTAAAAACATCAAAAACAATTTCTTGAATAGGTCGGGTGACGTGACATGAGACATTTTAAAAGGTGACTTTGTTGTCAATACAAAGATTAAATTTACATTTTAAACCCGTACTCGCCTGCCGTATATCTGTCCTTCCATCCATTCATCAGACTTGACTCTATTGTTGTGTAGTTTATTATGACAGTCTTTTTTTGTCTCGTTTAATTCTTGATTTCCATTCATTCATTGACACGATAAACACCTACCACGTAGTAGACGAAGAGGGCGTCTTACCAGCGAGCCATGAGAAAAAGATCTCAAATGTACGAACGTTTTTTTAAAGATCTATTAACCTGATGACGAATAATCAGCCACTGTTGCGTGATAGATACGTATTTGTATATTTTTGCGCAGGACACGTAGGCACTTTTGAGGGCTAATAGTGTTTGTTTATTGTGCTGCGTCCGTGCCATACCGTATGCATACGAATAGTGTGTGGAGGGAGAGTTTACGCCCCAAAAAATTGCCCGGAGGTGCGCCCCCTTTATGCTACGCCACCGCATCTCTCCCTCTGTATTCAGGCTTTGAAATAAATAAAAAATTCTTAAAAATATCTTTAAGTCAATTAGAAAGATACATTATTGTGGAAAAAATATTTAAGCCCTTTGATTAAAATGAAGGATTACAAGAATTTAAAGTAAAAGAAAAATGAAACAAGAGAGTGGAGAGTGGATTTAATGGAAAGCAAATGAGTGGAAATGGAAAGCTGATGGGCGGACGATGAGTTGATGGATGGATGAGTTGGTGGTTGAATGAACGAATGGATGGATTGATGAATAAATGAATGAGTGGATGGATGGATGAACGATGGGTGGGTGGGTGGATAAACGAGATTAACAGTACTATCAATTTGATAAAATTAAAAAGATTTGATAGCGGTCGGTCATGTGATCTCAAATAAACCTCTGAACAGCGCCATACAAACACATCAAAATACCACGCAGAAACCGAAACATCTGATCCTGAACAAGCTCCAGAACATCATCCTACTAAAGGTTAACGACGTCAGGTGTACTTGGGGTATTAACAAGATCGGCTTTCTACCTGGAGAAGAGATGCACGTACATGGAGACATAGAAAACTTCGGCAAGATCAAAATACTCAGTTCTAAGGTCACACTGATACAGGTGAGACTCTTGTATGGTCTCTTGTGTTTAACCTCTACCAAAAGTACAATCATATTTTTAAAAAAACATTTAAAAACTTATTTTTTAATAATTTGATATATTAATGCGATGAACTGGACGTGTTCATTAATAGGCAAAGAAATAACTGAAATAAATAAAATATTTTAAGTTCGTTTGTTTTCTCGCCTATTTTCTTTAATCATTCTTCTAATTGCAGCACATCATCTACAAAACAAAAAAGTTCGGAGACAACTTCATCTACCAGCGCAAAAAATTAGCATCAAAACAAAAGACCGGAATCCGCCCGGAAGAGAAGGGCTTCTGGAGAGACAACATCGCCATCCCATGTGACATTCCTCCCACCAATGAGAGTGGACTCATCGACATTCGCTACTCAATAAAGGTTTTTTTTCACCTATGAATATGTTTGCGTTCTTTGAGGGAATAGGGTTAACCCACCCATTTCCACTTCGTTCTTAATAATACGTAATACGATATCTTACACCCAGTGGCGTATTCAGGGAAAAAATCCCGGTGTTGAATGATAGTCAACTTTTTCCTTTCTTAAAAATTCCAAAAAATAAACCTTTTCTTCCAGAGAATGGTTATGTTAAAAAAACCAGGTATTATAGCACAGCAATATTTTTATTAGTGATCTGGTGAGGAGATGCATCCCCCTATCTATCCCCATCCTGCCTTAGCCTTAAAACCAGCCACTACATATACATTACATTACACGTTTTTCAGATCACCATAACATTTTTATAATGACATTTCGACATTCGTTATATGCTTCAGTAAATTTCGGGGCTTACCGTGAGCTCCCCTTATTCCCGAATCTTGGCTACGCCACTGCTACATATACATTACATTACACGTTTTTCAGATCACCATAATTCTCGTTTGGCCATTCAAGCCGATGAAGAGCGAGATGAACATCATCATCGGCAGCCACAGAGAACACGAAGTTCTCTGTCCTTCCGCGTCCAACAGCAGTACTACAAGAAGCTGTCAGCCAATGGACGATCCTCTTTTTGCTGACCAACGCAATTCACCCATGGGCCTAATTCCATCAATTGATTGCAACAGTTTTTTCTGATGTCGTTATTAGTTTTTATATGCCGTTTGTTTGTTTGTTATCTTCGATGATGTTTCGTCAGATTTTTCCGGCTACGCAAGTTTCTTTATTTCTTGTTTACAAAGCGTTGACGTGGTGATATTTTCAAAAACCAACACAGATACAAAATTATTTTAAGAGTGATGAACGCGCATCGAAATGTCTTGTTCAAAATAATTATTTATTTTTGTTTCTTGCAATCCAAAATTAACTGAATCATTTTTATTCGAAAAAAATCTATTGCAATCAAGAGAGGCGTAGCCAGGGAACAAGGTCTAAAAAATGCGCCCCTAGAAATCTAAAAATACCTCTAAAAACAACCCATGACCAGAGGAGAGGTGGTCGTCAGTACTTTTTCCAAACATTTTCCAAAACCTTCTACAATATTGTCTTCAAAAATAGCTGATGACCGGGGGTTGTCGTAGGTATATACTTTCCCCCAAATGGTGCCCGTTGAACACCTGTCTCCGCCTAGCTATGCCTCTGGCAATCAAACGTAGTCGTTGTGGTAGAACTGAACGCGAATTTTTTCAGCAATCGCTTGTCAGATCAGCTTGAGGTAGCTGCCTTGCCTACATCGTGATGAAATTCAAAACCTGTACCAATCTCGTTATCTTTTATTAGTGTTTGTTTGAAATGTGGAAAAACACTGCTTGCTTCGTAAGATTAATCTTAAACTAAATTTAAATCTATTAGTATAGTAGAAAGTTGTATTTTTTTAGCCTCAAATCAATTTGTATTTATTATAACCACATGTTTTTTCACCTGATCTGATAATTGTATTCATGCAATCCACCCAACCTGCCAACCTTTAGCCCCAGGCTACAGCTACAGGCGCAGCGACCACACAGCTTCAAGCTTATCTGCCCATCAGCTACTGATGGGAATTGAATAATTATATTCAATTATATTATATTCTCTTATGCTATAACATTCATTAAATGTTATTTTTATTCAAGGATTTTGATTATATCAACCATATTTGTTAGCTTAAACCTTTCAATAATATACATTTTATTAAAATATATTTCAAAAATATACGTTATTTAAAATCTTTCAACATTTGCAAAAGAATAATGTTAAAAAATGTTAATTGGTATATTTAACATTGATTCGGATCGACTTGAATACATGAATGAATTTTATGCAATTTTTAAAAAAGAGCATAAATACATTAGTGAACTGCGAAGATACACAAGAATGGAATTCGCTTAATCAAGATTGATTTATTTACAAATAAAGATCCACTTACACTGGGGAATGCTTACAACACTCATAGCATCATACATACAAACACACACATTGAGGAAGACAAATGCACAGATACTAAACAGAAAAGGCACAGATAAATAATCAAAAACACACCCACAGAAATACTGAAGCTTACATGCAGCCACACACACACAGAGAGATACACAAACATATTCAAAGAAGCAAAGCAGCAGACGTGTGAACAAAAAATAGAGAGAGAGAGAGACATCAGACCGGCAGAGTTTTTTGGACGGTCTTCGACGCGGCTGCGTAAAACAGCTTCGAGAAGAACTGGAGACCTTTCTGTCCTCCAGGTATGTAACTAATCAGATACCTGTATTGAAAAAAAAACCGAACGATAGTAAGATAGTAACACATTATGTACCTGTATTGTAAAAAAAAAAAAACAATAATTGAACGATAGTAAGATAGCAACGTTTTATGATCACGACTAATTTACAAGAATGAAGGTGGTAATTAAAGAAATTACAGTGGTTATAATGACGATGATGATGAATATGGAAAATATAATTATGATATCAGAATTTTCATTGGCAAAAATAATGATGATAATAATAATAATAATAATGATTATTGCATAACTTGTACTGGTAATGACAAAACCAAATAAAATATTGATTTTTTTTTAGAAATTTTTGTTATATTTACATTATTATGTAAATAATAAAACTATTACACAGTTTGGATTACCGAGAAAAAATGTGTTTCATTGTTGAGTACACCATTTCAACTGGCCAGGTGGCTCAAGCGCTACTTACAGTGCTGATAATGATTATGGCACTTACAGTGCTGATAACGATTATGATAATTATAGTGCTGATAATGATTATAATAATTATAACAATGATAATGATACTTAGCGATGATAATGATACTTAGCGATGATAATGATACTTAGCAATGATAATGATACTTTGCGATGATAATGATACTTAGCGATGATAATGATACTAAGCGATGATAATGATACTTAGCAATGATAACGATTATGCTACCTATAGTGGTAATGATATATAACGAACGTAACGTATATAGAAGATACCTACCAGACTAACGCGAGGACCTGGAGTACTGCAAACACGACCGTGAGTATCATGCTCTGCACCTGTCGCAAAAATAACGTATTCCATGATGAAACGTACGTGAAGAAGTTAATTATAATAACAACATTATGAATCTAAAAATAAAAAATTAGAACAACTCCATGGCAAATAAATTAATTTCTACTTTTGAAATAGCAGTACTGAACTACATTTAAAGTTTGAAGCTAAATTTTAGTTTTAAAGAAAACTTTTTGATGAATTTAATAAAATAAAACTCGTTATTAATCGATTTTAAGAAAAAATCGAACGCCCATCAAACGCCGCAAAACAACTCACGGAGAGGGCGAAATAAAGGGTCGCCGCCATGGTGACCAGGTAGGTCAAGGAGAAAGCGAGACGGGGCGGAGAGAAGAGATGCTTCATGTGGTTGACCGGACCCCATAGCATAGAAAAACTGTGCAAATAATAATCAAACATCATTTAGGTTAGGAGGATTGGTTGTAACATAGTAACATGTTAATTTTAAAAAATATTTAGATAAAATAAAAATAATAATGAAATTAATTAATTAATTTATAAAAATTATGTAAACGTATAAAAATAATCAAACATCATTTAGGTTAGGACCGGTTGTAATTGTAACATGTTAATGTAAATAAAAATTATTTAGATAAAATAATAATAATAAAATTAATTAATTGATTAATTAATAAATCACCTCAGTATGACAAACAAACTGCCGAGCGAGTACAATAGGGCAAACTTTCTCGCCTTCAAGACCAGAAACGGGATGTACAGAGAAGCCTTGATCGTGAAATTAACGAAGAACGAGTGAAAAGTATGTTAGGTGGTTGACCACATTGGTTGAAATATTTCAAATTTTATATTAATAATGTATAATATAATAATAATATTATCATATTAATAATAATAATAATGTAAATCAAATGAGGCAGTGTAGAAGACCCTTATTATATACAAAAATACATACAAAATACAAAAATACAAAAAACAGTCATAAATAAATTTTAAAAAATACTGACATTTGATATACTGTGTAGAGAAAGAACGGAGATCAATAAACATTTTGACATCAAAATAACCGATTAAATTAACACGTTAAAAAATTCCCAAATGTGAGAATTCGGAAGACAAAAATTTATTTTAGCAATTTAACTAACCAACGACAGACAGAGCGTTCCCATGAGAATGCAGCAGAAAAATCCGACGATTCTTTGCTTCTTGCTCTGTAAAGTCGAATTTTAAAATTAACGATTTAAAACGCATTCAATTTAGAAAATAAATTCGGGTTTTAATTAAGATTTTCTTTAATAAATATCTAGCATTTTCAATCAAAATAGAGAAATCACAGTAGAATGACATTAACTTTGATTAAATACATTTATTGTATTAAATCAATGATTCTGATTATTACAGTTTCTGCTTCACCACGTTTACTTACTTACTTGAGTGAAGCTAGCAGGCGTTGGTAGTTTTACAATTAAAAATAAATTATATCATCAAAAAAATATTGTCTCAACATCAACAGATTTTTTTGGGAAATGATGTTTTCGAATATTCCAAAAAGGTAGGACTATAAAAACAATTAGTTATTGTTCCAACATCTACAACTGGAACAGACAGACGTCAAAGCATTTTCAAGGTCTTTCAAAAATGAGGAAGAAAGCACCACCTGAAATATAATTATTTAAAAAATGCACTCTCTCATTTTGCAATGAATAGAAATTTAATTCCTCACCTCTTCTTGACCTTCATTGTTTAATAAAGAAACGTCTTCTTTCGGTTCATCAATTTTTTCAATGTCGAAAATTAAATCGGCACCGACGTATTTGCTGCCAAACACTACTTGAATAATCTTGAGAAGACTGCAGAGGTCTGCCATGGAAGTAGTTGCTGCCATGCAACCGATTACGCGCATACCGGTAATCCAGTAACCTTCTAAACTACATAAATTGAAAAAATCACTTTTAAACTTTAAACTTAATGCTGAAAAAAGTAATTTAACCTTACGTTTATTGGCACACTTTTTTTTTTAGCATTCTTCATTATATGGCTTAAGCAACGATGTACTATAGGAGAGTTCAGATCATCACAAAGCGCCCAGAGAATTACAATGAAACCATCACAATTGAGCAGTCTTGGCGTTGAATTTCTCTGCCAGCCATATTTGACGGTGTATGACTGCTTGAAATGATCAATGAAATTTTTTATTGAAGCAGCGTGGTGGCTGTTTGTGACAAATATAGGAACAGGAAAGGGTGGACAAATGTTGATCGAACAACCAGCACGTAGACGTAAAACAGAGTTTTCTTCTTTTTATGATACTGCCAGTAGTGTCAAGATAAATTATGTCCGGACGGCAAAGCTCGTGAAAAAGTCGCAAACTCGATCGCGACCACAACATGAAACCAGCTGGGGAAGCTAAGATTACTTGGATGCAAGCAAAATTAACTGTTTTAATGTGCTTGTTTTTCATAATAATCAAGCTCTCCATTTCTAGTTCATGCTCTCTTTTTGATTTGATGAAGTCGCTGCTTATTTTGCGTAAATCGGTCGTGGGTGGAGCGCTGTCTATTTCCAGATTCGTAAGCTTCTTCCGAAATATTATTCATATCGTACAAATGTTGTTCTCGTGAAAGCGTGTTCATCATTTCTTGTCCCAAATGCACCCTCGCATCACCACGAACGAAACACGAACGCTCCTCGCCAATTTCATATGACAGATATCTCCCCTCCCCAAAAAAATACAACACATCCCTGAAGAGTATCTTCATCTCAAATTTGCAAAGAAAAATTAACTGAACAGTGGCAAAACCTGCAATGGCCTTTACAGTTAAATAGCACATCTTGAACGATTGGAATTTTTGACTTTAACAGTGTGCCACTTCTCAGCAAAAGAGCAGTAAGGATTAGGTTTTTTAATACAAGCCCTAAAGATATCAAACCAATTGGACTTTAAATATTTGCCTACTCGGCTTTCTCTTAAGGCCTTCCACTCGCCATGATCCAGGAAAAATCTAAAAAAAGTTTCGATATTCCTCACTCGTCTTCTCGCTGTCTTCAAGTGATAAGTTTGATGTTGCTTTCCCGCTCCCGGTCGCTTTCCCGCTCCAGGTCGTTTTCCCGCTCCCTGGTAATGTATGAGCGTCCGTTACAGAAAGAGCTGAGTGTGGTTCTTCTACGTTAGATTCTTCCTGACATGCATAATTCAAATCACTTGGCTGAATCATCATCATTTATTTTTGAAACGTCCCTATTCCACGCTAGGCTAGGGTTGGACTGTTTTATAAATAAACTGCAAATAAACTGAGTTTTCTTGGTAATTGGAACTCCCATCTTTTTTAATACAGCTGATAAGGTTGCATCCAATGATTTACCTTAGTCGTTTGCCCCTACTCAAGTATTGAGAGCAACAATAATTTCTGTTATTGGGAAACACTTCTTCTTCTGTAAAAAAAAGAGAAAGTGTCATATTGAAAACAAACCACACATGAATTGTTCTTCTCGAGAACGACACCGAATAAAACTTTAAAATTAAGTTAGAATAAAAGTTTATGTATGTACTAGAGATAAGCCGTTAAAAAAACTGACTTTTTTTAATATGACATATACTAATATACTTAGGAACTTATGTATATTGTTAACAAAATTAATACCCTTATTAATAACTTACCCTTCCTCCCAGATAAAAAGTTGCAGACTTCAAGCGTGTTTTTCCATCATGTGAAATTATTTTAGAACAATCCGAAACAATAAGCGATTTAAACAAGAAATAGACTTTTAAATGAATACAAAATTTAAGACTCTGCAAACAATTTTGAAATATCTTCAAAATAACACCTTGTTCAATATAAAGTTTTAATTACCATGAAAGATCTAAGGCTTTTACCAGACGCCACAAATCCGAAGAATTTGTTCACATTTGGAATATTCGAAAAGTTTGTTTCCTAAAAAATCTGTTGATGTTGAGACAATAATTTTTTGATATAATTTATTTTTAGTTGTTTTACTGATACCGATACTTTTTTTTTAAATATTTTGAATTTTAATTGAAGCCTGCTTACTTCACAAATGCATTTACATGCATGTTGTCCCATACTACGAACGCCTGCTAGCTTCACTCCATTCGTTTACTTTTACTCTCAATTCTTAATATTATTCTTTTTCTGACAATTTAGCAAAACTTTTTGCAAGTACTATTACTAGATTTTTAGAAGCAATAAATAGTACGTCTTAATACAATTTCAATTAGTCCAATTAAAAATTATGTTATAATAAATATTTTTATAATAAAAATGAAATGATTACCAGAGATGGAAGGAGTGGATCTTTCTGAGCATCGCTGAACCAGCCGTTTACAGTTTCTTCTGTTGCACTCGAACTTTCAACGGACTCATCCTCTCCGCTGGATTTGAACCATCCGAGAACTCGACCTCCGAAGCCTGACGATGATGAAGAAGAAGATTGTGAAGAAAAACTCTTGTACGGCAAACTATCTTTCGCCCTCTTATCTAGATAATCTTTAAGTATATTTGACATATTTTAAATGTTTTAAAAGAATGCTTATAAAGCAGGCTAGTAATTAAAAAGCCGGCTGATAACCACACGGCTCCCACTGACTAACTAATAATAACTGATAATAACCAACTAAAACTAGATCGAGAGGAAAATATAAACAAAAACTTTTGTGTAAAATAAAACTAAAAAAAGTTGTACTAGTATTAATATTTTTAATTTTATATTTATTAAAAACATTAAAAACAAGCAAACAATTTTTGTAGTTTATTAAAATTTACAAAAATGATCTCCTAAAAATTATTATTTTTTAAGCAATAAAAAGATTATATTTATTAATTTATTTCAAATAAACAAAACTTTTAATAAAAAGAAATGTGATAACAAACTAAAACGAGACAATTCAAAAAGTTCCGTGTATTTCGTGCTACTTTTTTTTTATTAAATGAAGAAATTTTGCAATGTCATTAGAAAATAGTTAAATGAAAAGACTAAGATAACTAAAAAAAGTTATACTGGAGATAGAGCTCTTTTAAGGAGTGCTTGGAGACCTTGTCTTGCTGCTAGTTTACAGTTTCCGCTCGTTTAAAGTTTAAATTATTATTTATTTGGGTTGTCAACTCAAGAAAGATTGGAGTTGTTGCTCCTCTTAAAAACCAGTCATAGCAGAAGTTGTCAACAGTGAAAAATGCTTTTGTAGGAGTCTGTGTAAAATTAAGAAAATATGTTAAATGGGAAAAGACGTGTGGACTCTTCAGCTGAAGGTGTTGCTGATGACAGCACTCCCTCTAAGAAGCTATGCATTTTAAACTCAAATGGTAGACACTTACACTTAGTTATTTAATAAAATGTTTTTTTTTAATCATTTGAGTAGAACTGGCTAGTTAGTTGAAGATGACCAGCCATAAAACAAAGTCTAGATAATATATACTATATACTAATATAATATAATAATAATTGGTATTTGTATCATTGTATTTTGCTATTTGAGTTTATTTTTTATTACTTTCTTTGGTTTTGATTTAGATACCTGTAGAAAAATAACAGATATAGTGGAGAGAGAGTTTGACAGAGAGATAGAAGCAAAGACAAAAGAGTTTGAGCTTATCAATATGGTGAGTATCATTGCTGTCATCATAGGGGTGTAGACTGTAGAGTTTCCATTTATCCAGAAGGTTCGCAATGCCGAGATGAAATCTAACTTAACTTTTCCAGAAAAAGTTGGAGAGTAGGAGGGGATAGGAAATATTGTATACATTTTTCTTTAAATGCAAAGAAAAATCTTTGATGATTGGGAAGTAAGGTAGATCTAATTCATTGTCATAACATTTCTGTTAATTGCAATATTTCACTTTTTCTGGAGAAGCAAGCAATTTTCTAAGGGGGCGGGTGTTAAGATTTGGTCCAAAAGCAGCATGCCCCATCGCCCCTGAACTCTTCAATCATGACTGTCATCATCACAACTATTGTTATTTGATATCACTGTCATCACTGTCACTATTTTTTTCTTACTTACTTTCTTATCTATGTGGTGGTTGACATTTTTAACACAAATTTTATTTTAGAGAATCAATACAGTAAGACAGATGATGGACAGATTGAGGGCATATCAGGTCGTGAAAGAATACAAGAGCTCCACCTCTTCTATCGCCAAGGTGAGCAATAATAATAATTGTATTGGTGATGGGCAGTCAGGCTCTGGTGGTATAGTGGCTTGCATTTGCCGGTAGACCTGAGAGTTGATGGTTCAAATCCCACCGGTGTCGCCAGCGTCCGGAAAGGGTGTAGGTTGGCGCTTATAAATGGCTGCCTCTGGTTGTTATGTGCAAATTGGTCAACGAATGAGTAAAAGTTAAATAGGCGATTTATGGCTTAAAATTTTAATTCAATTCACCTAAAATTTATTAGTCGCCTAAATAAAACAAGTTTTGCCCAAAGGCGACGGCGTGAAATAATATAAATTTTTAAACGTTATTAAGTAAATTTATAAAGACTACTTTATTTATTTATGGTGATTGTGATGATAACGGTAAGAATTAAACACCTCCAGGGTACAGCACTCTCTGACCCTGGTACTGGTACATGCCGTCATCCAACAATTGAGAAACTCATCCACGAAGTACCAGCTCCCTCTTCGGTGAAGTTGAATACTCAGACGTCGGTCGAGGATGATTCAGATGAAATAATTGATGTAAGCTGAATTTTATTTTTAGGTTTCGTAGTGTTTAGGTTTAGATGTCGTAGTGTTTATGTTTAGATGTCGTAGTGTTTATGTTTAGATGTCGTAGTGTTTATGTTTAGATGTCGTAGTTTTTCTGTTTAGATGTCGTAGTGTATATGTTTAGATGTCGTAGTGTTTATTTTTAGATGTCGTAGTGTTTATGTTTAGATGTCGTAGTGTATATGTTTAGATGTCGAAGTGTTTATGTTTAGATGTCATAGTGTTTATGTTGGATAAACTTTCTACAGATGTTTTTTAATCGAGGAATTCTACTCGTCAGGTTGGTGACGAATTCGATCCGACAAACTTCGTTCCAAGCTCATGCTCTAAAACATCAACATCATCATCGTTGATTCCTTTCGGAGCATCGTCGTCGTCCAATCGCAAGAGAGGTGACCTCGCATCTCAGTACAGGAAGTTCGTGGTCGGCAACTCTTCCAAGTAAGCGTGGAAGACCAATCGGGTTCGGTTTTCGATTTCGTCCGTCGTGACCGGACTCTCGACGCCGACGACCCGTGTCACCGTCGAGTAATTAATTGGTCGTTTTCCCGATCTCGTATTCAATTGGATTAGAATTTGACGCATAAGGTATTTTAACTGCTCCTCAATAACAGATATATCGGCCTCAGAGGAAAGCCTCCCGGGTCCTCGACCCGTGAGAAGTCGGACCGTACGACTCATGTTGGAGACGATGGACTCGACGGCCCCCCCACCCACAAGTGGGTCGTTTACATTCGTTCGACCAAGGAGGATCCTCAATTCGTTGAAAACCACGTCCAATCGGTCGTGTTCTTCCTGGACGAGTCTTACAGGCCGAACAATGCGATCAAAATCTGGTTGGTTTTGTTTTTTTTTTATTCAGTCGTTTTTATTATTATTTCTCGGAATAAAATATTCGAGCGTTGTTCAAAATATCGAGAATTATTTGCATGCTAATAATAGGGGTGGGATCCACCCGATGATGAATGTTGGGGCTCAGAGTTTAGCTCTAGACTTTATTTTCCTTATAGTTTGAAATGATAAAAAATGGTTATTCTCCTATTTCTGATGTTTTAGCAAACGTGAGCGTGTAAGCTGTGATTAATCCCGCGTATTCTCGAATATTTAAATCAACAAGGACAGTAGGTGTACTGTAAATCAACAAGGACAGCAGGTGTACTGTAAATCAACAAGGACAGCAGGCGTACTGTAAATGTCATATAGTTTTCCAGAAAGTCACTTTGGTGGCTCCCAACTTCCCCTAAAATGCTACTTGTCGAATAACCGCTCCTTCGATGGTTTAGGTATCTTTGATTTCATTCGTCGATCGTTTCAGCCGTCCTCCGTTTCGATTGGTCAGGGAGGGACGGGCGGAGTTTCCCGTCAGGCTGGAGATGACCTTTCGACCCCCGTTCGAGAAGCTGCTGAAACTCCATCACCATTTAAAGGTTTGCGATTTAGGTCAATCGAGTTTCTAAAAAAAAATTTTTTTTTAATTGTTTGAAACGTAGTTTTTTAAAGGAATCTTTAAAAATTATGTCTTGTTTGTTTTTAAAGACGAGATTAGCTATGTCGCCTTGATGTGTTAATAATAGTTTATAATTAATGATATTATTAATGATTATTATTATTATTATTATAATTACTATGTAATTATTTCAATTGTTTGCAGCTGGATAGATCATTTACAGGTCAAACTGTCAAGGGAGCAGAAAAGGTAACTTATTGGTTGATTTGTATGCCTTCTTACTCTATTGGATGTCCAGACGACCTAATTTAATGGGATTGGTCAATTAAATTTCCACGTATTAGTTTGTTTGTTCAATGAGGCAGCATTTGCAATGTTTGCAGCCTCATCTACAATGTTTTAAATGACTTTTGTGACATTTGCAGCTACAACTTCAATCTTTGTAACATTTGCAGCTACAAATGCAATCTTTGCAACATTTGTAGCTACAACTGCAACATTTGCAACTACCACTGCAACATTTGCAACTACCACTACAACATTTGCAACTACCACTACAACACTTGCAACTGCCACTGCGACACAACTATTTATTTATTTTATGCTAAACTATCGAGAATTAAATCTTGCGCCTGACCTGCGGAACAAATATTCCCCATACGACCACTCTGCAAATTTTCCGTTAGTCACAATATCTGCAAATCCCGGTCCAAATCAAGTTGGACCAAATACACCACTGGTATTTTTGTCATCATCATCATCATCATCACTGCCAAAGCAGCCGATAATGTTTCCAAGTTCGGAGGACTGGCGATGCGATCGTCACGGCTTCCACTCCCATCGTTGTGCACTGCCTCGCCACCCCGTTTGTCATCCGGAACGACCCGTTTAACTCGCGTCGCACCTGGCCCGGGGGGGGGGGGATACCAACTTCTGCTGTTTGCTCGGGGCAGCGACAGTAAATGAAATTTATGGAAAACTGCATATGTGTGTGTCGGATAGTTATTGTTTTTACTGTATTCATCGAGGCAGTGCTGTATTTATTCTCTTTCTGATTTCTCAAATCAATTGTCGCTTCAATAATTTGTTTTCCCCCCGTTATTCAGGTAATAGAGGTGGAGCTGAACTTGCTGAGCGGGTGGGAATTTTCATCTGAAACGGCCGGCGACAGCTTGAAGGACGTCCCCCGGTCGGCGAAATCCGCCGACGAGCTGCAACTGTCCTTGCCATCCTCGTCATTTTTAACTCTATCATCATCATCATCATCATCATCATCATCATCATCATCGTCATCATCATCGTCATCATCATCGTCATCATCATCGTCAGCTCCCTTCATGGTTGACACAGTCAGCTTTGTATCATCAGCAGTAGCAGCAGCAGCATCAGCAGGCACGCTTCCTCGGTCACATGATCCGACCAGCACGTCGTGTGCCGTGTCATCGTCTCCGCTATTTTCGCCGCTCTCGCCGACAACGTCATCTCCGCCGCCAGATCTTCCGGATTTTGTTTTTCAAAATTTCTTGGCGACTTCATCGTCGACCGCAATTGATGAAACGCAGTTGAAAGTGTCCTTATCACTGTTATCATCACCATCATCACCTTTGTTATCATCATCATCATCATCATCACCTTTGTTATCTTCATCATCATCATCATCATCACCTTTGTTATCTTCATCATCATCATCATCACCTTTGTTATCTTCATCATCTATTGGTTCACCATTGCCCATCCTCTTACCATCTATATTTCTGAATCATATAACACTGATATCATCACCGTCGTCTTTTTCATCATCATCATCATCGTTGTCATCTTCATTTGTATCATCATCACCATCATTGACATCACTATCATCACCATCATTGACATCTTCATTACTATCATCATTACCATCACCATCATTGACATCGCTATCATCGCCGCCTCTGTCATCGTCTGTGAATCGTTCATCTACTTCCGTATTTCAACATCCCGTGGTGCAGTCATCGTTTTCTACAACTCTTTCGACGTCGAACGACTTTCCGGCAAGTTCCAGCGACGTGACGACGCTCGGGGTTTTCCCCGCAGTTTCGGTTTCGTCGTCTTGTTTACTCCTTCCGTCCGTGCAGCTCCCGTCTCCTTCTCCATTTCTACGAACCCTTTCGATACGTTCGTCATCTTCTGCGTCACTGTCATCATCATCGACATCATTCTCTGGATCATCACCATCATCATCATCATTTCCTCTGTTTTCACTGTCACAATCTTCTCCTCTGTCGTCAATTCCAATCCTTACTTCCACCCGGGTCGTGCCTTCTTTACGAACTCCGAATTCTTCCCCGGTCTTCATCCGCTCGCCTCCCGAAACGAGCGCGGCGAAAAAGATTGTCACTTTCCGAAATATTACCGCTATTCCTTCTTACGTTCAAAATCAAACCGGGTGGCCTTCAAAGATCTTGTCTGTGACATTTCCAAAAGCTGTTGCGGTGGCTGCCTCTACGCTGCCAGCTGTTCCAAAAACTCTGGTGCTTCCAACATCTTCAGGGATTAAAATCTCCATGAACGTTTTCCATCCAACCGCATCAGCGAAGTTCGTTAAATGCGAAGAAAGTGTTTCGTTTTCATCCGCGGCGGTCGAGTCGAAGCAGACGCATTCCGGCGTTGCGTCTTCCTCTCGTGTTAGATTGCTGTTACCTCTGCAACAACGTCAACAACTTCTGCCGCGTTTGCAACAGCATTTGCAACAACGTCAACAACTTCTGCCGCGTTTGCAACAGCATTTGCAACAACGTCAACAACTTCTGCCGCGTTTGCAACAGCATTTGCAACAACGTCAACAACTTCTGCCGCTTTTGCAACAGCATTTGCAACTACCTCTGCAACAACGTTCGCAACAACCTTTTTCGCAGCAGTCGCAACAACAACAACCCGCGCGACGTTTGCGACTCAGATGGAGGATGTCAAAGTCGTCCCCTCCTCCGTCACGGCCCGCAGGAATGCAAGTGATAAGAATCATCGATTCCAGTCTATCGTCCTCGAGCTCGTCTGCTACGTACGTGTCGTCGTCGTCGCCGGCATCTTTGTTGAAGTCGCCGCCGAGATTCTTTCCGTCTCCGAGGTTGCGACCGGCATCTTCGCCGCCGAAGTCGTTGCTGCCAAAACAAGTCGTATTTTTCTCGAAAGAACCGACAGCTAGCACATCTTCTTCGCCGTCCGCACCGGGCCGGCCCCTGCTGTCGTTTTCGCGCCCTGCCTTGACGCGACCGTCGCCATCCATGATGACGGCAGTGCCAGGGTCTAGGATGGAGCTGGCAAAAAGGACGCAGCAGACGCTGACGCCCACTTTAAGATTTCCACCCCCTCTGAAAACCCGTTTCACCCGACTCACGGGAGGCGTGTCTCTGCTCAAGCCTCCGTCTCAATTATTCCCCGGCCACCGGAAGCAGATACGGCAGCCAAGTGAGCAACGCTCTGTTCCGACATCTGTGGAAAAATTGGAAAACCAGAGATCGGTGGTCGGACATCCATCGACGCCGCCGTCTGCTTCGGTTCGTCCTTCTCCTCCTTCTCTCTCTCGGGGGTCTCCGAGTCCGTCCGAAGAAGCGGTGCAGAAAGTTGGAAGAATTTTAAAAAGGATGATGTAAGAGTTTGTTGTTATTCGTGTAGTTGATGTAGTTGAACTGTGATTTATATTCATGTGATGAATATTTATGTTGAATTAAATTCATGAGTTCCTCCTACTAAGTTGATTTCTGGGCATGTCTCCGTGTGGGTTGTTTTAAAAAAAGGACCAATGGGCAGCGAGCGGAATCAAAAACCGAATTTTTGCGTCGGCATCGACTCTACCACCCACCCCGGTCATCCTAGCAAGTGGGGCTGGGAGGGACAAAAGAGTGAGCCCTGGACACTTTTTTTGACAGTTCAAATTGCATTCAATGCATTTAGTATTGTCCTATTTCAGAGTTTTCTTTCTTTCTAATTACTCGTGTTTCCATTTATTCTAGGTCATCACAACCACCACCATCATCATCATCATCAGCAGCAGCAGCATCAAAGAATCAGGAGCTTGCATTGCAGCTGGTGTGCAAATACAGCAACGAGTTGGAGATTTCTCACGGACGATCAGGTTGTCCGGCGTTCTTTCATTGTTTATAAGTTTGGCGATGTTTAACGCGACTCTAACTTTGATACTTCTAATAGCCTCGAATCGCTTGTCTAACTTTCACTCGTCCGTGAGATCATTCTACACTGGCAGTCATTCGTAGGCGCCCGACCACGCCCTTACGGACTAGGGTACTGCAATGACCGAGCCTTGATTTTCAGGGTTTTCAAACGGGCCGGTTTGAAGCCGGTTCGAGATTTTTGTGCCAAGTATAGGAATTTGAGGCCTGCAAACGGGTCGTACCAAAATTACACGGGCCTGAAACTTTGTTCTATGAAACAGGCCACGCTTGAAACTTTGTTCTACGAAACAGGCCACGCTTGAAACTTTGTTCTACGAAACGGGCCCCGCCGAGTTCTCGACTCGCCGGGCCTTACCGCTGCACCGGCATCGCCAGCACCCGCAGCATCATTGTTGTTATTTTATTATTATTATTATTATTAATATTAATAATCATATCGTCACGGACGAAGCGAATACTTTTCAACCGTTTATTAAACTCCATTGGCAGGCGAGATCCCGGTCGGGAACGCGAGCAGAACCGGAGAGCTGAAGAGGAGTTTCCGCACCGGCAAGAGGAGGGCAGACGAGGTGGGCGGAAGTGGCTGAGTTGCCGTCGGCGACTGTTGCCGTTGTGGTAACCTGTTGTACATCTCTTGGTAACATGTTCTAGCTATCATGGTAACATGTTCTGGCTATCTTGGTAACATGTTCTGGCTATCTTGGTAACATGTTTTAGATCTCTTGGTAACATGTTCTAGCTATCATGGTAACATGTTTTAGATCTCTTGGTAACATGTTCTAGCTATCATGGTAACATGTTCTAGCTGTCATGGTGACATGTTCTAGCTATCATGGTGACATGTTCTAGCTATCATGGTAACATGTTCTAGCTATCATGGTAACATGTTCTAGCTATCATGGTAACTCGTTATAGCTGTCATGGTAACTCGTTATAGCTGTCATGGTAAACTTTAGTTGCTTTCGTGGTAACTTGTTTTAGCTGTCATGGTAACCTGTTAGTCTGTAGGTTTTAGCTGTCAGAGAGTAATCTAATAATTTCTGGTTGAATGTGATGCTGTTTATTATAATTTTTAGCTAAAAAAAATGATCTACGACTTGAGTGACTTGACTTTCATTAAGTTGAGATAACTATTTGCTGCCATCGATTCTCATTTCATTGGCTAGGTGTTATCTGCTCATTATCATAAAATGGTTTTTTTTTTATGAATGAGCAAACGAACGGGCAAATGAAACTGAAATTAGAATTAGTTTGCGTTATGTGTTTGTTTATTCTTACTAATATGTTTCAATATTAATGAATTTACTTTAAAGAATAAACAGCTTTAATCTTTATTATACTGTAACGTTCAACTTTGACCTTTCCCGACGTGACCCTGTAATGAACTCTTCATGAAATGAATGTCCTTTAAATAAATAAATAAATAAATAAATAAATAAATAAATAAATAAATAAATAAATAAATAAATGAATGAATGAATGAATGAATGAATAAATAAATAAATAAATATTTCTGTTTAATGTTTCGACCACCAGCTGTACGAGGCAGTCAAGATCAAGGAGGTCTTGAAACAACTCTGCAGCAGCCCGTCCGAAAACTTGAGGGGGCCCGTGGTCGAAGGTGCCCGTCCTCCGATGTCTAAGTGGCAGATCGTGAGGTGGCGTCGTGACAGGGGTCTCGTACCACTGGATGCAGGTAGAAAATCCCGTTTTTTGTTAACACGATAGCTCGATTTTTTGAGGTTCTCCCTGGAATTGAATTGATGGCTGCACGACCTGGTTCTAAAAATGCTGATGGCGTTATTGCGTATTGAAACCGACATAATTTTTATTTTTTTATTTTTTTTTTTATTTCTTGGGGATCGTGCGGTAGGTTTCTCGATTTTAAATTCCGATTGAAATTCACAGAAATGATGAATTCCGAATCAAAGAAGCGATCGTCTTCGCTGAAGTCATCGCAAGGCGGACACCCGGCTGCTCCTGGCGACCTCCGCACGACGACAGCCGGCAGAGTGGAAAGGCTCATGGATGGGATTGAGTTCACCACGGATGAACGACGTCGACATCCGCGCAGAGAAGATGAGGACATCGATGTCGTGGGTTAGTCGTACTGGCATCGGTAGTATTGAGTATGGTAGAACTTACTCTTTTGGGCTTCCGGGGGTATGATTTGAAGTTTGAGCTACCGTGATTTGGGGTTGAAGCTCTTGAATGAAGGAGTGCTCGAAAATGGATGGCTCTTAGCTATATATATATATATATATATATATATATATATATATATATATATATATATATATATATATATATATGGAAGGCAGTAATGATTGGTTGAGAATGATCATAACAGCATCAAGTATTTATTGACCATTTCATCAGGCATTGAACCGGTTCAGCCGCACCAGTCGCCATCTAAGTCTCGGGCTGATCATCGTGTCGCTGTGGTCGAGAGAAGCTGTGAAAGTGTTGTTCAAGATTTTCTCGTAAACGTACTGGAGGTTTTACCTTTGTCACCTGAGGGCAAGATGACTCAGCTGGCTATGTCAAAAGTGAGTTTGCACCCTAAATTGTCTTGTACGTTTCTATTGGCTACTATTTATAGCTCAACTTCCTCCTCTTGTTTTAGATTGGACTGCCGCCAAAGCCGTCAATTATCAGCCCGGAGAAGGACAGCACCTGTATCGTGGTAGGGTACCTAGCCGGGGAGATACTTGCACGGGCATGTTTTTCTAACAACTTGAGCTTATAATAATGTACACACGAACTTATGGGCGGACATATGCACAAACCTATAGTTGGACCTAATAACTATATATATATATGCACAAACTTATAGTTGGACGTAATGATTATATATGCACAAACTTATAGGTGTAGCTTATTATAATATATGTATTAGCTTAGAGTTGCTTATAATAATATATGTATTAGCTTAGAGTTGCTTATAATAATATGTGCATTAGCTTAGAGTTGCTTATAATAATATATGCATTACTTATAAACCATAACTGATATATGAATATTTTTTTTCCAAACGTAGGCTGTCAAGTCCTTTGTCTTTGATTTGACCACAAGTGCGTACGCATTGAAGTTGAAAAGATTCAGAGAGGGGGAGGATGTGGACACCCACATAGACTGTGGTGGCCTTGACCCTGCCGAGGGAAGGTAAAAAATATTCGTTTATTATGAATGAAACAGAGGACACGCCGCCCCTTATGATATTTATATAGCGCCGTATGCAGCAGAAGCCGCTTTAAGGGCGCTTTACAATGTTGGCAACTTGCAGATAAGACTAGCGGCGAATGCGGTGTTTTATGGCGCCGCTGGCAGCCAGTGATATTTTAGTTATAAAAATCATTTTAGTTTTAGTTTTAGTTAGTTTTGACTAAAGTCATTTTTATTTTATTTAGTTTTCCTAAATGCAATTATTTTAGTTTCTATATAGTTTTGGTGCTATCATTCTAGTTTAGTTTAGTTATTATTAGTTTATTCCGACACGATTGAAATTTTTGCTCATATAATTTTATTTCAATATATTAAATATTAACTGTCCATTTCAACAAGTATATCTTGGTCTACTTTAAACCAATGACGCATATTCAACGATTTTACCATCCTGTTGCGTCTGCCAGCTGTCAAAATCCTACATACTGAGAAAATATCAGATCCAGCACAATCAGAGGACTGAAGTATTCAACTGTTGCTTCTGGTACCAGAACTCAATTGAGGAGAGGCTGTAATTATATGGGGATGAGCTGACTTCTTTAATATATTGAGATGGTTTTTTAGCAGTACAGCATCCACATCAGGAACCAATTGCCTTGTTGACTGTCCAGCCAATTTTGCTGAAAGCAGGGGAAAATCTTTCATCGTTGAGTGGACTGTCGAGTGACTTGATGGCTGCTTATGTAGATAGGATTGGTATTTAACCTATACACATAAAATATGTTTCAACTTAAAATAAATCACATAAATAAGTTAAAATCAAGTATTTCTAAAAAAAATTATCATGCTAGCTACATTATCGATATACTATAGTAGCAAATTAAAACTAACCATCAATTCGAATCTTCTTGCTTGCATCGACACTCAATTGATTTTGTTCCAACTCAATCATGTCATTAAAAATTTCTTTGTGGTGATGTTGAAGATGGTTTTTAAGATTAGTCGGATTCTTAGTATCTTAGTCTTAGTTGCAACAAATGCGTCGCATTTTGAACCATTCGCTAAGCCACACTAGACATCGACTTTTGTTTTCTGTTTCTTCAAATTTAAAATAAGTACACACACTGCTACCCGCTTGCGACCAGAAAACTGTTTAACTAAACTTGCCAACTTAATATCGGTTGCAAAAACAACACACCAACTTTTGTCAAATACGAAGAATAATTTCAGGCCGATATTGAGAAACCGCAGAAATGAAATTAATTTTGTTTATGTTTCTTAATACATCGATAAAATTTTAATTACAAACTTTTGTCAAATAACGAAAAAGTAACTAAATATTTGAGTTTATTTATTATAGTTTTAGTTAGTTCTAGGACAAACCATTCTAGTTTAAGTTTAGTTTTAGTTGTGAAATTCAATTTTCGTTTCGTTATAGTTTTAGTTAACTATGGTCGATCTTTTTCGTATTAGTTTTAGTTTTCGTTACTAAAATATCACTGCTGGCAGCCCCGCATACTACTAACTTGTAGCTCCGCAAGTGCACGAAGGACTTTAACCCCCAACCGAAGTTGGTACTCATTTATCGACCATTTAAGGATGAAACGCTGAGTTGACTTGAGCACATGTCAGTTAGTTTCTTGCTCAAGGAAATTACGTGCCTGGACCGGGAATCGAACCCGGGTCCTACGACTCTCAAAGCCGGTGTCTGTACCACTAGACCAACACGTCTCGACTTGTGTTTGCCGTTGTTTTTTTCAGGAGATAGGGAGTGGTGGCAGGAATGATAGTACCCGTAGTAAAGCTGAGAAGGTATCGGGAGGGGGGGTTATGGTGAGTAAGATGAGTTGTGGACCTCGGGTGTTATGACTATGAAATGAGGGTGTAAAATGTATATTTTTGATTAAGAAATGAGCTCCTTAGCAGAGGATCATTTATTTTCATGAATATTGATTTAAATAAATAACTATTTTTTTATATAAATAATTGTTTTTTTTTTATAAATAACTATTTTTTGTATATAAATAATTGATGTTTTTTGTATTTTCATGAATATTGCTTTAGATAAATAATTGTTTGTTTTTATTTTTTATAAATAATTGATGTTTTTTTTGGTATCTTCAGTAGAGAAGGGTACGTTGAACTCGCTAGAAGGTTCAACATTCTGAAAATCCTCGACATCTTTGTACTACTCAAGAGGAATCCAGCTTTTGACTTTCTGACCAATGTGCACCTGGGTTTGACTGGGCGTGATGATGATGATCATGATGAGGCAGGCGTTAAATATTGAACTGTCAGCAAATATCGACATGCTGAAGATGATGGCAGTTTGTCAACTAGGACGGTGAAAGATGTTCACCATCAATGAGTCTTGTATTAATTATATTAATGAGTCTTGATTGTATTAACGAGGTCCTTTGAATAGTAATCTCTTGTATTAATTATGTTAATGAGTCCTGAATATATTAATGAGGCCTTTGAATATTAATATAATGGATTAATTATGTTAGTGAGTCTTGAACTGATTACCTTAATGAGGTTCTTGAATATGAATGAGATCATTTGAATATCCGGGAATCAAAAATGCTGACCAGTGTATGATTGAATTTATATTACTAGTCACTTATTGGAGCGCTTCAACGGTAGTCATCTCCCAATAGGACGACTCCGTTTTTGTTCATCGCTGCTTATCATTTTCGCTTGAAGCTTTTTTGTTATCTCGAAGATGTTTTTTTTTTGTTATCTCGAAGATGTTTCTTTTTTTGTTACAAGAATCGCAAAGTGGATCGATCGTTTCTTTTTGCGCTTTTTTTTTAAATTGTTAGAGTTATTTTTCTTTTCTCGAAGGAGTTTTCGACGTTCGTTTGATGTATTGTTTTTTCTTTGCCGTTTTCAATCATCGTCTTGTTTTTGTTGTTTCACTGTTTTTTTTTGCAATCCGAAGATCATCATTCAATTCATTGCTTTCAGTGTCCTTGACATTTTCCAGTACAATTCCACTGCCGGTTACGAAGCGGACACTACTCCGACCGCATCCCGCTTACCGCACTGCGAATGATAGATAAACAATGATACTGCCGCTGCACGCCCGGCACTGCTAAAACGATCGTGGCAGATGCAAATGCTTTCAGCTAATGCAGATGACTTTCTGATTGAAACAGTACACTGATATTGAACACAACATGATTCACAGATTCATAGACCGATTCACAGTTGAAACCGAAAAGACTTTTAAAAAAAAAAAAAAAAGAGAAATTGAATCCTATAAAAGTTTTTTGTTTCTCACAAACATGAAATATATATATATTTAAAAAAAAAACTAACGATTCTTTAAGCAACACTCGAAATACACTTCAACAGAAATAATAATAAAAAAAAGAAGAGACTAGATGGTTCAAGACAAGAAAAAAACCAAAAGCGAACATTGACATTAGGTCATTAGAGAAAAATAACAAAAAGTACTATTTTGTTTAATAATACTGTTAACAAATGAGATATATTATTGAGAAATAGCGACATAACATTTTATGATATAAAAAAGCCAGAAGAACATTTTCAAGCAGCTAAAGGCAAAATCCCGCGCGAGCATCCGGGGTCGTGAGACCAATTGAAGTAGAGAAATTCCCTAAAAGACCTTAATAAAAATGCATGTAAATGTGTACCTGTAGCGTAACAGACAGATCACGTGATGCATGTAAATATGTATGCGTAGTGTAACAGAACACGTGGTGCATGTAAATATGTGTATCATAGTAAACAATACACGATATGCGTGTATTTACATGTAGGTGCAAACATATACCGAACAAGACTCACAAAAAAAAACCAGGTCAGTTGGAAATTCGCTGACTGTGACGTCATGCAGTGTCGTCGTGTGACGTTACAACAACCGGTGTCGTGTGACGTTACAACAACCGATGTCGTGTGACGTTACAACAACCGATGTCGTGTGACGTTACAACAACCGATGTCGTGTGACGTTACAACAACCGATGTCGTGTGACGTTACAACAACCGGTGTCGTGTGACGTTACAACAACCGATGTCGTGTGACGTTACAGCAACCGATGTCGTGTGACGTTACAGCAACCGATGTCGTGTGACGTTACAACAACCGGTGTCGTGTGACATTACAACAACCGATGTCGTGTGACGTTACAATGACCGATGTCGTGTGACGTTACAATAACCGACGTCGTGTGACGTATAAAACAGAGATCAACAGGGATAATGACAATGAGAGAGCACCACTGATTTTAACACAAAGAACTGACAAAAAAAGAGGAATAAAATACCTAAATTCATCTATAAACTAACTCCTAAGAATATTCACAGCTAGAATTTTCGAAAGTATGTGGTCTAGCGTTTAAACCTGAACAAAACTGAAAACACTCGTGCATTGCCTGTTTCTTCTTGGCAGGTATAAATAAAATCACATAATAGTCAGAATAAGCAAAATAAGCTTTAAAAAGAAAAGAAATCCAATGAACAATGAGAACTCGTCCCATTTGCATAAAAACTACACCTAATAATTTAAATGAAAATTCATTATTCACAATTGTATATTATTATTATTATTGACAAATAAACATAATAATAGTGTGAGAAAAGATAATTAAATTTAAAAATGTTAATGAGTATGCAATAATTATAAATCAACGAATGACCAAGTGTGAATAACTCTGAAGCTAAGTAGCACAACCACTCAACTATTGATTATGCCAAACGCGGAAACTACGCGGACTTGTGCACTGCGCGGTCGTGCGAATATCTCGATGTACAACACAGTTATAAAGGCTGTGCTAAATTAACAATCATGAAGTAACTCATGAATATGGATGAGCACAAAAATACCACAGACAACGGCGATGACTCGTACACTGCGAGTCCATCGTAATTATTTTCCCCCACAAAACCACGACAACTACCCCCCACCCAATGCACGCCACCCTCCCACCCAAAACACCACCATCGTTACGACAACTGTCTTTTCTCCCCCCGTCGATTTGTCGCAGCCACGTCAACCCATACAACGAAAAACAACAACAACCTCATCGCAGTAGTAAGTACACATCGATGTCGGATCATCGAGCGACACCTTCACCTTCATTTGCTTTTCGACGCCTTCGTCTTCTCCAGCCTCCTCAGCAGGTGGTTCTTCTCCACCTCCAGTTCCGACTTCTCGTTCTGCAGGTCCCTCAACTCCTTCTGTATCCTCCTCCTCTCGTTTCTTAGCTCCTCTTCGTTCCGCTCGGACGACTCCGCCGCCGATTTGTACCGCTTCACCTGCCCTTCCAGACGGACGATCTAGCGTCGTGGGTTAAAGTTCAAGTTAATTTAATTATGCGTTTTTTTGTGTGTTTTTATACGACATTTTTGACGTTTTGTACAACGCTCTTGTGATGGCTATTTCATTGTACTGTGCTATATAAGTTATCTATGTTATTATTATTATTTTAATAAGAGTGATGATGCCAAAAAAAAATAGAAAGTATGTGAGGAAAAAGTTAATTTTATTTATTTATTTATTTTATTTCTCTTTCACACGCCTTTTCCAGAACAAGTCTTGCTCGAAGGCGAGAAAGGGTACTTGCAAAGGCAGCCGTTTATAGGCGCCTACCCTTTTAGCAATGCGAGTGAACTCCTTGCTTAAGG
The DNA here is from genome assembly GCA_963978895.1 of Erpobdella octoculata. NCBI lineage: Eukaryota > Metazoa > Annelida > Clitellata > Hirudinida > Erpobdellidae > Erpobdella > Erpobdella octoculata. The sequence continues at coordinate 1,517,590 of OZ022238.1, read as the reverse complement.
GAGTTACGCTGGTTTTTAATTTTAAAAGAAACACTAATCAACCTAAGCTGAACGGCAAATCCCTTGGGTCAGAATCTGACGACACTTAGCACCTGTAACACGCGAACTTCTAACAAAATTGAACGTCGCTGACCGGCAGACGAGACGAACGTCGATTTAAAAAAAGAAAGAACGGAGACGGGTCGCACTAACGTTTCCCTCGAGTGTTGTTATGTCCTGTTGAGCCCTCTTCAATTTGAACTTGTAATCGTTCAGCTGCCTCGTCAGCTCAGCTGCTCGAGCAAAAAAAAAAAAAACGAAAAAAATTGATGTTGTATACTTGATAACTGTCACCACAACTCATCACGATCATCGTGAACACCAGCATCGTCATCATCACCACAGATATCACCCTAATGACCTAAAGTCAATGTCGCCAGTCTTGTATGATCATCATCATCATCGTCATCGTTATTGCAACGAACATTGAAAATACGTTAAACGTCTTCTTCCCGTTTTAAAAACCCTTCGACGACCAGGAAAATAAAATTCCACCTTGAGCGGAAGAGTCGGCTTCACTCCTGACGTCTGCCTGTCCCCCTCCTCCCTCCTCCGTTGGTCGATCGGATCGGGGTCGGACTGTGCGACATCAGCTTGCCCGTGACGTTTCGCTGCTCTCTCTCCTCGTCCAGCTCGCGCTTCAGCCTTTTGATCTTGTTTTTTTGGTTTTAAGAAATATAAAGTTTATTATAATATAAAATAAATAATTTATTTTAAATTTATTTTCTTTTAATCGAATTTAAAATACACAAGCAGCGAGGTAAGTAGCAGATAAAAAAAAATGTTTTTCTGCCAACCAGTTTCTCCATGGCTGCCTTCTCTTCGCCCATTCTCACGAGTCTCTGGTCTGATTGGTGGAATGGAAAAAAAAAGATAACAAAAAACATTAAATAAATCAAGATAATCCATTTTGAATAAAAAATTACATAAATATGCCAATGGATAAAAAATTTACATTCATTGCCTTGCTTTATAAGTTATTAGCATAATTTATTAACACGATTAATTCATCAAACAATTTGATTATTTCATTAAAAGACAACTTTACAAATAAGTAACACTTGCGGTAAGAGTAAAGTGAATAACAAAATTATCACCCAAAGTCCCAGAGAAGCTTTCCAAGACCTCGACCGCCTGCTTTGAAACGAGGGCGCACTTCTTCGGCTGCTGCCTGTCCGGAGAGTCGTTGTTTACTTTTCCCTTTTTTTCTTCTTCCTCCTCTTCATCGTCGCTTCCGACGTCGTCGGATATGAAAACGAGACCGTGTTCCTGGATAGGGAAAGATGTCAACGTCACGCATTACGGTTAAAGGCAATAACCATTTAACGACAATCCCTATTTTAATTGGACAAAATCTTCAAGATGCTCATGCTCAGTGATTAGCAGCTGTTAAAATAGCAGCTTAGTGATAAGCAGCTGTTAAAATAGCAGCTTGGTAATTAGCAGCTTGGTAATTAGCAGCTGTAAAAATAGCAGCTTAGTGATTAGCAGCTGTTAAAATAGCAGCTTAGTGATTAGCAGCTGTTAAAATAGCAGCTCAGTGATTAGCAGCTTACTTCTATTAGAAGGTCTCTCTGCTCGAGTTGTTCTTGTAATCTTTTTACAGTTGCTTGAAGCAGATCGCAGGCTTTCTTTTTATGATCAAAATCCTTTTAAAAGTTTATTAAAAATTATTTTTTTTTAAACTTAATTATTAAAGTTAAAAAAAGTTAATTAAATGACTAGTTTTTTTAATTGTCATAAACTTTATAAAGTGTAATAAAAATTTTTTTTTTTAAACTCAATTATTAAAAAATAAAAAAAAATTAATTAAACAATTATTTTTTTAAATTGTCATAAACTTTATAAAGTGTAATAAAAAATTTTTAAAAATTAAAAAAAATTAATAAAACGATTATTTTTTTAAATCGTAAATTCATCAAACTCGCTCTCGACTCGCGCACCCTCGTTTTGTCCTTGAGCTGTCTCCTGAGTTCGGTGCAGGTTTCGTTGACGTCGTCAACCTCGTCGGCGAGCAGCGCGACCCGGTAGTTGAGCGTCTGCTTGTCGTTGTCGAGCTGAGCGTTGCGAGTCATCGTCTTGACGTACTTCTCCTGGAGATCGGTGAGCTCCCTCTGCGATGCATCCGGAAAAAAGGAATCAGAAGTTAAGTCAATCAAATCAAAGCCGGCTGTATTCTTAACAAGTTTTCTTTCCTGCTCTTGAAGTTCATATTCTCACATTAAGTATTAAAATTTTTTTTATGTCCTAGCATCCGTCAACTACATGCTAGTCAAACCAGAAGTCAAGTCGATCGTATCAAAGCTGGCTCTATTTTTAACAAGTTTTATGAATATCAACTATTTTATGTACAGTAAAAGTCCTCAAGAACGGCTGCTTAAGAGCAACGGACGCTTTTGCTCGGAACGGAGTTTCTTAAATCTTTATTCGTCCTATATTACCTCGTCCCTGAAAAACGGACATGCGGGAAAAAACGGATGCTTTTGCTCTTCCCCGAGGGTGTCCGCCTTTTTCAGGACTTTTACTGTAGATTAACAGATAACTTCTTCTAAATCCTTACTTTGATGTCTTCCGTCGTGTCGTTGCTGTCTCTCCTGTGGAAGTGTCGATAGGACGGCGCCTGACAGGGATCAAACAACCAATAAAAATAAGCCTATAAAATTATTACGATAATGATGTGAATAAAATTATACTACTACCGTATTTTGGAGCATACAAAACACATCAGAATATACATGCAGGGGCTATAAAACATGACTTGACCCGCTAGATACAAAATATAGATGAGAAAATTTTTTCTCCATGTTATTTTGAATGCCTTTTAAGTATTTACATTTCAATTTTTGAATGCCTTTTATGTATTTACATTTCAATTTTTGAATGCCTTTTATGTATTTACATTTCAAATTTTGAATTCCTTTTATGTATTTACATTTCAAATTAGGTCATCATATATTTGGAGCCCTCTCAAGCCTGGGCCTCCCCAACCAGGGGGTACAAATGTACTGCTAACCGCGGCACTGCATTCACTTTGAAGAAAGGGAAAATGAGGATATTTAATGTTTTGTTTTCATTACAGTATAAATACAATTATTTTGGCTCATCAGATGTTTGCGATTTGACACGAACATAAAAAGTAAATTTTTTATTGAAAAGAAAATTTATAAAACTTAATATAAAGTACTTCTTAAACAAGAAAAAACTGTTGAGATCTGAGAGATTTCTTTTTTTGGGAACGGGTAAAATTGTACCCACCCCGGTCATAAATTTCTCGCTACATGTTTGCCAGGTGCATGGTAATGATGCAAATATGATTATAACTCAATAACGTAAATAAAATCAGAAAATTGATATGCAAATAATATTGATTTAAATAAAAAAAGATTAATTTTGCAATATATAAAAGTATAATTTATTAAATGCAGATAAAATTATAATAATATGCAAAAAAATTATAATATTATGCAAATAAAATTATAATAATATTCAAATAAAATTTTAATAATATACAAATAAAACTATAATAACATACAAACAAAATTATAATAATCGGCAAATAAAATAAAAAAATATAAAACTTAAATATAACAATAATATGCAAATAAATTTAAAGTTTAAAGTTTATAAAGTTTAAAAATAAAAAAAATTCGAATATATACGTGTGAATGGTCTTTTTTGTAATCCTGGTTATTTTTGCTTCTTTCTTTTTCTTGTTCCTGATAGAAAATAAAAACAAATGAGATATCGAAAAAGAAGAAAAAAACTGGTTATTACCGCTATAACTATATTTATAAATAAGATTACTCATTTAGAATAGAAAAATATCATTAATAATTAAATAAATAATTATATATATTATAATAAAATATATCAATAATAATCAAGTACATAATTAGTATGAAACAACCTCCAATTGTTGCCTCTCTATTTCTCTGATCCTGATCTCTCGTGCCTCTGCTCTGGCTGCCCTCTTGGCAGCGAGTCTCTCTTCAGCCTGAAATGTGGAAAAATTAGAAAAATTAAACGAGAGAGTTCGATGAAAAAAGGCTGAAAATTAAAAAAAAAATCTTAGATAAAGTTTATTTTTATTACAATTCATATAAATAATCTTGATCAGAATTAAAAAAAAAGTAAATCCCAGTTAGAAACAAGACGATTTCAGTGTGAAGTTAATTTCAAATTATTGATATCATGGAACTCATTGCATTCATAGAACAGCTCATGATGGAACTATTCTTGACAATTTGATCTAATAATTTGATATTTATTTTAAAACATAGAAATAAAAGTAATAATAATAATAATAGTTATAATGTATATTATTTGATAAATTATTTTTAAAATCATTTTGTGTGCATTCTTGACTTCAAATTGATTTTGATTGTTCAACACATATATATTTATATTTTTACACATATATATTATTCCACACATAGTTAGGGACAATCTTTTCTTGCATGTTTTGTTAAACTCGGTTGCCCATTTAGCATTTATATAAATTTTGTATATGCAAAAATAACTTTCGTTTCAGAAATCAGACAAAGCAACATTTTAAAACTTTCTTGAAAGAACACACACATATAAATTATATAAACCTCTTTTGCAACTTCACTGAGAGCTTCATCCTCAACAGTTTGCTGCCTGAAACTGGTTCGTCGTCTGATATTAGCAGAGGACATGCCGACTAAAAAAATTTAGAATCTAGATTTTAATCTAAATAACTGGATAACTGAATACAAAGAGCATTTGTAATTTTTTAAATTTGATAATAAAGATGGAGCAGGAGATTTTCTGAAGTTGGAATAATAGAAGAATTTTGAAATAGAAAGAAAACATAAATTGAAAGATACATTTTTTCAAATAAAAGCATTAAGAATAACTAAAATGAACAGTTTCTTGGTTGGTTAAAGAAGAGGAATAGGAAAATAACGTTAATTTAATTAATATTAAAAAATATGAAACAATGAAATTTTAAATTCAATATTAACTTAAATCATTATAATTAAAAATGTTCTTTAACAATAAGTTAAGAGTTGAAAAGTGCCAATTCATCACTAAAAAAATACAAACAAGTTACAAGTTGCTTTTTCACTAAATCAAAAGACGTAGCAGACGAAAAAGATGGCTGTTTAACTCCAGGAACAACGTATTTTTTATTAAAAAATTACTATAATAAAAAAGAACTTAAACAAAACTAGGAAGCAGCGGTGCACAACTTCGCTAAAACTTCTCTGACTGGCATACAAGTCATACAGCACTGTTCCAGACTCCTCCTCCACACACAGATAAAAACTTTCTAGGCGAAATCATCAAAGATGCTCTTCACTTTAAACTGTCATAAAATAAATTTTATATCTTTTAAAAATTCATTAAAGCAAGGATATTAATAACTTAACCTCCGTTATCAAGCAAAAAAATTGTTTCACATTTTCCAAGTGTTTTGTTACAAAACTATTTTAACTAAAAAATAATTTAAACGTATTTTTTAAACCAATAATCTGGATAATAAATTAATTAAATATAGAATTACGCAAATTGTGATTTTTGAAGATCTAATTAGCTTTTAGTCTTATTTCATGAAATTTTGTTTTGTAAATAAAGAAGATGATTGAAGAGGTTTTGGTTTAAATTTTTTGGTTAATTGCAAAAAGCGCTTATAAATATTTTATTTATTTATGTTTTTTTAAAAAAAGGAATCTGAAGTTTTTGAAATTAGTGACTTTACCACTGCGTCAGAATGGGAAAGGTTAGCTACCTTTTTTGTGCCATTGGTATTTATTAATTTATTTATTATTGTACTATTGTACTACAACTACAATAACTTGAATAACTACAACTACAATAGTTGTAGTTTGTAGTTGTATAGTAGTTTTGTAGTTGCATAAGTAAGCCTTATAAGTCATAAGACGTTGTAGCATATTTTTCAATTCAATGATGTCTTTTATTTTTACTGACAGAATTTTCAACTAATAAGAAAAAAATTATTAGTTATTAGTTAAAGAAATATTAACTGTGTAAGTGTAAGAAAGTAAAAGAAGAATCGAACTGAAATGTTTTCAATAAACTTATTTATTAATTTATTTATTTGCAAGAAATATCTGAGGGAAATTACACTTTATGGTTAAAATTTCAATTATACTTAGTTTTTACGTTTATTTTGCATAATATGCGACCAAATGATGTTAAAAAATTATAATTCTATATAATATAACCTTTACTATGATATTGTTGGTTAAACATCTACTTATTTTATACTCTCTCTTTTAATTGGACAGATTCGTAGCAAGAATTGAGGAAGTTTTACATGAATGGAAACTCACTACAAGCAGTCAGCAACAACTGCATTCGGAAAAGGTTTCTTTGCTGAATAAATTCTTTTACTTACAACTTAAATTTGTCTGCAGAAATTATTTCATCTTCTTGAGGCTCTATCGCATTAACTAAGATCGACTACAGTAAGAGTCCAGAACAGTGGACACCCTTGGGGAAGGGGAAAAGTGTTTGCTCCTCGTGGTGTTTGATCCTTAGGGACAAATCTATAGTAATAGACCAGATGCAGATTTAGGAAATTTTGTTCCAAACAAGAAATGTCGCTCTAGGGGACTTTTTACTGTGTATTTATAAATGTATGTATATATTTAAATTAGTTAAAAATACTGTGTATTTATAAATGTATGTATATATTTAAATTAGTTAAAAATACTGTGTATTTATAAATGTATGTATATATTCAAATTAGTTAAAAATACTGTGTATTTATAAATGTATGTATATATTTAAATTAGTTAAAAATACTGTGTATTTATAAATGTATGTATATATTTAAATTAGTTAAAAATACTGTGTATTTATAAATGTATGTATATATTTAAATTAGTTAAAAATCAATCAGCCCAGCTCCAGTTTCGCTCATTCCAATCTGAGCTCTGAAGCATGCTGGGAAGAAACCACTTCCCACGTGCAGTTCGCCGACTACAACTTCTATCTCACGAGGCATTTCGTAAAGAATTCTCCTCTGAGACCGAAGAGCGAAAGTGAAACCACTCCGAAGAGGGGAAGCGACCGGAAAAAACCCAGTCGCCTGTCGACATCCGAAGATGAAGATTGTGGTTGGTGGTTTTATTTTTTTAAAGAAACTCGGGATTAATTAATATAAGTACGTGTAAATGTTTTGTAAATGCACTCTAATTAGGATGAGTGTAGATGAACCTTGCTGTAGTTTTTATGTAGTGTATGAAAATAAAATTTAATACTTCAATTGTTTTTAAATTTGAGCATATTTTTTTTATATATAAGATACAATAAGGAATTTGATTCTGCACTGCAAATCGATTATAATTATAATCGATTATATTTCTTTCTAATTTGATTATATATATATATGTATGACTAAAGGATGTGCATACATAATTTTTGTTGATCAACCATAAATTGTTGATCAACAATTTTACTCGGAGTCGGCAAGCAAGCTCCGCTTAAAGAGTTATTTCTAATCACGTGACTAACTTCAGATCCAAAGCCGGAAGCATGGCAAGACATGATGGACAGAAAGAACAACTTTCCAAGTCGCGCCCACTGCCTCCATCGTTGGTACGGCCTCAAAGACTTTGTGGTCTTGATGACAGCCCCCGGTATGGAGGAGATAGCCAATCAGAGCAGGGTGAACATGCTGCTGAGCTCGTTGTCACTAGCTGCAATAAATACAGGCTGGTTAGTTAAGCCAATAGGAGTGAAAAATGGGTTTGAAAATGTTGATAATTTAGCTGTGATTGGTTGAGTAGCCGACCAATGGAAAGATGTTTCAGTTATAACGTTGAACGATTTTAAATTCACCAATCACAGCCAGGTTCCGTTGTTTGTCCAGACTGGAGCAAAGTGGCGCCGTCTTTTCATCGGCACCCTGGAGTGCCCCGGTTTTCGGACGACCTTTGACATGGCCCAGTTCAAAAAGTCAATCGACCGCTACGAGAACATGGGCGACTTTTCGGACATCTTCAAAGAGAAGTTGGTCAGTTTCGGCAGGAATAATTTATTTGTTGATAAACATCGGAGTAATGATTTAGATAGCTAATTTGCATAATATCTTAAAAATGTTCTAATCTGCCTTTTAATTATATATATATTTATATGTTCATTTTCATATTAATGCATTCCTTTGCTTATTGCATACTAATTAATACATGTGCTTAATTTCAAGCTAATTCGTGCTCGTACTGATTTGTATAATAATGTATACGTGTGCTTATTTGCATATTTTTGTTCATATATAATAAAGACTTCATATATATATATATATATATATATATATATATATATTCTGAAATATGTAAGTATATTCTAGTTTTTGTAACAAAGAATACACATGGTTTTTTGCATATTAATTCATGCATATGGTTATTCATACAACGACCATTCCGTGATTATTCAACCCAGGGCATCCGCAAGGGGACCATGGCTCACCCGGCCATCGTCTCCGTCAGGTTCACCTACGTCATAAACGACTGGTCGGGATATCCTTGGAGTCAACTTCCTCTAGGTATCTCATTCGGTGAATCAATCAAAATGAACATTTTCGTAGAGTAACTCTTAGGAAAAAAGCTTAAGAGTTCTTGTGGTTGAGTGTTGTTGAATCAATAGCATATTATAATGGTAATTAGCATATTATAATGGGTAATTAGCATATTATAATGGATAATTAGCATATTATAATGGTTAATTAGCATATTATAATGGATAATTAGCATATTATAATGGTTAATTAGCATATTATAATGGGTAATTAGCATATTATAATGGGTAATTAGCATATTTAAATGAATCAAAATTTATAATTATTCATCCGACTATTAGGAAGAGCGAATTAGATTCTATTTAGTATTCACAAGTTTTCCAAAGAATTACGAAATTGAGTACGATTACATTTTTTGTTGGGCATAGTTTCGGAAGCTCGGATGGTTTCAGCTTGGATTCGACAGTTGCAGTGATGCTTGTATAAACTTTGAGCCAGACTCTAGTTTTGATTGCGCGTATAAATCGAGCTACGATTATGATTTGTTGTATCATTTCTTCGTCAGATTTCGATAATCCAATCGGCGAAGTCGGAGTCACGAGCTTCGGAGAGCTTCCGTTCGGTTCCTACGACGACCCGATCGAGTTGGTGATTTGATGTTTTTGATATCCGTACCAAATTACGATGATGATGATGATGATTATGATTATGAGCATGACTCATTTGAATTGTAGTTGTAAAACCTACAGTTTTTACGTAGCGGCGTAAAAAGTTATTTGTAACACCATTTACGGTGCTACGAAACGATGAAGTGTTAAAAAGTTTGCCCCCCCCCCTGCAATAGAGCATGCGAGTCGATTCACGAATCCGGTACAAATTTTTTATTTGCGTAAATAAATTCCGTTCTTTCTTCTTTTCCAGTGAATTCTTCCTCTATGCAACGTGGCCCGTCCTATCGGAGAATCTCGTCTCAGACTACGGCCTCGTCTCGTCTGTTTGACGTTTTGTCGTTATTACATTAAATATTATTAATTATTATCACATTAAATATTATTAATTATTATCTTAAATATTGATTATTATTATTACATTAAATATTAATTATTATTATCTTAAATATTGATTATAATTACATTAAATATTATTAATTATTATCTTAAATATTGATTATTATTACATTAAATATTAGTTATTATTATTACATTAAATATTATTAATTATTATCTTAAATATTGATTATTATTATTACATTAAATATTATTAATTATTATCTTAAATATTGATTATTATTACATTAAATATTAGTTATTATTATTACATTAAATATTAGTTATTATTATTACATTAAATATTAATTATTATTATTACATTAAATATTATTAATTATTATCTTAAATATTGATTATTATTATTACATTAAATATTATTAATTATTATTTTAAATATTGATTATTATTACATTTAATATTAGTTATTATTATTACATTAAATATTAATTATTATTATTACATTTAATATTTAATATTATTATTACTAAATAAAATATTAATTATTATTATTGTACTATATATTAATTATTATTATTATCAGATTGAATGATTGTTATTTATTGAAAAGTAGATATTTAGGGGGTTAATTGGTTTGTCTTGTATTATCAATTTTTAATTGGTTATCTCTCAGTCTGTAGAGATTAGCCTCTTGATGGCTGAGTTCTTTAAGTAGTAAGTAGTCTGGTGGTCATAGGTTCAAATGCCATACGGGTGCCTTGGGCTGATTTATTAGGTTCAATGACTAGGCATTAATGAAAAACTGAATTATTTTCACGATAAATAAAGCTGTTTTTAAAGTTTGTTGGAGAAAAAATATTGTTTTAAAAATGATTGATAGCGATCGTGATGATCATAATTTATGTTAATTACTCTACCAATCAGTGCCCTGGATCCCCTGTATGCACAGGATTGGTCGGTCAAGGCCCGCATGACGGAGCACACTGACACCTTGATGGGTGAGAAGGTTTTGTTGTTAACGTGATTAAAAGTTAATAAACAATAAGTTAACAAACAAATGTTTTTATCATTTAAACGGTGGCATAGCGTGGGCTAAAACAAGGATGACCGGAGAGGGAAACTTTCCCCCAACAAAGTTGATAACCAGGGGGGTACAATTGGTCGTATCAAAAACTTGTTTCCACCCCGTCAAAAGTGCAGCACCCCTACGCTACGCCACTGTAACTTTGTTTTAACAAATCCGAACTTATACATCGTAATAAAGTTTTTTTTTTCAATCGAAGGTGACTACTTGAAGAAGTTCATGTCGTTATGCTCGTCGACGGATTCTTCCCTCTCTTTCTCCTCTTCTCTGTCCGGCAGTAGATCTTTCGGCAGCGGCGGCGGTGCGTGTTTGCGAAATATTGATTTATTGTTGATGGTGATGAAGACGATGATTGTGATCATGGCTGTGATAATGATTATTGGGGTCATAATGATGACTGTGGATGCGATGATGATGGTTTTAATGCATTGCAAAATTAATAATTTTTATTTACTTTTAATTTTCTTAATATATAACAGTGAATAATTCGATTGGTTTGGACAAACGTCGCAGCAAATCTGAGAATTACCTGCGCTTTGATATGCGCTATATAAATTAACATTGAATTGAATTTAATTGAGATAGTTAATTTAAGTGCTCATGTGCTTCTTGGTAATCAAATACATACAAACAAATAAAAATAAAAAACTCAGTCCATTGAGATGTTTACTGAAAACTCTCTCCAAATGATTTTATCGTTATTTCATCCCAGAGGTCAACGCATCTCTTGCCCTCCAGAGGCTGACGGAGCCGAAAGTTCCATCTCTCGGCAGGGTGGTGAGGAAGGCCACCTCCAAACTCATGGTCAGGCCCGACGAGTTCCCTATACCCATCGAACTTCTCAATGTTATCTTGCTGGTATTTACTGTTTTTCTTTTCAGTTGAAATTAATCTTTTTATTTTTTTTAAAATATTTTTACATCAGATCTCGGCTCTTTTTTGTGTTTAAAAATTCCCGTCCCGGTCTGTTTTTACAGGCCTAACAAAATCTAAAAATACTAGGCAACAAATCTCGGCCTGACCTGACTGCGGGTCCAGCCCGGTCCGTCTGAAAACCCTGAAATCACGGCCCGTCTCGGTCCATGCAGTAGTACTCTATAATGTATGACATTCTATAGCTCGCTGCTATCTGCCGAGGTATCGGGTGGCTGGCACCCAGTCTGGCAACGGGTTGAACTCTGTCATGTGCTTGTGGTGTTTAAAAAGCATGATGACAAAGCAGTATTTTCGTTGAGTAATTTAAAAATACCAGCTGAAAAAACAGAAGTTTGTATGGGAGAGGTGAGGGAGGTTCAGTTATGTATCACCCGATGGCCGTGTGTTAGCCCATAAGCCGATGATATCTTGCCAAATTCCAACTTTACAAATTATTTATCGTAACTGTTTATGTTAATAATTTATTCCCGTTTGATACACGCTGTTTCAGTTTCTGTTTCCGGACGCGAAGTCTGATCCGTCGTCGTCAGCTCATCTGCAGCAGACGAGCAGCAGCTTTGCTGCAACTGCTGTTGATGAAAAAAATGACGAAAAAGAAGAAAAGTTTACCTTGAGTTATTCCGTAAGAAAATTCATGATTATTTGAAAATATAAATTTTTTATAATTTTTCTTCAACATAATTTTATTCGTTTACATATATAATTTGCAAATCGAAATAAATAGATCTTTCGCTGAATGCAATTTATATTTCGCTTGTTAAAAAAGTTTAATAATTTTTAATTACATGCAATATTATGCAAATTTATATTTGATGTTGTTCCTCCAGGAGATGTCGCGTCAACTGAAGTCGGCTCCTCCCGCCAGCCTGACGAGCCGTCTGGCCACCTGCATGTGCATTGTCAACAAGTGTCAGGGGGGTCTGCGGGCGATCGGTCAACTGTGGGAGGAGTTTGTGCTCGAGATGAGATATCGCTGGGAGAACAACTTTATCATTCCGAAGTGGGGTTTTCTCTTGTTTGATTGATATGGTTTTTTTTGCATAAAGAGAATGAAGCTAGAGCATGCGAAAAGAGTTTTTTGTGAATAAATTATTAAATTTGAGTTATTTTAATGATTTTAATTAATTAATTTATTTATTTATTTTGTGATGTTATACGACCTCTGTGGTTGATGCTTACAGTCTAGAGCCCGGGCCTCCGAACATGGGTTGTTGTCTACTTCACCAGAAGCTTCAGATGTTGAATTGCTGCATTGAACGTAAAAGGGCCAGAGAGGGTAGCGCTTCTAATGTCGTCCCCCCAGGTATGTTTGGGGTTGATAAGGGTTAGGGGGGGGTTACAGTGTTGGTGATGATAATGATAGTCGGTTAAGTTTCCAGAAGCGACGGTAATCGTTACGTGATTTACGTTGAGGATAGTTTCTAGGGTTATAGATAATTTTGATGATGATGATATATTGCTGGTTATTAAGATTAAAGATTATCATTTGATGACTATTCTGCTATGATTTTCTGCGGAGTGATGCGAACGGCGGTTGCTTGCTAGTTCAACAACCCGTGCGAGCATGATGAAAAGCAGATAACTCGAGAGGTTGATGATAACGATTTGAACAACTACAGTCGCCTGCGACATCGGCCACAGAAACTCGTCGGCAGGACTGGAGATTTCCAGCGAGGAGGAGGAGTTTTACGAATGCGACGACATTCCCGATTTGCCAGCGGACGAGCCTATCGACCAATCGGAAAACACGTAACGTTTTAGAAAATTTTTTTTCTTTAACTTATAGTTCATTGTGTTATTGTTAATTAAAAAAATGCAAATTGATTATATTTAAGTTTAAAATATTAAAATCGATAATCCAGGAACTCCGAAAATTCAGAGCCCGAGGGTCGCCTGAAGCCATTGGAGGGTAATATTAGCCTGCTGGACTTCCCGGACAGGCCTATATATATCCCCGTCACACAAGAGCCTGCACCGATGACTGAAGACCTACTCGAAGAACATGCAGAAGTCTTGTCTAGGTTTGTTTATCTGATTATCATAATTTATCTGATTATCATAATTTATCTGATTATCATAATTTATCTGATTATCATAATTTATCTGACTATAATAATTTATCTGATTATCATAATTTATCTGATTATCATAATTTATCTGATTATCATAATTTATCTGACTATAATAATTTATCTGATTATCATAATTTATCTGATATATGTACATATTCGTAACTTGAATAAAAATTTGTATTGTTTATTTATCAAAAAATCCCAGACTGGGTACGTCGGCAGAGGGCGCCCATCTGAGGGCCCGGATGCAGAGCGCCTGCCTCCTGTCCGACATGGAAGCTTTCAAGGCTGCCAACCCGGGCTGTTCTTTAGGGGATTTCGTTCGGTGGTACTCGCCCAGAGATTGGGTGGAGGATGTGGTGGTGGATGAGGAAGGAAACACCGTCAAAAAGGTAAGCGATCAAGGTCATGGAGAAGATGAGAAGGGAGCGAGCTAGTGATGGCGGGGGGAGGAAGAATTTGCAAGGACAATAATATTTGTAGATATTATATATGAATAATAAATATATATATTATAGATATTATGATGCACTTGCGTATTTTAATTTTTTGTACTTATTTTGTACTCACTCAACCGGTAGTTGTTTCACCGACTGGCGCGGCTTTTTCAAACGTTTATTCCGCCAGGGTCAACTGAGTCAGAGGATGCAGGTACCGGACAACATGTGGGTGGACGTCTGGAGCAGCGCACGGAGCGTTCCTGCCAGGAGACAGAGAAGGTTATTCGATGACACCAAGGAGGCCGAGAAGGTTGTCGAATCGGCAGTGCGATGATGATTATAGTAGTCTTGTCGGGATTGTATTAAAACGTTCCTTGTTTTTGCCAATCCGAGATTTATAAGAAATAGGAACGTGCCGTGACAGTTAATTTTAATGAATATTGATTAGCTTTAATGTATTCGTCAGGTCCTTCATTGGTTGGCCTCTATGAAGCCATCAGAGGTTGGCTGGAGACTCATGCCCATGCTCGTCCAATCGGCAGTTGCCACTCTTCTTCAGCATTGTTAGTATTCAGCTTGTACATTTTTGAGGGAATGTATCAAATGCTGTCATTTCAATTGTAGGCACATATCTAATTTAAAGATTTTAGTTAATATTTCTGCTCTAAATCTAGTATATGTATTTGATGCCACGAACTATTTTATATTATTAAAAATTAAGTTATAATATTCATTTTATCATGTATTATTATTATTATTATATGTTTGTTAATTATATATTTAAAACATTTTTATTCGGCTCCTTTTACTTCATTTCTTTTTCTTCGTTCATAGCCGAGTGCCAGCTGCCCTTCCTGAGGAAGCATCTGGCCCAAATAACGAAGAAGCTCAGCAAGGCAACCCGTTCCGAGGGGTTGGAAGAACTCAAGAACTTTGAGGTTATTGCCTTTACTAGATATTGTCAACCAATCACCTCCAGTCGCCGTCAATACCGGAACCAATAGCATTTGAGTCAATAAAAATACCGCCCAATCATTATTTACACAATGATTCAATTCAGGACCTGGTGCACCACCTCGGTTTCATCGAACTTTCCATGGCGAAAGCTCGCTCCCTGCTGGAAAAGTTCCGTCACGTCGACCCCGACCGCACGATCAGCGACGGCGACTTGAGGAAGTTCGTGTCCGACATCATGGAGTTTCCGGAGGTTCAGCTTCCGATCGTCGACGAATATCCCGTCAAATCGGCCCTCGGGGCGCTCATACACAGATTCTTCCTCAATGCTTATAGGGTAGTCGATTGCTTCTACTTTCCTTGGTATTGGTCGAGTTGTAAGCATTCATTTATGACTGGTCGGTCTTTTGAAGAAATCTCAGTTTACTATTATAACATCTGCCTTCTAATTGGCTATCTATTATTTCATTTGAACCGGTTCATCTTTTTCCCAATGCTTTTATCTACTCGTCGTCTCTGTTTGTCTTTCTGTTTCAAATCTTGCAATCAAGTCACTTCCTGATGATAGATTTTTACTCAATGCTTTTATCTACTCGTCGTCTCTGTTTGTCTTTCTGTTTCTCCGTCTGTTTGTCTTTCTGTTTCTCTGTCTGTTTCAAATCTTGCAATCAATTTTTGAGTCACTTCCTAATGATAGATTTTTTTCAAATTTTGCATACATGCTCAAAATAGAAGACAATGCAATATTCAATTATTAGTTTTACAATAAGTCAATTAATTTAGTTAATTTTAATTAAACAGTCTACAAGAAACCGCAAATTGAATAAAATTTGTCTCATGGGAAGCTAGCTAAGTTGTTTATTTAACATGATGTGGTACTCTGGAAGTTTGCCAAGGGAATTGTGAAGAGTAATATAAGAAAAAATTGATTGCAAAATTTGTGTTTTAATTACATATAAAAGCATTGGGTTTTAAAAATTCGTTTTTAATTTACTTGTTATAAATTCATTCCGCAGACCCAGCAGGGAGACGGCACTCTCAAAGACACGTTCCCAGCCGCTTCGAACTCGACCGGAAACGCCGAAAAACTCCCCAAGCCGATGGGAAAAGAGTACATCTTCAGACTGAAATGTCGCCGGCCTGCCCCGTGGTCCAGATCGACCCCCCAGAGGTTTTACTGTGTCGTGACGCCCGATGAGTTCCGATTGGCCGGGGCGTTCACATCCGACACGACTTTCGTGTAACCCCATTGGCTTAACATCGGTTAACAGTTCTATTGGTAAAGAAAAAGTGTTGAGATGTTTTCTATGGCTATTTTTCTTCGGGGAGCACTCGTCTCAAAAGTGATTGGCTGAGTTAATCCCACAGCATATAGGAATTTCTTAGACCATTATTGTATATTGACATATATCTATTATAAGAATGCTTTTTATTGGGTGTTTGATTGGCAAATCACGTATAAGTTTTGCCTCGAGCTCTGTTCTGATTAGTCACTGGAATTGCTTCATTATCATAACGCGTTTACATGCGTTTATTGTTCGACTTGGCACGCAGTTTATCCTCGCAATTATTTTTTCTGTTCTCCAATTTAATTAATGAACGACAAAAAAGTTTTGAATTAAATATTGTAATATGATAATTTTCACATTATTACGATTATTAAAAATAATCAAACAAAAACAGTATCAAATTGAAAATTATCATCCTCAACAACTAAACCTTCCTTGCCCGAAGGAACAAACTCGGATATATACCCAACGAGAGATTCGTTTCAGGAACAAAACGAAATGTACAATCGCCAAATAAATAAAAAAAACCTATACAAACAAATAATAATGGGCGACCAATCAAAGCAGAACAGCTGCCAACAAACAATCCTATAAGTACAGATACGATCGCTTCTTCGGAAACCCGTAAAAAAAACATTACTTTCTCGGAGGTGAGCAAAGCCTAGGCTACTGACATCTATTCATTTAAATCCTCCAATAAGAGAGTGGCAGCTTCTCAATTACTAGCTCAGCAGCTAGCTTCTAATGCTATCGGCTGGCAGCCACCCGGCCGGGTACTAGTCGTGTCGGTAGGCAGCAGAAGTCAAGGAATGGGTAGACTAGATGATGATGTGACCTATCCTACTACTCGAAGGGAAAGGTGGATAAGGCATTCTATTAACGATGACATTAAAAAATGACGTCAGAATAACGATTCGTACGAAGGAAAACAAAACGGTAATCATATATATATATATATATATATATATATATATATATATATATATATATATATATATATATATATATACATATATATATATATATATATATATATATATAAAAACACGAACTGGAAGCTACGATTGAAACAAGAGAGTTCACCGAAAACTTCTACGAAAGTCTGATAAGAAGATGAGAAAAGAAAAAAAAAGAGAAGAAACGACGACATTGGAGGTTTCGAGAATGCAAGGGAACGTCACGGAGCTCGGTAAATGTCGGAACGTCACGGAGCTCGGCAAATGTCGATGGACGATTGCTCGTTAGCCGGAGTAGAGACGTCTTTGTGTGCCTTCTCAGATGAATAATCTCTTTTTATGTTCTTCTCTCTCTGTCTGTCTGTCTGCATGTGTGTCGAGTACAGGAGGGTGTGTAGTTATATATGTGTGTGTGTACTCCTGTTATATGTGTGTGTACTCCTGTTATATGTGTGTGTGTGTACTCCTGTTATATGTGTGTGTGTACTCCTGTTATATGTGTGTGTGTGATCTCCTGTTCAAGTGATGATATGCCGGTCCATAATAAGATATAAATATAAAATGTGCGCATACATGCATATATTCCTATCTGCGCATACATTCATATATACAAACATACATGTATATTCTATATTGTGTAGACAAACATTAAAAAAACAATGTTGATAGAGGTAAGAAATGAAGTGTTTCTGGTATAACGTATTATCTGATAATAATTTTCTGCAATGTCTACTCATAGTTGCGTTATCAACTGTTTAATAATAATAATAATAGTAATAATAATAGTTGTGGCCTTGAAGAATGGAACTTGCAAGAAGCCAAAGAGAGAGAGAGAGAGACAAATTAAAAGCTTATACAAAGGAAAAATTCCATATAAGCTCAAATCTATAACATACGATCACAGTCATGGTAAAACTTCCCAGCAAGACCTTGCTAAAATAAAGTCGCACACCATTACGAACGCAAATATGTATATAATATATATATATATATTTACAAACACTGAAAGATTTTGCATACACACATAAGTACATGCTCGCAAACACATATGTCCACACTCAGGCATGTAGACACATACATATATACAAAAAAGAGATGAACATACACACACACACATGTAGACACACTCACAGCACGCACAACACACAGACATATATGATTTCAGTAGTAAAAAAAAACAAATTTTGACCAAAAAAGCATGAAAATGAATTTTTTTTAGAGATGATGGGGTAGCACTGGGTGGGGGGGGAACTGTCAGTCCGGGAAGTAGAGAGATGCTTTCGGGAGAAACTCGATGAGCAAGATCTGAATGGAATATATAAATGTATATTTCAAATGTCTGTTTGTCTTAAACGTGGATTTGGTTTGAGGATTATATAATGAGAAAACAACAAAATAAATGTTACTAATAAATGACAAGTAAAAAGAAAGCAGAATTTGAACGATTATATCGAATAATTATATTAAATAATTGATTTATTGATAACATTTCAGAGAAACGTAAATTGTTTATTTTAAAAATTTTCAAGAAAAAAAAAACGCTCGCAAACTTACGATGTCCGTCATGGAAGTCGTGTCGGATTTGTTGCGAGAGAACCGCCAGTGTAGTCCGAGCTGCAAAAACAAATCACTCGTTACTTGTCAACGTAATGAGTTGTAATTAATTAATTAAATAATCATTTAAAATTAATTATGTAATTAAATAAAAATAATTATATAATTGATTAAAATTAATTAATTATATAATTATTTTAAAATAATTAAACATATAATTAAGTATTATGACACCTATCACTGACCTCATTCACAACGAATGAAAAATCGCGAACGGCCAATGATGACCGACGACACGGTTTCAAATCTGGAGCCTCATTGCGTGTTAATTCAAAAGCGAATTTAAGGCAGAATCATTAATCAACCAACCTTGTGATATAGTCTGTTGTTTTCGTATTCGAGTACTTTTTCAACTAGATGCATCGTCTGTGCGGGAGGAAAACACAAAAAAAAACAGATTTTTAAATCGACTTAAAAATCAGCAAATTATATTAATATCGATTGAAAAAAATAATTAAAATTATTAATAATTTGAAAAAATTGAATTTTTAAATGACTAAAGATTTAGAAAGAAAATAAAGCAAAATTTGAAGAAAAAAAATCTGTTACATTGAATATAAACTAAATTCATACAAAAAGCTCTTTTTTAACCATAAAATGAACTTTCATTCAATGGGAAAAACCAAATAAACAAATAACTGAATTTAAATAAATTTAATGGTGTGGATTAAATGGTGCCTATAAATTAAAAATGGCTGCCTCTGGTTGTTCTGTTAAATGGGCCCATGAGTGAGTAAAAATTTGATAAGTTTTTCATGGCCTAGAAGTCTAACAACTAATGCCACATTGTCAAACTTTTATTTTACCAAATGAATAAATTAACAAATAAATAAATTGAATAAGTCAACAAATAAATAAATTATATAAGTTAACAAACAAATAAATAAATTAAATAAGTTAACAAATAAATTAATCAATTAAGTTTACCAATAAATTAATTAAATAAGTTAAAAAATATATTAGTAAGAAAAAGAAAAAGGTTGAAAAATGTAAGATATTTCAACCGACTCGTTTAGTGAGGCAGACCACAGGCCACATGGAACAGCCGAGAGTGCAGCAGCAGATGAGAGAGCAGACGATGAACCACCGCAAGTTGGTCGCCATGGAACGTCGGAGGATGTTGTTTATCCTCTTCATCGTCGCAGCGAACTCTTCGGGGGCTACCTGGATTGGACGATCGACGGCGAATGAAATGGGGACTTTTAAACGCTTAAGATTGTAACAACTAAAACGAGACGTGACGGCAAGCTGGTGTAACTCATTATGTTAATTTTTAATGAAAATTATATGTTTAAAAAAATATACTATTTATAAAAGTGTGAATTGTGTTGCATATCTTTAAATCTCACTTTGTTCACGACTCAGTTAAAACATTCAAAAAGACAGATCATAAAACGGATTCAATTTTTCGCTGGATTAAACACAGTAAAAACTTTACACCAATGTGCATTATTGTGCACACAAAAGTATTACAAATTATTTGTGTTAAATCATGTCTATTATTCATTGTTACCACCATGGCAGAATACTTTCAAAAAAGCAAAGCAACAACAAGGATGAAGAATATTTGTTGCGGTTGAAACATTTTTGGCTTACCTTGGCTGTCAAAGGTTGAGGGAATTTTGTGTCGAATTTGTTATTGAGGCCAAACCTGGTAGCAAAATAATAAGAAATTATTTATTTTGTTAACTTACATAAAAACACCTAATTCATTCACTCACTGACTCACTCTTGAACACTTGATTTTTCACGCAAAAGGTGAATTTATTTATTTTATTATTCAACAGTTATTTATTTAGTGCAGTGCCACTTATAACAAAGAATAGAGACTGACTCGTCATTAGCTGATCCTTCTTTCGAGCCCAGTGCTCATCTAATGTGAACTTTTTTTATATTTAAATAACCCTAGGACATAATTTTAATCAACTCTGCCTCACTAATTGCGAGCCAGTCCCAGGCCAAGCTGAATGATGATGGACAGCTTAAAAGATCAAATATGATCTACAGCTGGAAGTACTTAGGTGTTTAAGTTGTTAGTCTTAAAACACCTGATTTTATAGACTATAAGCTATTATTAAAAATATTTTTTTAAATAATTCGATATATTATCCTCAATATCTTTGTGATGATTAAAGCTGGTTAACCTATCTAACTGTTATTCAATTATTCAGTATTAAAAAAACATACGAAGCTAGTTGCTGACTACTCACAGTGTAAGGTTGCCAGTGCCCCTTATGACGACAGGCTCGTGTACCACTGGTACTTGGGGCCTGAAGACGTAATCCTCACCGTACATAGACAGCACACTGGACTCGTCTCCCAATCTAGGATTGATGAAGTTTGTTTCGCTCTCATCTTCGATGCTGTATATTATATCCATATCCGCCATTGTCGCTACAAAAAATCGAGTCAAATTGCGACGAAGAAAGGACGGACTGGGAATGGATAGCGTATGAGACTTCCTAAAATGCTAAGGATCAATGCAAATTTTATAAACTATATGAAGCAGACAGTTGTTGGTTAAAAAGTTACCCGTTATGTTTGTTATGTTATTATTGTTATTGTACTGTTTACTCTGTTCTATTTAAGAGCCTTACCGCAAAATAGCAAAAATGGCCTAATATTATTAATGGCGTAAGAAGTGTGACATTGAAGTGGATCTTTTCTGATTTCAAGCAGTTAAAATCGTCAAATATTTGTCAGATCCGAAGAGCTAAAGCTAAACTTGCCATAGTTTAGTCCAGGAGAATTAAAAAAAAGCTGGCATAATTGGAAGCAAAGCAGTTAGATATTTTGTTTTGTAGGTATATGTGTTAGCAACAATTAGTTAAAAATCCACCCTTCCAACTCATCGTATAAAAAAATTACAGACGATTTTCAAAATCGGCCTTAAAATCGGTAAAATAATTGAATATGCCAGCTCTTTTAATCCAATTAAATAAAAATAACTACAGTTTAAGCTGAATGCTTTATTGTTACTTATTGCATGATATACAAACATTAATAATTATCAATAAAAATATAAAAAAATACAAATAAACTGATTTATGGAGCCGTTTTTCCCTAAAATATACAATATATCAGCTCTTAAAATCCATTTAAATAAAAATAACTCAATCTATAGATGAAAACTACCTAATGCAAAATATACATAAGTTAAAATTTGTCTCGCAACATTATATACGGATACAAATAAACTACTGTATTATGCCGTTTTTGACTAAATGTGCAAAAAAACTAAAATTATTATGAAAATTGCTTGTTACATGCTATTTAATATACACATATTAAAAAGCATACATATAAATCCATAAATAATTTCCAATTTCAACATACAATAAAAAAACAAACAGAAAAACAACAAAAACACCTAAAAATAACAATTTCTTTATTTCCCGCCCTGTGTCCTTTGTCTGTGTGCCTATATCCCTTTTCTTTGGTTATATAAAGTTTGTATGGTAGGTCCAGTAGTACAATTTCTTTAAAATAATGAATAAGAATTTCAGTTAGACCACTGTAAATAAAGCCTCACGTTAAATTTGCATCCCGATCGGAGACGCTCAGATCATCAATATCAGAAGTAGTCAAAAACTCCATTTTCAATATTGATTCCAAAAGCAAAGCAAACAAAGCTGACTCTACTAAAAAGTCGTTGGAATGTTGAGCTTTTGAGCCTGATGTTCTATGAAGTTTAACGTGGAAAAAATACAAGACATGTCATTAGGGTTCAAATCAATAATCGGAAGCATCCTTATGTCTGATGATGATCTGAAATCTCCGTCAGGTTTACAAGCATGTTCCATAAAGCCGGACCAATTTGGCCTTTGCTGATCTTCATCTAAGCAAAAGATACCAATTTTCCAGGCAAGTTCCAAGTTTAAAGAAGGAGGCAACACAGAAGGAAAATTTAAGTGAGAAATGGGCTTGAAAGACATCAATGATAATGATGACTTGTCAGGGAATGTGTATCCCAATATAGGAATACCTCGGTTTTTCACAACACAACTGGATTTTAGGCGTGACAATCGAGGTACAGCTGATTCAGCATAGTGTCCTGACCCTAATCGATTACACGGAGTAGACATTGATATGATGCCCATACCGTGAAAGGTACCACTTCCATCTAAAGTGAGAATGTTGTGGTCTAGATTATCACCAGACCATTGCGTAAAACATTGAGGAAAAGACTGAGGAGTATCAGGGGAGTCATTCTGAACCACTGATTGTTTAAAAAGTTTAACTTCATCATATGAAATTGAAAATCCCAACCGTGACAGCAAATCAAGCAGCCATCTAGATCCAAAGGCGTGATCTAAACTAACTCCAACGCCAAACAAAATTGGAGAGATAAGAGATCTTTGTCTTGCCCCCTGCACAATAGAATGACATATGGAAACTTGTTTCATTTCATTACAAACAATATTTTCAATTAAGATTTTCAAGAAACTAGGAATCCACCTTTTGGCATTTTCAATATTTGAGAAAGCCTGGATACGTTTCATTTGAGGACATTTCCCTTATTTGAGCTCTTATCAATTTTGCTGCTGCCACTATGATACGTTCACTCTCATCTTCTATGCTCTTTTTTCAGCATACCATTGGTTAGTTATAATGTGAGATGCCATGTTACAAAAGCAAATAACATTTTTCCGACCACAAATTTCGGCAAAAAATATGTGCTCAGCGTAGCGTTCTTCCAGCTTTCGTTTTATATGTTTTAATGAATACACTTCACCATCTTCCGATAATTCTTGCATTTTAATTTGTATTTCAGCTATCGTATAAATTCCTTGATCTTCTTCTTATAACCAGTCACAGTTTTTTCAAAAGTAATTAACATGTCGTTATCTGGATGTCGACCTGGATGGTTTCGGCCAGCGGTATTATCTCCGACATCTGATGATCTACATTGTAGGAACACAGAAAGACACACTCTGTGGTAACGAGCTTCTTCAGCTGGTAAGTCATTGCATGAATTTAACCTACCAAGAACTTCTACACTCCATGCATCATTTCTTTTGTGGCAAGTTTCAATTATAGTTTCTCTGAATTTCAATGTCATTACAGTACTTGATTCTTCTTTTAAATGTTTTCTACTTTCTCCAAAAACTATTTTTCCACAAAAAAAACAATGTTGCTTCCAATTGAAAGTGTCGACAGACGATCGTAATAATTTACACTTAAAATTCTCTTGATCAACACCAACACCTTCTCTTCTGCATGCTGCTCATTCTTTCGTTGCAATTGATCAAAACTTCTTTTGTTAGTGTAGTCTCTCCGGCAATGATCATGAACATTAGCTACATTTGGTTTATTTAACTGTTAAATTTTAACAGATACTCTGTTAACTGTTCATCACCACGTAAAACGCTGAATTGACATAACGTTTCAATACCTTTAACACCTAGTGTAACCATCTTGACTGTATCACAGACGTTCTCGGAACAGAATTCAGTTCGACAAATTAAACATACCATTTCATTTAGTTCACCCATTTCGAAAAAGAACAATAAAAACTCCAAAAAATAGATATTTTACAAAATCCTAACTTAGAAATTCGACGCTTGACGGCAATTTACGAAAATACTAACTTATCGCTCACTACGGTAAATCTCTTTCAAAAAAGCGTCAAAAAACCAATTTCCGAAACGACGATTTCAACCGATTTTTGCAGGAAGAATCATAAACGTATTACAAACAAAATATCCAAAAATCAGCTTGCTGTAAATTTTGTCTAGGTACAACAAGGAAAAATTTTAATTCTCCTGGACTAGTTTCTCATAATTCTATTATCTCTTTACTTAAACACCAAAGATCGTAAAGTCATAAAAACAGCTGTTTTTAGTGAATGAATGGTGTCTTGTAGTATAATAAAAAGTCAGTTTTAAAATGTGTGTTAACTTTGAATAAAGTTATTGTACAAATTTAGTTAAATTATTTCTTCTATGCTAGTGTGTAAAAATGTGAATGAGTTATAGTGCACGCATAGATATAAAATATAAACACCGGCAGGCCACCAGATACGAGTGCTGAAACGAATTGCGATGAAGTATCATGGCTGATGATCACGGCTGACAGAAAACACAACACAATGCTGATGTTGAACAGCCATACAAATTTGGTAGACGCCGGAGAGCCGAAATCGTCGAAGAAATTCAGGTCGTCAAATCAAAATGACAAAAAACTTTTACATTTATAAAAGTTAATACAATTATTTTAAAAATATCAACTATTTCATTAACAAGAACACTTAAATTAAGGAATTTATTAGAGTAGCTTAAGCAGCCCACTGATCTCTATAATATAATATAGAGATCAGTGGAGCAGCCGCCATTATGGCGGTATTGCGGCTGCTTACCAAAAATAATCTTAACAAGCGTGACATATTAATCTCTAAAATAAAATAAAATGGTGCCACTGAATTTTTAATCTTCAACTTTTCTCAAATTTTATAAAGCTAGCTCATAGTTTTAAATTAAAAACATCTAGTCGTTTAAGATGAAGGCATTTTTAGGTTAAATTTTAAAACGCGCCATCTTGACGTCACTAACGTCTGCTTCTTATTTCAAAAATTTCATTGCACTTCCGAGTCCTTGGCAGAGAGACATTGAATTTGATTTTACAGCAAGATTTTTTTGGCAGGTTTTAAAGAAAAGATGTGTTATTTTTTATTCCTTTTCTTCTTTTGTGTTATATGTCTTGTATCGATGGAGAAGCCTTGCGAAGAAGATTATGGGCTTACGACGTTGAAAAAATGGCAATACTAAAATGTTTTGAAGGCCAGCTTCCTAAAACGACAAACAATTGGTCTTCAATAAATTCAGTTCAGTTAATTTGTGGCAACAACTGTCAAAGTTTGAACGAATACACTGACGCGATAAATAAAGATGAACTTCACGATTTCAAAATTATAAATAGTACAATTCAAATCGATGAAAATAGAACTGGGTTTAAAAACAAAAATATGATCAATTTAGAAATACGTAACAGCACGCTAAACGTTCTGCTCGCGAATTTGCTGCAACGAATAAATTGTAGTAAGGTTAAGTTTACATCAGTAACGATTAATGAAACAAGACGAGGTGCTTTTAATGGTCTTGTTGCGCTTTCTCGTTTCCGTCGCTTTCCCGTTTCCGGTGGCTTTCCCGTCCCGCTCACGCTTGCTCTCCCGTTCCCGCTCACGTTCGCTCTCCGTTCTCGCTCACGCTTGCTCTCCCGTTCCCGTTTTCGCTCGCGCTCATTTTCTCATTTCCATTCTTTCCTAATTTCTTTTAAGCTATACCAAACCAATTCTTCTCAGTAAAAGTATTGACAATACCATTCCCAATGGAAAAAAGTTATTGCCAATAGTGTATTGGTATTTGGCTAATACCAATCTTAACATCCCTGCTTTTAGCCCTTCAAAACGTGAAATAGATTTGGTTAAACTGGCCGAAAGTTTTTTGAAGCCTTCAACTAAATTTGAATTTTATTACGCAGTTACTTTTGATGGTCGTACATATAGGAACCTTTGGCCTGGAAAAGTTTTTTGGCCCCCCTGAGCGGGCGGATTGGAGTAGGAAGTCCAAATCTTTTTAACTTTCATCCCCTGTACGAAAACTACCCCGTTGCCAAATTTCATCAGGATCGCTCCAGCGGTTCAGATTTCTATAAAGAACAAACTCACTCACACAAACATTAATTTTTTATATATATATAGATTGCTACCTGCAGAAATACGCGCAGCTGTGCGGGAACGAATCTAAATCCGCTTATGAAGAATGAATGTTAGACAATATTTTAGGTGGCGTAAGACCATGTTAATGGGCCTCAAGAGAAAGTGTAGTAATTGTCCTCAAGATTTGTATTTATTTATTTATTTATTTATGTTTTTATTTATTTATTTTCACTAATTTTTTGCCTTCTATTCAGCCAAGAGGGCTCTTGATTGCAACTCCGTCAAAAGTTCACTCGAATTAATTAAAAAATAATAAATAAAAACAGGAAAAAAAAACAAACAAAAACAGCAATCTGAAGATTGAATGAAAAAATTATTTTCAAATCACAATGTTTGCCTGTCACTTATAGATCGGCACTTCGACCTTCTCAGAAAAGCAGTTTCAACCAGTTTTATTTTTGTCGAGTGAAACAAAATCAAACTTATAAGCAATAACAGCTCTACAAAGCGGCAATGACCCATAGAACACATCAAGGTCATTGTTGTTGCGGCTGTACGAAACAACATATCTCGTGTGTGGTTATATATGTCATTTCAAATGCTACATTATAAAGTTCTCATTTTTCGTTTTAATACAACCACATAAAAGGACAGCTTTTAAACGACTCAAAAAATGCTAGGCTGACCCTAGAAGATGGGCTGCAGTATTAGCGAGAGGTCGATCATGTGTCATGTTTATTAGCCGCTCGTTTATTCACAAGCTCCGAGCACTTAACTTAACTTTTAAGCTGATATAATAACTAATAACTTTCTAAATATGACTTCGAAACTACGCAAACATTTTTAACTACAAGCAATAAACAATACGAAACTGCAAATCGATTTTCATGAACTGGTGAATTTATATACTTGTTGCATGATTGAACGATTGCCTGTCAAAATTAAAAAATATATATTTTAATAATAGTATTATTTTTCATTCAATGTGATTAAATAATTTAATCTGTTAAATTTACTGATGAGTTTTTTACACACTTTACTTAACTTGACTTGACTTCTCTGTCTGTCTGTCGTCAAATTTTGCAATCGATTTTAAACTAACTTACCGATGAGCTAGAGACTTAAAAATTTTAACATACTTCCGAACTGATTAACAATGCATTCTATTAAATTTTCGGATCGATTGGACAAAATTCAATCAAATAATTATTTGTGATATTTTCGTCGAACTATTTATTGTCTATGCTAATATGCTCGTTGTTTATGTAACATATAAAATTTTCGGATCAATTGGACAACACCAACATCCAGAGGATGTCAAATGATCACTTGAATAGTGTAAAAATATAAAAAGGTGTTAAAGAAAAACATTGTTTTTTGCTTCACTTGTTTTATATTGTTTACTCAAATATATTGACGAAAAACCAAAAATGTCCGGAAAAGAAAAAAAAGTTTTTGCTATGGCCCGAAAAAAAAGATTGGGGTTTTCAGCTTTTTCAAGGGTCGAACCGGGATGGCAGCCCTTTCAGATTAACCTTCTAAACATTAAAAAATAGGGGATTTAGACGATATAACATTGAAGGAAATTACCGACATAAATCACACACTCACAGACATAAAAATAATTTTTAAATAACCAGGAATGGATGGTCGGACAGACGTCAAACTAAACTACAAACAAGTAATAAATAGGAAATTTAAGTCTGATAATAAAAAAGAAAGAAATTCAGATGACATTATGAGTGTATTACTATTGTTATTTTTATTGCTTTATTGATATTTTTTCTTCAGGCGCTCATCTTAACAGATTGCAAACTAATAAAAAAATAATTCTTTCCGAAGGTCAAAATTAAGCGAGATTGGCTTTGTCAAATTGGCTTTAGGTCAGTTTGCCGAATTCGATCTGTTTCACTTTTTCACTAAAGGTTGAAGAAGTTAAACAGAGTTATGCATCATTGGGATGATTTTTAAAAGGCTGGACTTTTAACGCAACAGAAAAGACA
This sequence comes from Erpobdella octoculata, assembly GCA_963978895.1. NCBI lineage: Eukaryota > Metazoa > Annelida > Clitellata > Hirudinida > Erpobdellidae > Erpobdella > Erpobdella octoculata. The sequence continues at coordinate 1,489,030 of OZ022238.1, read as the reverse complement.
ACATTATACTGCACACAGACATGACAATCAGAAAACACATGCAAATATGCTTTTAAATTATCTACGACGGATGGACGTATACAGCTAAACTTAAAACAAGTCTTATTATTTTAATGCAAAAATAGTTTTTCTGTTCCAGTAGTGTAGATTCATGTGTTTTTATTATATTAACTTAGGTTTGCCACACACAGTACATACACACAAACATATAGTTTAAAAAAAATAAAACTTTAAAGATGGTTCAGTATCGAGGACCAATTCACAACGTCAATCAAGGCCGTTCTCAATGGACCGTTTCTTTCGCAAGCCTGTTAAATAAGTAACTTAAACTGCTGTTTAAAGGTCCTTAAAAACACGCCACTTTGCTTTAAATATCAATGAAGCATACATTACATCGATGCGCACCACCACACACAGTTGAACACACACACACACACACATGCTCACATACACATATACGTATGTATATATGAGAAAATAATGAGATTTGTTGTTGAGATTTGCGAAACTTGATCTGATTGACGCTGTTTAAAATAACCTGAAAGAATGTTGCAATGAGGATTTCGTTTGTTTCGTTGCAAGTGCAAGTTGAAAGTTTCGTCAAACCGGTCCTTGTCCACAGGCCTTTGTCTTTTCCAGAACTCAACCAATATTCGATCGATTGACATAATGACGCATGATTATCTCTTCCCAGGTTAGCGTGGTTCATCTAACATCTAAAAGCCAAAACCTCTGTTGGACATGAATCGTTGGCAAGTCAAACTACTCTGCGGATTCGTCGCCATTTTAGTCAGCGTCGTCTGTACTCTTATACCGTTCAAATTACCAGTCATTACGTGCCAGAAATTACGTAAGAAGATAGCCGAGAAAGGCAAGCAAAAACATGGTTGTCATTCAGGCGAACCGGCTGTCCACAGTCTGGATGATAAACGACAATCCAGCCCATCAAGGAAAGAAACTTTGTCTTCTCTCCCCAGCGAAGCTGAGGCAAGTGACAAACGTGGCTTGGAATTGCGAGAACGCGGCAGCAGTATCCCTCATGAAAGAGATCCTGCCAGTACAAATCACAGTGCACTGATAGACATTCACGAAGATGAAGGTAATGATGAGATCGGTGATTTGAAAGTTTTAAGCTTTTTAATGTGCTTCGGAGGTGGGGTTTTCTTCGGTACTTTCCTACTTCACATGCTACCGGAAGTTAACGACATCATGGACAAAGCCTTTCTAGAGCCGAAATCGATCGAGTACCCAGTGACGAACATTCTCATAGGAACTGGCTTTTTTATTGTTCTGCTGGCAGACCAGCTTGTTTCGTCCGTGAGAGAGTTCCAAATGAAAAGAAAACTCGCGATGGCATCATCAAAACACCCAGAAGAAGGAGAAAAAGATTCTATCAATTGTACCAGTTTTAAGAACAACAACTTCGACAACATTGGCAACAACAATATGGCATGCACAGTGATGGAATGTTGCGAAAGAAAGAGCGGTCACACAGAGAAATCTCTCGATCTTGGGAGAAACCAAAACACGCTTGTCGGAGTTGCAAGCATGACCGTTGTAAACATGCACGCAAATGACTCCGACAATAAAGCGGTTGTAGGTCATGACAGCGGGAAAATATCTACTAGTTTTCGACAAAGGCAGGATGAAAATTGCAAGCCTTTTGACAGGAATTTGTCGTATAATTCGAGTCAACATGGCCACGACAAAAGCAATCAAATCAGCCACAACCACGAAAAACATGAAAGTCAACATCACAATCACAACACCAGATCCATAGTTTTGGTCCTAGCTCTCTCGCTCCATCACATCTTCGAGGGGCTTTCCATAGGACTTCAGACTAACATCAGCAACGTCTGGCACTTAACTCTGGCCGTCCTGTGCCACGAGACCGCCATCTGCTTCAGCATGGGCCTCCAGTTCTACAAGGTCGACAGGCGTCTAACGAACAAGGTGCTGACCATCCTGGTCACGGCGGCCGTCGTAATGCCGGTCGGCATCTTCATCGGGATGGCCATCAGCGAGGCAGGGGAGCAGAACCACGAGCCGGGCCGATCGTGGCAGGATCTCTTGAACGGAATCCTTCAGTCGTTGGCTTGCGGTAAGCTGCCGTGTTTCTGTTTGGTAGTAAAAGGTAGTCTATAGTCTGCCGTATTTTTTTCGGTAGCAAAAAGTAGTTTTTTTTTTAAAAATAAAACCAGTTTGTCATCTGGAGATAAGTCATTGTTTAGTTGAATTTTTAAATGCTTTTATTTAACTTCACTCGTCTCTCTGTTTTTTTGTTTGTTTGTCTGTGGTGATCAAATCTTAGAAACAAAAATTCACTTACTTTTCGACCACCTAGAGCTCTAAAACTTTCAGGGAAGCTTTATTCTGAATGTCAATACATATATTGAGTGTTTTCGACATGAATTAGGCCTTAAATCAATTAAACTTAATCAAATCAAATTAATTCCTGCCATCTAGCGATTTTAACAATTTGTTTATGTATAAATCGCCAAAGGTCCAAAATAATTAAACAGTACGGATGTTTATTTATAATTCGCCAGAGGTCCAAAATAATTAACAAGATTGAGCGTAACGGTTGTTCTAGATTCAAAAGTTTAGTTCGTTGACTCAGATAAAAAGGCAAATAAAAGCATTTTTTGAAAAAAATTATTTTTTATCTTTACTTGTTAATAATTTTTTCGGGTTTTTAATTTAGAAAAGCTAATTCTTTTACTGTTTGTGCTGATCCAAACATTTTTTTCTCTACACGTCATAAAGAAAATATGCGCGCTTTTTTTGCAATCCCTTTATGTTAGTAGAGCCTTGCCGTAGTTTTATTATTATTATTATGTAAACTAAGTTCTGAATTACAAGTAGAACAATAAGAGCTTGTGTATAGAATAGATTCATAACTCTATTCATCGACTCGTTGTTATATGTGAGAACAAGGAAATCATTCGTAGCCGAATAACAATCGCTGTTTCATGTAAATCTGCTTTCGGAACCTCGTATACTGTACCTACTACGTTGATGGATGGATGGTATTAGATAAATTATTGTATACAAAACAAAAAATAAATCTAGAGCAGTTTTAATAAATCACCGAAAAATACCTGGAAAGGACCGCTTTTGTTTGGTAGGTTCATACACCGCGATAGCCTAGTTTGTCTCCAGGCAATTCTTCCAGGCCTTGGCAACTCATACCTTTTTTTAGTTGCCTTGAAGTGCTTCAAATAGATTCAACCAGCCAATAGGTTATCAAACCAAAAATTCATTTTGGAAAATCAAAAAATTTTGAAAATTGAAAAATGTCAAATCAGTCCACGCTTCCATTCTTTGGCGACTAACGCATCTATCTATACTGCATTTTTTGTAGATGTTGCATTAAAAAAATTATTTTCTATTTTTTAGTGTATTCTTTATTAAGTGGTTTATTCACTTTTTTTTTTGTAAATGATGATTTATCTCTGAGTAAAACCGACGTTAGAAGTAGGCTAACATAAGCACACTACGAATAATAAAACAGAGCACAAAGCGTCTGGCCGCGATAGCATTGTATTCACATTACGTAGGTGTTGTCATTGTCCGACTACACTATTTTAATATTCACCGATTCGTTGTGCTTTGAGTATAAACTTTCACACGTTATATTGACGTGTTTCTAATAACTAATAAATCAATTCTGAAATACTAATTAGGAAATGAGTTACAAATTGCCGCTAAAGTTCACAGGTTGATAATAGCCACATGTGATAATAATTGCATGTGATAATAACCACATGTGATAATAACCACATGTGATAATAACCACATGTGATAATAACCACATGTGATAATAACCACATGTGTTAATAACCACATGTGATAATAACCACATGTGATAATAACCACATGTGATAATAACCACATGTGATAATAACCACATGTGATAATAACTGCAGATGTGATAATGACTGCACATGGGCGTAAAGTTCTAATTTTCCGAAAGGAAGAAATGAATATGATGATGAAAAACGTTTTTGTTTTAAAGTTGAACGTCTTCATGAAGTATTTGCAATCTATATATATAAAAGAACATGTCCTGACTGACTGACTGACTGACTGACTGACTGACTGACTGACTGACTGACTGACTGACTGACTGACAGATGACTGACTGATAATCAACGCCGAGCTCAAACGCCTCATCCTAGGAACGTGAAATTTGGAACTTATATTACTTTTATAGCGTAAACATCCGCTAAGAAAGGGTTTTTGAAAATTTTGCTCCTGAGGGGAAAAAACTGGAAAACAAACTTTTTTCTAAAACAATGTATATCTCGAAAACCAAAAATGAGGAGATTTTGAAATTTGGTATATAGATTCTTTTTGAAAAATAAAAAGATACGTGTTTCACCATTTTTTGAAAATTCGGTTTCCCGGACCTCAAATGTGGGTTGGAAAATTGGGTTATATGGTTTTTGAAGTATCTTCTACTCAAAAACGGTTAATGCTACAAAAGTAAAAATTAGTATTTAGTTTCTACTCTAAAAATAATGATATACGTGTTTCACTATTTTTTGAAAATTTGGTTTTCAGGACCTCAAATGTGGGGTGGAAAATTGGGTTACTTGGTGTTTAAAGTAACTGCTACTCAAAAACTGTAAATGCTACAAAAGTAAAAATTAGTATTTAGTTTCCACTCTAAAAATAAGGATATATGAAATTTTGGTTTTCATGATCTCAAATGTGGGGTGGAAAAAGGTTTCTTTGGTTTTTAAAGTAACTGCTACTCAAAAACTGTGAATGCTACAGATGTCAAAATTAGTATTTAGTATTTACTCAAAAAATAATGATATAAGTGTTTCAACATTTTTTAAAAATTTGGTTTCCAGGACCTCAAATGTGGGGTGGAAATAAGGGTTATTTGATTTCAAAATAACTGCTACTCAAAAACTGTAAGTGCTACAAATGTAAAAATTAGTATTTTGAAGTTTTGTGCCGGTTAAAAGTAGCTAAGTCCAGTTTATCACCGGTTGGGCCAAGCCGTTGTTTTAGAGTCTTCACACGGGCCAGGCCAAACCTTAAATCAAAGTGGGACGGGCCGAGGTTTTTCACCAAGTATATTGATATTAGTGATTTTAGGGTCTTCAGTTGGGCCGGGCCAAACCTGAAGTCAAGGTGGGACGGGCCGAAGTTTTTCATCAAGTATATAGAACATCTAGGCCTGTAAGAATGGGCCGGGCCTAATTCAAACGGGCTGTTCCGGGCCAGGAGTTTAGGTTTTTAAAACGGGCTGGGCTAAGTTGTCGACGGGCCGAGCCGAGACCTAAAAAATTGATCTCTACTATGGATGCACGGTTCAAACTCTCTAATTTCATGCGAGCGAAGCCGCTACGGGCACTGCTAGTATTTTATAAAAGCGAGACTGGCTGTAACAGTTTGAAATTTTTTTGAAATTATTTAAAAGATATATTCTGTATATATATATATATATATATATATATATATATATATATATATATATATATATATATATATATATATATATATATATATATATATATATATATATATATATATATATATATATATATATATATATATATATATTAAGAAATTTCTGTGTGTGTTTGTGTGTGCATGTGTGTCCTTTATGCATTGCTGCACCATATTCATCCGATCGTAAAAAAATTTTCGCACAACATTGAAAGTCAATAGAGAAAGGTTTAAAGTATAAAAAAATTGAGATTCATCACAAAGCGAGCGGGAGTGAGTGAACGAGTGGAAACGGGAAAGCGAGCGGGAACTGGATAAAGGTCGGGAACGAAAACTGGAGAGCGAGTAGGAACGGAAAAGCGACGGGAGCGGAAGAGCGAGTGGGAGAGGGAGCGGGAAAGCGAGAGAAGCAGGAGAGCGAGCGAGAGTGGGAAAGCAAACGGGAGCAAAAGAGAAAAACGATAAAATACTCTAAAAACCCCGGGCGACGCCGGGTTACCCTGCTAGTAAGAAGTAAAAACCATTTGCATAGTGAAGCCTACTATTATTTATTTATAACTAGCGGGGTTACCCGGCGTTGCCCGGGGTTTTTAGAGGTTTTTCTAATGTTTGTCTCTCTCGCTCCCGTTCCCTTCTCCACTTTCCCGTTTTCGTAGCGTTCCCGGTCGCTTTTCCGCTCTCGGTCGTTTTCCAGCTCCCGGTCGCTTTCCCGCTCAGAAGTTCTGTTATCGATTTTCTCTCTTGCTCGCGTTTCCTTCCAAGCTTGCTCTCCCGATTCCAGTCGCTTTCCGCGTTCCCGGTCGCTTTCCGCGTTCCCGGTCGCTTTCCGCGTTCCCGGTCGCTTTCCGCGTTCCCGGTCGCTTTCCGCGTTCCCGGTCGCTTTCCGCGTTCCCGGTCGCTTTCCCGTTCCCGGTCGCTTTCCCGTTCTCGGTCGCTTTCCCGTTCCCGGTCGCTTTTCCGTTCCCGGTCGCTTTCCCGTTTCCGGTCGCTTTCCCGTTCCCGCTCACGCTTGCTCTCCCGTTCCCGGTCATGCTTGCTCTCCCATTCCCGGTCACGGTAGCTTTCCCGTTTCCGTTCCCGCTCATTTTCTCTTTTACATTCTTTCATAACTTCTGTTAGCCTATAAAACGCAAAATAGATTTGCTAAGACTATATATATATATATATATATGAATGTTTGTGGGTTAGTTTGTCTATTATAGAAACGGGAAAGCACCCGGAACGGACAGCGAGCGGGAACAGAAAAGCAAGCGTGAGCGGGAATGGGAGAGCAAACGTGAGCGGGAACGGGGCAGCGACCGGGACGGGGCAGCGACCGGGAGCGGGAAAGCGACCGGGAGCGGGAAAGCGACCGGGAGCGGGAAAGCGACCGGGAGCGGGAAAGCCACCGGCAGTGGGAAAACGACCGAAAACGGAAAAGCTAACAGGAGTGGGAAAGCAGGTGGGAAAGGAAACGGGAGAGAAAGAGACAAACATTAGAAAAACCTCAAAAAACCTGGGCAACGCCGGGTATCTCCGCTAGTACATACATAAACACACACACAGACACACATACATGCACATACACATACATACATACACACATACATACGCACATACATATATATATAGTTCCCGCTCGCTCACCCGCTCCGCTCCGCTCATTTTGTGACGGATTTCAAAATTTTTTTTTTTATTTTTGATTTTCATTGACTCTCAAGGTTGTGTGAAAATTTCATTACGATCGGATGAATGGTGTAGCAATGCAGAAAGGTCATTAACATACATAAATACATATATACAAACATTCATTTTTATATATATAGATAGTCTATAGTCCTCTACACCAGCTGCTTTAAGACCCAAAAAACAATGCATAAATGTAACATTAGTTTAGTTCAGTTGATTTATTTCCGATCTGTTATTTTCTTTTTCCTTTTTAAAATTAATTTTATGGATGTTATTATATTGTCTATGTAAATTCTTATGTAAAAAGATAAAATTATATATATATATATATATATATATATATATATATATATATATATATATATATATATATATATATATATATATATATATATATATATATATATATATATATATATATATCATTGCTTATTAAGTTTCTGTTTCCTGTAATTTGTAGTCTAAAATCATTTAAAATAATAAAACATCATTCGTTTCAAAGTGCAAATTGAAATTCTAATTGTAAACGGTGTTTTGAGACGAAATTTATCTCTAACAACTTTAAGGTTTGTGCTTATTTTATTCAACGTTTATTAATAATTAATTCAATAATTTAACAAGGTTAATGAGATGAGTTACATCTGCAAAACAATCAGCCTGAATAAGTTACAATCAAACAAAAAGTATTAATAAGTCAGTAACCTAGCGTGAAATGAAAAAAAGTCAAATAATCGTCAATTAAAACAACATAGATAACAAAGAAATTACATAAAAGAGAACAATTTAAAAAATTGAATTCAATTATAAAAATGCAATATTCGTATAGAAATAAGTGTTTATTTACTCTGAAAACCTTTGCTGACTTCTTGAATGTTTGTCAAGAAGACATGAATTTGTTTATTATCTTTTATTTATTTATTTTTTAATTTTATTTGTTTATTTGTCAACATATCTGCATAATGAAATGTTGGTCGTTGCTTCAGATGTAATGCATATTCTGAAAGAAGAGCTCCTATCGGTTGGTGAAAAGGTTTCATCTTTGTTCCTTGCTTTATCCACTGCGTCCGTTTTGTCATTTTCATCATTGAGTCCCAAGTTAGTGTTAGAGTTGCCAGAGGATTTTGTTTTTTAACTTAAACTGGGTAGCAAGTTATGAAGTTGACATTTATTTTGCTTAGATGTTCTTTAATGGTGTCTACCGAGCAAGGAGAAATATTTTCCAGGTAGCCGACTTTCTTCTTAATAAATTCCTTTGAGGCTTTTATTAAAGTGTCTTTTTTTATCAGAACCAAAAATATAAAAAACGTCTATAAAATCTAGCAATAACAAATTAATAAGTCTGAAAGTTATATTTTTGATGAAGAGGAACTACATCAGGCTCCTCTATACTGACAGAAGCTGGAGGACTCGCGACTCCTAAGAAATGCGATCCTTGAAAGCGTTTACATGTTTAGATTTGCAAACGCATTATTCCACACTGTCGGGCCAACGTATCTATAAAAAATATTTGTGAAAGTTAGACAATTTTTTTACTTTACGCATTTTACATTCCCATGACTTGTGTCCATATTTGCGGCATGCGAAAATGTATGAGTTTTTCGTCATTTACTATAATAGTGTCCTCGTGATCACGTGAGTTTATCTGTTTTCCAGTCTTTTCAAAACGTATGAAACTGTCTGTTTTAATTTTGACTACCGCTGTTGGAGCTTCACGTACTGTGCCGTCGATCAAAACACACTGAACTGCGTGAACGGGATCGAAATAATGACAGTTGTCGATTACCCGATCGGCTCCTACCTAGCTGGTTGGCTGCTAGAGCGGAGATACTAGCTGTGATCTGTTGCAGCATGGCAAAGATGTCTGTGGTTGATGGTGTCGATTGTGCTAGTGTAGTTGACACCTGGGTCATCGTCGGTTGTTGTGACTCAATTATCTTATCGGCAATGTTTGCCAAATCGAGTAGTGTCCTGTAATTGAAAGAGGCTAATATTGGCTTAATGTTGCTGGGTAGTCTGTGTAGCCAAAGCTGCCTCAAAATAGCTTCTTCCATCTATTTGTTTCCTAAAAGGTTCCTCATGTGGCAAAAACGTTGGGATGGCAAACTACTGTCCAGGTTGATGCCGTTAAATAGCTCCCGAAGCATGGTTTGCTCAGAGTGTCCGCATCATAAGTCTTCTTGGCCATATTCAAATGATGAGGAACGTTAGTCAAAGTTTGCCAATGCAACGTTCTGCTTATGTATTGAAGCACAGGCTCCACTGCATTAACAGATAAACTACAGAGCAAAGCTTTATAGACTATTTTTTTTATAGCCGGTCCATAAACGTTCCCATCCTTTGTCAAACATTTATTAAAATCATCAAAATTCTTGAATACTAATCCTATCAAATAGTGGTTTTTCTCCTTCAAGTTCTTGATCTCATCGACCGCATCACTGAATTTCCTGTGATTTGAAATTAATTTCGACCTATTATTCCTTACGCTCCAAATTTCTTGTCCAGTTTTTTCTTTTCAACCTGTTAACTTCTCCTTCCACAGCTCTATTGAACCTTTCCTTCGATTCGCCAACTTCGTAAGTTTTCTAACGACCAGCCTTGTACTTGGTTCATATTATAATAGGACCAGTACCAAACTATCTGCAATATATTATTCAAATAATTAGGTGTTAATTTTTCGTCGATACAGGCTCGGTTAAATTTTATAGACTTAGTTTTGTTGCAAACTTTTTCTATTAAATGAGATAGTTCACGTAGTTTAATTCGCCCACGAAGTTGTTCAAAGAACGCCCGATTATTATACATATATATATATATATATATATATATGTATATATATATATATATATATATATATATATATATATATATGTATATATTTTTTTTTTTTTTTTTTTTTTTTTTTTTTTTTAAATTTATTTATAAAAAAAATCACAATTTCGACAAAAAAACAAATAAGGGGCAACAGAAAAAGAACAAATGTTCCTGCGAGACTGTAACCCTGTACATAAAATTGTAAAAAGTAAAAATTTACAAAAGAGCAAATATCTTCACTGAATTGGTATGAAGTCTTTCAAAGTCTTGTGCAGCAGGTAATTTTTCAGAGAAGCCTTGAATGAGCTGAGAGAACTTTTGTTGATGTCATGCGGCAGAGAATTCCAGATCTTAGGACCAACAAATTTTATCGAGTGCATTCCAAGTGTCGACCGGATCAATCCTGAACGGAAACAGTGTTTAGAACGCACAAAATGGTTGTGAACTTCTTCTGCTTTATAAAGGTGACTCGTTGAATATTGGGGTGAAAGATCATGTGCATACTTATACATGTAAATTGCTGATTGATATAGACAGACTTGATCAATTGTCAACAAATGGTTGTTTATCCGAGTGGTTTTGGTTGAATGACTCCTGGGCAGGTGAAAAATTGCTCTAATAATACGTTTTTGGAGAATCATTATTTTTGTTATTCGACTTCTGTAGTTGATACACCATATAAAATTACAATAGTTAATGAAAGGATATATTAATGAAAAGTACAGTGTCAGCAAAACCTTGCTAGGAAGAAACCACGAAAGACGATGAATTATACCTGAATGCAGGGAAACTTTTTTGAAAACATAGTTTACATGATGAGCCCATGTTAAGTGTTGATCAACGTAGACTCCTAAAAATTTTGTTACTGAAACATTATCTATTTTAGAGCCATCAACTGTTAGTTCTATGTTGTCTGGGGAAAACCTTTTACGAGGATTATGAAATACAATGTAGTTAGTTTTATCAGCATTGAGAGATAATTTATTGCATTTAAACCAAAAGAATAATTTATTCAGTTCAGTGTTTGTTTTTTATATATATATGTATATATATATATATATGTATATGTATATGTATAAATATAAATGACTTTCTGTGTATATGTATGTATGTATTGTTACGATATTACCAAATCGTATACCGGGCTCAATAGAATGGTTTTGCAGTTCATTGGAAATTAATTCATGAAGCCTAATAAATCCAATTAATCTCTATCAATGGGAAACTGATCGTAAAATCATCGATTTTACATTATTACCCCCTTCTTAATTCTGTTCGTCCCGAACAGCACAGTCGCATGCTCTGAGACACAGCTGGTGGACTCCAGTTCAAATTGGGTTTCGCCGCAGCAACCCATATCACCAGCAACTCGCTGGTCCAGAACCGTGTCCACCACTGCCTCAGCCAACCCTGGGACCAAACTCTCAACAGTTGTACCGGCTGCTGCTACTTTGTTTTCGTGGCCAGGAATCATTTCTTTTCCTGTCTTCCCCTGTGCTGCCATGTTTTCTCTTGCTTGTTGTCTTTCTTCTTCCAGCAATTTGTTTTTCAATTTTCTCCGCCTAACCACAGCTTCCTCGTCAATATCGAATAAATATTCATCGTCGTCAGGCCCATAGCCTTCATTCACTAACGCGGCTAAGAGGCGTTCCATAAGTTCGTCCTTATTACCTGTATCGCTCAGGCCACGTTTCTCCGGCTCGTCTTTCAATTCACTCGCCCAAAGCTCATCCAATGATTTCAAAACCATTCTTGTATCCCAATTCTGACACCAATGTTACGATCGTAATGAAATTTTCACACAAGCTTGGGAGTCAATGGGAGAAGGTTTTTGTGACATCCCAAAAGTCCCGGAACAGATGACCACCAGCAACACGCTGGTCCAGAATCGTGTCCCCTACTGCCTCAGCCGTCTCTGTGGCCTACGCAATCGATTATAAAAAAGTGTGTTTTTAAAAAACTTTGTTTTTTGATTCACTTGTTAAATATTGCGGGTAATTCATTATTAAAATATTTAAACATACAAATTAAAGCTTGATAAATATAAATTTGGTCCAATTTCAACAATTGTCCTTGGTCAAAAATGTGGAAACAGAGGCAAAACGAGGTGCCTTGGAGATGACTATTATGCACCGTTACTGCAAGGTAGATAATTGTCTTCTTGCTTTCTTCGATGTTTGGCACCATATAATATTGCAATAGTTGTAGTATGGATAGATAAAAGAGTAGTAAATAGTAAGAAAAGTAGATTTGCTTAATAGATGAGTAGACTTATAGAGAACACCAATATTGCAAGAAACGTTTTTACATACACTATTTATATGATCATCCCATGTAAGAACTTCATTGATATATACTCCTAGAAACTTAGTGGAAGATACATTAATTATCCGAGAGTTTTCAATAAAAATTTCTATAGAGGCTGCTAGCATAGGCGTAGGGCAATGTTTGTGGAATGCTACAAAGTTAGTTTTTGTAGCATTGAGTGATAGTTTATTACTTTTGAACCAGTCCGAAACTAATTTCAGTTCGGTATTGGTTTTACTAATTAGGTCCTTAAGATTCTTTTCTCCTGCTAGTACATTAGTGTCATCTGCAAATAGAAAAAAGTTAAAAAAACTTTGTCGAATGTACAATATCATTAATATAAAAGATAAACAAAAGTGGACTTAATATTGAACCCTGGGCACTCCACAAATTATTTTATTCAGGGTTGAGCACCTGCGATTATAGAAAACATATCGTTTTCTATTAAACAAGTAACTCTCAAACCATTTAATAGCTGCATTGCAAACACCATAATATTGCAATTTGCTTAATAAAATTTCATGATTCACTGTATCAAAAGCCTTGCTCAAATAAAAAAATATACCTATACAAAAATAATTATTTTCTAAGTTTTGAGAGACGTGGTCATACATCTGCATTATTGGCATGTAGCTGAGATCGCCAGCTCGAAAACCAAATTGAAGAAGGTGGTATGTCACAAGGATGATCTTTTTGAAGAGCTGCCATTTTGTTTAAATCAATCTGGTTAACCTGCTGCTGTGCATAAATGTGAAAGGGATTCCGCGACTACGTTTGCATCTCCTTTGATAAATTGAACATCCGTTGTGAATTGAGATATGTAGTCAAGGTGTCTTATTTTTACACACTTTTACTTAACTTGACTTCTCTGTCTATCTGTCTGTCGTCAAATTTTCAATCGATTTTAAACTAACTTCCCGATGAGCTAGAGACTTAAAAATTTAAACATCCCTCCGAACTGATTAACAATGCATTTTATCAAATTTTCGGATCGATTGGACAGAATTTAATTAAAGAATTATTTGTGATATTTTCGTCAAACTATTTATTGTCTATGCTAATATGTTTGTTGTTTATGTAGTAAAAATATAAAAGTGTGTTTTAAAAAAAACTTTGTTTTTGCTTCACTTCTTCTTGTTTTGCATTGAAGGCATACGCGAGAGTTTTGTGGTCTGTGAAAATTGTGAATTGCCGACCATCCAGGAGGTGTCGAAAATGTTTGATCGACAAGTAGATGGCCAGGAGTTTTCTGCCGAATGTACTGTACCGTTTTTTCTGTAGGTGATAACTAACGTGGAAAAAAGCAATAGGGTGGGTATTGTTTTTGGTGGTTTTTTGTAGGACTGCATCATTAGAAGCATCGGTGGTGAGCGTTAAACAATGAGAATGATCTGTGGCCATATGTGAAAGTTGTGTAACTTGGGCCAAAGCAGCTTTGACGTTTTTAAATGCCTCTATTGTGACGTCACTCCAAACTATTTCTTTGCTTTTACCTTTAAGAAGGTCGGTCAGAGGGGCCAACAATGAAGCACACTTTTGAAGAAATCTTTGGCAGAAGTTGATAAGGCCGATAAATTTTCTCAGTTGCTGCACAGAGGATGGTTGAGAAATATTGAGCAAGGCTTTGATTTTATCAGGGAGTAGAGAAATAGTTTTTGAGGTGATCCGGTGACCGAGGAAGTCTAGTTCCGTAACACCAAACTCACACTTTGCGTAACTAATGGTGATACCCTACTGAACGAATCGTTGAAAAACTATCTTGAGGTGTGTTTTGTGTTCTGTTACAGATTTACTTGCAATTAAAATGTCGTCGATATATGCATACGCAAACTGCATTCCTCGAAGGACTTTATCAATCAATTGTTAAAATGTTTGGGCGGCTTTGCGCAATCCAAATGGCATTCTGACAAATTCAAACAACCTGAACGGTGTGGTTATGGCAGTTTTTGAAATATCTTCTTTGGTTATTGGAATCTGGTGAAAAGCTCTAACAAGGTCCAATTTGGAATTTTTTTTAGCTTTATGAAGGCTATATGTAAAGTCTTGGATGAGCGGGATTATGGTAACGGTCCGGAACGGTTGCTTTGTTTAGATAGCGGTAGTCACCGCCAGGGCCGTCGAGAGACCATTGCGGGCCCTTTTGCTGAGGTATACGGGTTCCCCTGAGAGCCAGGCGGTAGTACATAAAAAATGTAAATGTTTTTGCCCATTCACTGATTGGCACATGGCGGTGAATTCTTCATATAATTTTCTTAAATTTTATAAAACTGTTGATGATGGAATTTTTAAATAATAAATGTATTACTCATTAAAATTTTATAATTTCAATGTTATGATTTTCAAATTCAGGATTTAAAAAATTAAAATACGTTTACCATTTATGAAAAACACCTTTATTAAAGAAATTATGTAAAAAATAACAATATAAGATTTTGCACAACGACCAATTTTTCAAAATTTTTAAAGTTATATTTTTTTTTTATTTCTTAAATGCCAAATTGTTAATGATTTCATCAAATTTAATAGACCTAGCTAGATCACTTTCAATTGCTAATAACGCTAGATCACAAAGTCTTTCCTGTTTCATTACTGATCGTTGTACACTATTTATTACAAACTTTTATTTAGGTTACAATCTCTGTTTGTGTGTGTGTTTTGTGTATGTGTGTATGTGTGCGTGGCTTTCTCTGTACACAAATCTTGCCAGTAAAATTTAACCAGCTTTTTGACTAGCTAGGAAGCTGAAATTTTCAGCATAGCTTTATATTGGATGACAATGATTCAATTCGTATTTCTAAATCGAGTGTATTTGAAATTAAAGTTTGTGTTGAAAAACTCGTTTTTTCTTCTACTTGTTTGTTTCATTTTGCTGAATGACCTTTCAGCTTTTGCAACAGTCACAGGTATCGTACAAAAAATTCTTATCGCAACAGATACATTTTTTAAAAGGCATTCTACTTTTAATTCTCAATTTTTTTTTAGAAAATATCCAGTGGTTTCAAAACAGTTGAATCAGAATTAACTAAATTATCTCCAAAATGTAATTTATAAATTGCTGTTAGGTGCTTCATTTCAACAATTAACTCCATGGGAACATCATATAATAATTCTGTACAAAAAGCTCTGCACACTTGTTCAATTTGTGAGGTTACAGAAAACAGATATTAATTCATCAAATGAAAAAAAAAAATGAAATTTTTTTTAAATACCACGTTTTTGTGAACTAAAAAAAGAAAATAATTTTTTTCTGAGCTATGTGAAAAATGTTTTGACGGAGGCATGAATTAATTGTACACATTCGTATAGCAAACAAACCATAATTTTTTAAAATTTAAAACGTGGGGCGCCTTATATATTTGTATTCAAAAAAGCGGGTCTATCATGTTTAAAAATTAACATATAGTTAGATTAGGTAAAAGTATCCCACGTTTTAAGTTTTAATAATTTATGGATTATTCCTTATACGAATTTCCACAATTAATGCATGCCTCCATGAAGACATTTCTCACGCGGGAAAGGGAAAGCGACCGGGAACAGGAAAGCAAGCAAAAGCGGGAAAGTGACCGAGATCGAAAGAGCGAGCGGGAAAGAAAAAATGACCGGGAGCGGGAAAGCGACAGAAAAAGAAAAAGCGATGTACACACACACATACACATACATATATATATATATAATATAATATATATATTTATATGTATATATATATATATGTATATATATATATGTATGTATATATATATATATATTATATATTTATATGTATATATATATATTTATATGTATATATATATGTATGTATATATATATGTAAATATATATATATATATATATATATATATATATATATATATATATATATATATATATATATATATATATATATATATATATATATATATATATATATATATATATATCATTGCTTATTAAGTTTCTGTTTCCTGTAATTTGTAGTCTAAAATCATTTAAAATAATAAAACATTATTCGTTTCAAAGTTCAAATTGAAATTCTAATTGTAAACGGTGTTTTGAGACGACATGTATCTCTAACAATTTTAAGCGAAAGTTTGTTTTTATTTCAACAAGGTTTATGAGTATGATCTTTATCTTTTTGCCTTGTAACAATACAGAAATATGCCGGACCGAGGAGATCTGGCTTATCTGATATACTTTTCACAACTGTTGTCTCAATTCACGATTTACAATTATTTGATCTTTGATAAAAACGCCAATATTGTCTGTCATTTTTTTCGATCCCTAACATATGTAAAACCTTGATACGTTGATGGCAGACTTTTCAAGATCATGGCTTAGATTTACAATATTACTCCTTTCTTAATTTTGTTTGTCCCATGAATACAGAATACCTTCATCTTCACTCGTGGCTCTGACCGTAATCTACAAAGCGTACACAAATGGTATTACCCGTTCATGATATAGTCCATGTATGCTGTAAACCTTTTTGTCCAATTTTAAAAATGCCGTCCATAAAAATAGTTTTGCACTCAGACATGCATATCAGGTTGGTTTTTAGTAGAAAATATTAATAAGTTCTTGGTAGAATTAGACAAGAGAAATGTCGTTTTCATCACAGGTTTCAGACCATTCTCTTTCCATTATCACATCATCTATGAATTTTGGCAATTTAAGCAAAAGTTCCAATCGTTTATAATGGTTCTTATCGAGCCGTAACTAGGCAAGAGGGGTCGTTGTCCGTTGTCCACTGCTATCTTAGCAATTACAGACTTGAATTTCTTGTTGAGAAAAATTGTTGGATTTTCTCTGATACCGTGGCGTAACTCTGTAATAATGTTGTCCCGTATTCCTTGTCGGACATTTGGTAGATGGTCGTGCTCGGATGCCGGATCGAGGAGATCTGGCTTATCCGATATACTTTTCACAACTGTTGTCTCAATTCTCGATTGACAATTATTTGATCTTTGATAAAAACGCCAATATTGTCTGTCATTTTTTCGATCCCTAACATATGTAAAACCTTGATAAAGCTGACGGATTCTTCTTTTGTATGGCTGCAGAAGTTCAAGGTCTTCGCCGTGATTGTCCTCTTGTAGATTTCTCGATTGACTCGACGACGGTAGCATGACACCTGACTAAAGTTCGTTCAAATCTTCATTTTGTCTTTCAATTATATATATATATATATATATATATATATATATATATATATATATATATATATATATACACTAGCTGACCCAGCAAACGTTGTTTTGCCATATAAATTATTTTGGCATTTTTATTAAAAGTTTAATGTACAAAATTATGACAATTTTAAAAAATCAGTGTCAATCACGAAGAGCATTCGAGTGTACAATGCCCGGGGTTTTTGGAGGTTTTTCTTTCTCACTCCAAAATGTAAATTGATTTTTATATTTGCAACACATGAATTAATAGTATAGTCCTGATTTTTTTTGCTAGCTTGGGTTGCATTTACCCGCTTTGAATGACACCGACGAGCTAATTAATTCATTTTTACACAGGAGGAGCACTGCTTTCCGTAAGCGACACATTTTGTAAGTGAACTCCCCCACAATTGTTATTGCTGACCCAGCAAACGTTGTTTTGCCATATAAATTATTTTGGCATTTTTATTAAAAGTTTAATGTACAAAATTATGACAAATACAAATTAAAAAAATCAATATTAATCTCGAAAAGCAATCGAGTGTACAATGGCCGGGGTTTTTTGAGGTTTTTCTATCGTTTTCTCTGCTCCGGTTATGTTGTTTATCATTGTTTATCATTGTTTATTGGGCATACAAAAACACATTAAAGAAACACATAAAAATTGAAATAAAAGCATGCAACAAAAAATGAATGAGTAGTGCCCAAAAGGAACATCCGAAGAGATGAATCTCGCTTGAGGATGACCAGTGCAGATGAAACATTTACGAATAATAATAATACAGGTACATACAATACAATAAATTTAGAATGGTAAAATAACTGAAATAAATTACTAAGATGAACAAAATAAAAAAATTTAACATTTAATAATATACAATATACGTTCGAATCTGAGATGATAGAATATATTATAATTTTAATAAGTGAGATTTAAGACGAGATTTAAATAATGAAAAAGACTCAGAGGACTGTATTGAAATAGGGATGACTGAATATGTACGCGGACCTAAACATTTAATAGAGAAGGTTTTTAGTCTTGTGTTTGCAAATTCTGGACGGAAAAGATTAGATGATCGCAAAAAATGGGTATGAATATCGGACGACTTTAAGAAGAAATCATGAAAGGATTGAGGTAGAGTAGAATTAGAATATTTATACATAAAAGAACCATTTTGAAACAGATTGACTTGATAAATGTTTAAAAGCTTATGTTCAGTAAATTTTGACTTACAAGAAGAAAGAGGATGTAAAAAAAAAATAATACGGATGAGTCGTTTGAGCAAAATGTGTAAAGAAAGAAGACGAGTTGGGTAATTAGAAGCCCAAACAATATTGCAGTAAGAAATATAGGGAAAGACAAATGCATAATACAACATAATACAAGTTTTTTTGTCTATAAAACGACGTAATCTATACATAATTCCAATATACTTAGAAACTTTAGATTTAACATGCTTAATGTGATCAGTCCATGTTAAATGTTGATCAAGAAACACACCTAAAAATCTATATGAGGTGACACGGGCAATAGAAACACCAGAAATGCTGAGAGATGACTTTGTAATAATAGATTTACTCTTTGGATGAAATATGATATAGTTGGTTTTTTTTACATTTAAAGAAAGCTTATTGGCACAAAACCAATCATAAATACATATGAGACCATTATTAACGCTGTCAAATAAAATGTTCAAATTGTCACCAGAAGCAAACAGACTAGTGTCATCAGCAAATAAAGAAAAACTGAACAGGTTAGAAATTAAAGGTAAGTCATTGATATATATAATAAATAGGAGTGGACCCAATATAGAGCCCTGTGGTACGCCACAGTTGATGGGTAAAGATTGTGATAACACATTGTTGTAGCAGACATATTGTGATCGGTTCTTCATGTAATCCCGAAACCAGTCAAGAGGAACTCCCCGGACTCCATAGTACTCAAGCTTCTTCAATAATATTTCATGATTTACAGTGTCAAATGCTTTTGCAAGGTCTAGGAATAGGCCAATGCCAAAGTTTCCTTGATCTAGAGCTTCAGCGATTTTGGATTGAAGAACAACTAGTGGCATGTATGTGGAGTGGTTTTTTCTAAATCCATATTGGTATGGTGAAAGGAGAGAAAACTTTGATTGGTAACTGTATAATCTTGTGTGCATAACTTTTTCAAAGAATTTGGAAAAATAAGATAATATTGAAATGGGCCGATAATTTGTTACATTATTTTTTTCACCGGATTTATGAAGTGGAACAACTTTAGCAATTTTCAATTGGTCAGGAAATATTCCAAATGTTAGGGAACTATTGATCAGAGATGTTAGAGGAGAGACAATTAGTTGGATAGATTGACTTGCTATTAGAGGATCAATACCATCTGGACCACAACTTCTAGATGTTTTGAAACTTTTTGCAATTTTGAGGATTTCAGTTGATGTTACTGGTGTGACATTCATGGAATCGACCACTTGGTTCTTGAGGAAGTCAGTGAAATAAGAACCCTGAGAGTGAATTTGTTTTGCAAGGCTTGACCCAATGTTTGAGAAATACTTGTTAAACATATCAGCAATCAGAGAAGGTGAACTTATTTCGGATCCATCATTTGTGAGAAAATTTTCCTGATGCTCTTTTGATTTGAATTGGCCTAGTAAATTCTTTATCAATTTCCAGATTGCATTAATATTACCTTCATAAGATTCAAATTTAGAAGAGTAGTGTTGTTTGATTGTGGTTGTTTTTAAGGATTTAAATTTATTGCGACAAGTTATGAATTTTCTTCTATTTTCTTCTGATGGGTGTTTTAAAAAATTACGATAGAGAATGTTCTTTTTACGGCAGTGTCTGAAAAGTGTAAAGTTCATCCATTCATGGTCAAATTTTACTTTTTTCTGTCTGGGTTTCTCTAGAGGAAAACAGAAATTATATGCAAGGAGATATTCTTTCACAAATAATGAATAAGCAGATGTCACTTTACCATTTTCACCTTGTTGAATGACTTCAGTCCAATCTTTGTTAGTTAATTTAACATGGAACAAATTACTGTTTTTAAATTGTCTTTTGAAGTTTTTTTGATCTTTAGAAATGGTTATTTGAAAAGCAAGATCAAGAGAAAGGTAAAGTGGAAAATGGTCAGACAAATCATCAATCAGTATCTTTGAGAGCGTATTTTGAAGAGGGAAGTTTGTGAAGATATTGTCGATTGCTGTTGCTGTCGTAGAACTTTTCCGTGTTGGTTTTATAAAAGCAGGAAACAATAAATGAGATGCAAATGTGTTCAAAAAATCAGAAACAAGAGAAGCATGAACTTCATCTAACAAATTTATGTTAAAGTCACCCAGCAGTAGAATAGTAGTGTTATGGTGATCAATGGAAGTTAATAAAAGATTCAATTCGTCAAGAAAAGTTTGTAAATTTGAGTTTGGTGGTCGATATATCACCCCAGCAATAAATTTTTTATTATTACAACTAAAGGAAACCAGTAACGATTCGAATGAAGAGATTAGTAAATTTTTGTCCTTGTGGACCAAAATGGAGCAGGCGATAGAAGCATCGATGAAAAAACCCACACCCCCACCTTTTTTACCCTCACGAGGTTTTGAAAAAAAATTGTAGTGTGGGATGAATATACTGTCAGAGTTTTCTTTATTTAGCCAGGTTTCAGTTACAGCTACAATTTTAGCTGAGGACATGTGCATTAGTAAGATTAAATCTTAAACTTTATGTACGAGACTTCGGCAATTTACATGAAGGAATGATAATTTCTTATTGGTTGAGTTTTTAATTAAATTGGAAAGATTATCTGGTGTTAAATATGTAACTGGATCGTAAAATTGATATAAAAAATGCTGATCTGGATCAATGTGTCTGTCAAATAAACAAAAGACTTCCTTCATTTCTCCTAACTCGTTATGCAGACTTGTCATATTTGTTGGTGTTAAAGTTGTAGACTTTTCAGGAGGATGCAGATGGAAAAGGCTGTCGAGATTCTCTTTTAGCACACCGCCTTTTGTAGGCCTCCTCTGCTTGAATACGAGTTAAGTCCCTGTTTATGTAAACTTGGCGAAATTTGACTTCAGAAGAGCTTCTAAGTATGACCGCAGAAGAGAGAAGATCTTTTACATCATCAGGACTGTTTAGCGTGACACAGATTTTGACATTGTCTTTTCCTAGTCTGCGAGTTTTGAGTATGCGAGGTTTAACAGTGAGGGCTTCTTCGCAGAAAGTTTCGACAAGTTTTTGATCAGTAATTTTTGAGTCAGTAGGCGTAGGCAATCCAGTAATAATAACATTGTTGGCTCTTATTTTAATATCTTCTCTTTCTTTATCCGTAACAATGGGTTTCTGAACGTCGGCTATTAGGAAAATCCAAGGAAATTGTCTCCGTAAACCAAGGCTGACCATCAAAGATTTCTGTCCTTATGTTCTGATCGTTGTGTTGTTTGCTGCATGTAGTGTGAATGATGATGGAGTGAGAGAATGCTTGGCTGGTGGAGGGATGACACTTACTTCCACTCCAGTGTCGATTAGGAACGTAAGATTGTTGTGTGTATCCCTGACGAACAACAGACGACTTGTAAGTTTTTGGGATTGGACAGACGTCGCCGCTACTGTCCGGTCTTGGTTTTTAAATGCCAGTTGCACGGCTAAACGCATTTCTTTGCTTTTTATCCAAATTTGCTATGGTACCAGCACATGTTTGGTGTTGTACTGAAACTGCGAGAACGGGATCTGTTTTGAGTTTCGCTATTGCTGTTGCAGCTATCCGGACTGTGCCGTCGATCAAAACACATGGTCTTGTTCTTCCGGTCATCTGACGCGGGTGTACTAATGATTTCTTTACCATTATGGCCGTACAGCCAGTGTCCCTCAAAACCTTTACTGGTTTCTTGTTCACAAAACCTCTGGTAAATTTAAACTTCTCTCCTTCCATCACCATGACCGCGCATGCATTCACTACTCCAGAATCCTTGCATGGTGATGTCATGGTGGCCTCTCTACGCGCTTGGCACATGACTGGAGTTGCTTGAATGCCTTTTCTGCAGTCCCTCGCCAAATTTCCAACTTGATGACAATTGTAACAGCGTGGTCCAACCATTCCCGAGTCAATGTCTGGTTGACCACGATTATCGCTATTCCTGCTTATGTTTTCGACTTTTGCTAATCTTTTTTCTGGGTGGGCTTGATTGTACTTGTTGACCCAGTGACTTAACTCATTGACGTCACCGCTTTCTTTTTCCAAAAAATATTCAGCCATTCCCGACGGACACTTTCCAAAGAACTGCTCTTTTAAAAACAAAAACAATAAGTTTCTTGTACCCGCGAGATCCACCCAGCGCCTGAGGTAACTATCTAGTCGCACCAGATACTGTTCCCAAGTCTTTTCTGGTTCAGGCTTTGACTCTCGAAACTATATGCGGTAGTCTTCTGCCGACTTCCCAAAACGACGAAGGAGTGCCTCTTTTACCGACCCGTAATCCTGCATCTGACTATCGCTGAGTTGGCCAAACACTTCCAATGTCTTTGCACTTAGCAGAGAACCCAGAAGCATTCCCCAATCTTTCTGAGGGTCACCATTGGCTCTTGCCAATGACTCAAATCTCAGCAAAAATGCATCGATGTCGTCACTTTCAGAAAACTTTGGATAAGGAATTTTAGTAGCTTCTACTGACGGCTTCGTTTCTTTTTTCGTTTGTGACTCCAATTCTAGCTTTCTCAATTCATGCTCTCGTTGTTCGCGCTCACGCAGCAGTTGGTGTTCACGTTCACGTTCCCGCTCTTCCCGTTCTATTTGAGCCTTATTCCGTTCCTCCATTCTTCTATCTCGATCTTCATCCTTCAATTCTTTGACAAAATTCTTTTCCGGAATAGCTTGTCCCAAAACCGTTAGTTTCCGCTGCGTTAAAATAATTTATAGGATTTACCTTCAAAAGCCGTTAGCGTTAAATTCTTTAACGCAAATTTCCGTTAACGCAGTTAATTCCCGTTGAAATTCGTTAAAACTCGTTAAATTAAGAAAAAGTTATAATGAAAAAAAACGTTATGAAATTTATTATTAGAAAAATAAAGTTCATAATAAGTGTTTTTAAATTAAATTTCTATTATAAAAAAAAATATTTCAATCATCTAGATTAGTTCTATGTTAGATGGGCCCTTTTGAATGTTATCTTTTGAGTCATTAGTAATCATTTTCCAATTTTTGACTTTTATTTGTTAATAATTTTCATGGCAAAAGACTAATTGTTTAATTGATTTAATTAATAAACCGCTCAAATTCTGTTCTATATTCCTATTTAACAAAGATTTAAAAAAACAAAAAAAGACAAATTTTAAAATTTAAAATTTTTTTAAATTTGGTCTAAAGATATTTAATTAAAATATCTGCTAAACTAACAATAAATAATTAAATGATATCAATTTTTTTAATTAACGGAAAAAAACAAAAATTTTTGTTAATTTCCGTCCGTTTATATTTTTTAACGGAAACGGCGAAGGGAACGGGAGAGCAAACGGGAACGGAAAAGCGACCGGAAACGGAGAGCAAGCGGTGAAAGGAACGGGAGCGAAAGAGAAAAATGATAGAAAAACATCTTAAAACCCTGGGCAACGCCGGGTACACCGCTAGTATATATATAGAAAGATAAAGTTGTTGTAGTAATTGTTATGACTATAATGTTGTATTTGTTATTTTTTAGGTACCTTCATCTACGTCACCTTTTTCGAAATACTCTTCGAAGAACTGAGTGAAGGACATTCTTCTCTTCTGAAAATTTTCTGCATGATCCTCGGCTTTGGCTTTATGGCCTTGCTAGGCCTGGTGCCAGAGAGCGACGAAGAACTGTCACTCCCGTTCAATGTCACGACGGTTGATCGTTCTACCGTAACAGCCATGATACGCACAGGAGTGGTTTAAGGTCGAAATGGAGAAGTGAACTCACTTTGCCCCGAACACAGCAGAGCGGAGGTGGAAGAATACATTTTATAATTTAAATGTGAAGCTGCTCATAGCATAAAATTAGAAATCACTTTCTGGTCGTCTTAATTTTACTAATTAAACAAATATATTCCTTTATATTACCGTTAGGACTAAGCATGGTTGCCATATTTTGTTCTGACTTGAATGTACCACCAATAATTTAATTTATCGTTTTAATAATTCATCTCATGGCGGCAAGGTCACAGCCATCAATCCATGTTTCAGCTCCAGTTTCAAAGGTGCCAACGACGGCTTTGAAATCAACTAGAGGATTCATACCACACTGATGATCGTCGAAACTTTATTTCATTTCATTAAATCCGCTAGTTTCACTGATGTCTACAAAAATAAACTGATTGTTATTTTAAATAGGTGTTTGTAAATAATTGTAGTGTAATAGTGTGGCCTGGCGATAGTCACTTTGCGTGACAGCGTGTTGTAAACCTGTATGGCAAGGTGAATGAGCTAGAGATAGTTTGATAAGATCATTTGCGTTCAAAGTTAGAAACTTGTTTTTATTGATTTCTTGATATCAGAGTGTTCTGCATCATCTGTGTCTGTATCTGTTTGTGTGTGTGTGTGTGTATGTGTGGTTTTGTGTGCTTGCGTCACTGATCGATATTAGGTTGAAAATCTGCTGGCTATCTGATTTCGAAACATTGCATAAAGATTTTTTTCATAATTACTTTATAAGTTGAAATATATACTAACAAATATTGTCTAGATCACTTGCTGGAAAATTCCATAACCTTACAATGAATAACATTAAATAACATTACTTGAACTTATAAAAATGTTATCTCATGTTTTTTTTTATTTTGCTTTTTTGGCATTTTTTATTATTTGTATTTTTTCATTAATAAAACTAAATACAAATTGTGTATTTTATAAGAGCAGTCTTGAATTTCACACAACAATTTGCTATAAAGCAGCAAATACAAAAAGAATTCAAAAATGCATCCACGCAATATTTGCCTATCACATTGAATCTAATAATCTAAATATATAAAAAGTTTTACATCATACAAAATACCTTTGAAAAACAAAACAACGTTTTTCTCGCGCCCTTAATAATGGCTCAAACTACAAACGTGAAATTTGGATATTATATTACTTTTATATCGTAAGCACCCACTGAAAAAGGTTTTTTTTTAAATTTTGCCTCTGAGCAGAGAAAACAGGAATATAATCTTTTTTTATCAAAAACAATAAATGAAAAAGTTTTTAAATCTGGCATATAATTTTTTGCTAAAAAATAAAAAGATATGAGTTTTACCATTTGTGGAATATTGGATTTCCGTGACCTCAAATGTGGGGTGGGGAAATAGGGTTAATTGTTTTTTTAAAAATAATTGCCACTCGAAAACAGTAAGTGCTAAAAATTTAAAATTTAGTATTTAGTATCTAATTTTATTACCGTAAACTGATAACTTAATTAAACACTACTAACATCCAATCTTTCGTCTTCCAATATGAAAATTAACTTGAGCTGCGGTAGAATCACAGACGCAATCAAGTGTTGATCATCTGTTAAAATAGACTGAAAGCGCTTTTTGATGCCAGAAGTCAAAGCCTCCACAGGAACTACAAATTTGTCTTTTGATTTTTCAAAATTTGGATCGCAATCCATTTTTAATTACAGCCCGAACGTGATGACCCAGGTATGTAGTTTTCTTCCCTTGCACTTCATCGATGGCAATTATTATTGGCTTCATAATTTTTGCATACGAAGCAAGAAAGTGCATGTCGGCTTCTGTCATTGGTTCTTGTTTCAGCGCAGCATGGCAAAGTCTAACCTTATTAAGTCCAATAAATACCACACGGTCAGCTGCATATAAACTAGATGACCAATGAGTAGCTGTTGGGTTAAAAGAATGTACTGCCTGATATCTCCTCGACAATGTCATTCAGTTTTGGACTACGGTTCACTGAGTTGGACAATGCCGACACTTTAGCCATAGCTCGATCATAACTTCTTTTATAAAAATTTATCATTCCTGGCTTGTAGACTATCCACACCAACAAGAAGGTTTAAAGTATGGTTAACGCAGAGCTTGTGTGGTGGCAAAACATTAACTGCTTCCGAATCATTTGCAGCATCAAAATTATCAAATACATTCAACAGATCACATTCATAATAAATCAGCATCATTATTGTCATCAATTTCACTAATTTCATCCGACACGTCCTCGTCATCAACCTTATCATGGTTGGTGCTTTTGAAAAAAAAAACTCATCTTCATCTACTCCGACCGCATCTACAGCAATCTTGAATGTCTTTGAGAAATTTGCCGTATTAACAGTAACAATGTTTTGCACGTTATTTCGAATTCCAAATTCATTTAACATTGAAAGCTGATATTTGCAATTTCTTTGCCTGTATGGGCATGCCTAAAATGTCGAAGTCCAAGTACGGTTGATTTCCTTTTGAGAAATACTGAAGCGGAGAGCCACTCAACGCTTTTCAATTAAAAAATATGTATGTTTTGGATAAAATTAATACACATTCTTTTATTTCTATTTGTACAATATCTAGTATTTCATTATTACTGGTTTTGTTTCAGTCTCAAACAAAAGTAGTTATGTAATCTAATATAGTTATAACTACTGAACTAGATCATAACAGTAGTTATAACTACATGGCAACTACCCAAAAACAAAAGTAGTTTTAACTACTGTATAACTAATACAAATGTAGTTATAACTACAGCAGTTTTAGCTACAGAGCAAACAGGGAAGGAAACAGGAGCAAAAGAGAAAACGATAAAAAAACCTCCAAAAACCCGGGCAACGCCGGTACCACGATGTTACTTATAAAATAAATCAGAACCAAAGCTCAATAAAAAAAAGAACGTTTAAACTATATCGTGGCTATTATTAAATCTGGGTCACTCCACCCGATCTGGAAATTCCCACCTACGAAAAAATCGCAGTTCAATAAGCCCTTTTTATGACGTAACGAGCCGGAGAAAGTTTTCGTTTTAAAACAAAACAGCTTTCGATAAAAACACCTAGCATTAATCGAACATAATGATTTAAAAAATAAATTAATAAATTAATAAATAAATAAAGTAAAAATAAATCGTAATCTCCAAATGCGCTTTATCGGCTTTCACTTGACTCTACTTTCTACTCGGCTAGTACTGGTGGCAATCAGTCTTTCGATAGATCAGGTTTCGTCCGAGTGCACTCACGATGGGAGTAGAATTATTTGCAGAAACGACTTTAATTTCGAGAACGTCACCAAAGATCAGTGGTCAGCCTCGGGAGAACTCTTGCTCGAAAGTATGACCGAAAAAAGCAATATTTCTGCATTAATTGGCTTCTTGAAGCAGAACAAAGACAATGCAAAAGGTGGCGCCAAGCTGTTCATCAAGAACAGCTTGGTGAATTTCGGCGACAAGTCCCTGGGCGTCAGCTTCGACTCGGTGGACATAGAAAACGCAACACTGGAAAACTTTGCAGAAGCTTTGCTGAAGAACGAAACTCTCGAGATGAAACTGAAGAACGTGGCCATTCAGAAATGCTCGGGCATAAAACTCGACACGACCAGACTGGAACTGCTCAGTCTCGACAACGTTACGATGAACGACGCTTGCAAGACAGTGTTTCGCTATGTCGACATCAGCACCCTGATCGCGATAGAGACCAAGCTGGACGAGATTCTGGACGTCTGCGACTTGCGCGGTCTGACGAGCCTGCGAATAAGGAAGTTACGACTTCCGACTGTTTTGCCTACAGACTGCCTGGCGGTTGGTTTTGAGAGTGCGAATTCGTCGGTGCTTTTAGCGATGGTTCATGTCGAATATGTTTTTATTGAATAAACATTCGGGTTTTTATATATGTATCTTGTAGTGTCTATGGCGCTATGTTGTCTATGTATTGTCTATGGTGTGACTTACCAACTCTAGTATGTTGTTCCTATTCTTATTGTTGTTTTCCGAGTAATGTGAATAAACGTGGTTTTTGATTTAATTCGATTGCCTCAGCACATATCTTATCTGAAATATCTATATCCGTTAGCTAACGTCTTTATCTAAAGTACTAAGTAACAGTTTAAGCAACACGGATATTATGTACGTGAAAAACGTTAGATGAATTAAAAAAAGATATGGTTGTCATCTTCGTTATCTTCTTTGCCATCATCGCAGTCTGTCATTGTCACTGTCTTCGCTAAAGATATTCTATTTTATTTTTGTCTAGAACGTAACCAACCTCAAGGAGCTAGAGTTCGACGGCAGCTTCCAATCCGTCGACTTTCTCTCCGGCATCAAAAGCAAGCTGGAGACGCTCCACATGACCGGACAGAATTTCACGACCCCCAAATTAGAGTGGTTCCAAAATATAGCTCCGCATCTCGTGGCTCTGACCATAAACAACAGTAGCCTCGATAGCCTGCCCTATGAAATCATCGAAAAGATGAAAAACCTCAAAAACTTGGATCTGAGTTCAACGAAACTCGGCGAACTTCCCAGCGACGTGCTCAAGTTTATAGATTCGCACCTTGTAAACTTCAAGTCCGAGTTCAGTCAGAAAGCCCTTGAGTGCATCAGAAACTGTTCAGTTGTTGGTTATGCTTTTTTTTATAAGAGAACAGGGCTTAGACATTGGTAAAATAGGCAAACGCCTGGGTTTAAAGTTACAGGGAGCCTTGAAACTCTGGAGAAAATGTACTTGTAATTTTTTTGTCTTTTCTTTCTTTCAGAACTTACCTTGGTAACAAATTGCAGTAAAACACTGAATTTTAAATTTGTCAAGTTCAATTACAAAAACACTTTATTATTAATTCTCTTTTTCTATTAATTTTTTATTCCCATGAGATCCCGATTAGATTCAAGTGGGGGCGAATTTAAACTAAGAGTTCTATTAAGTTTCTGGAATTTAACTCTTCAACTGTGGATGTACGAAGAGGTGCTATATAAATTCATTTTGATCGATTGGTTAAACTTTTCATCAGTTATCAGTATTTTACTGTCCATATCTTTTACTTCGCTGACAGTAGATGGAGTATTATAAATTTTAAAATTTCATTCTATAACATTGCATTAAAATAGTTGCTTTGCTGCTACTGTAATGGAGAATTTCCTTGACTTTCTGACAACTTCGTCTTGACTGTAATCATTTCAAGCAACTCGTCATTAAAAGTCTTTTAATTTTCTTTCCCAAGAAACTGCTACTTTGGGCACTCTAAGTAATGCCGACGATAAATCAATTACTTTTTTTGTTTCATCATTAATACGTTGTTTATTGAAACTCCTTAAGCATTTCATTTAGATTTCTGTTCTTTTGTTAATTTTTACTTTTATATAATTTTATGTACGGGATTTACAGACTCGCAGGAACATCTGGGTTTTTTTCCTGTCCACCCTTAATTGTTTCTGTAATAATTTATTTTGTTTTTATAAATAAAGAAAATTTTTAAAATAGAAAAAAATATCTTTAAAACTCTTTGAAACTTTTTTTTCGCCCAGGAAATCGTGTCTCGGGTTGGCCACAACGCCGTACGCGGGGACGACGGCGTCCGATGGCACAGCGGTCACGGTCAAACTGGACTCTTTCCTGGTCCACGTCGAAGCAATGAGCGCTTTCCTGCTCCATATTTGCTGGCGCTTGGCACAGCAACTTTAGCGCAGTAGGCAGCACAGGAGCCCCACAGCTGGGCCGCGACGGTTCAGTAAAAATTACGGCTGCCCTAGCGAATTTTCATGATCACCGGTACCAACAATCGTGTCAACATAAAAAACTGGAAAAAAAACTTTACAAAAAACGCAGTTTTGATTTGCTTTTGTATAGATTGAAATAAAAACTTATTTTTAGCAATAGATTTATGTATGCTGATGCGGCAGACATTTTGGTGGCGAATAAATGATGTAGCACCGCTCCACTTTTCTACCCCTCAACCGCTCCACCACTCAACCACATCACCGCTCCACCACTCAACCACTCAACCACTCCACCGCTCAACCGATCCACTACTCCACTGCTCCACCACTCCACTGCTCCACCACTTCACCGCTCCACCTCTCTACCACAACCTCCACTTCAGAAACTTCAACCACACGTGCGACGGAGTACACGCACGTTTAGATTGAAAAGCAAACACCTCTTTTCACCTTTCTACTCTTTTTGTTGTTGTTGCTGGAATTTTAAATTGAGCAAACAACGGGTTCCCGATTTTTCTTTTGCTTCGTGGTTGAATTAAAAATTAAAACCCGAAGCTTGAAAACAAAATTTAATGAAAACAACAATAAAATTTTTTGGAGGCATTCGTGTAAAAAATAAACTTTTGAGTAAATGAAAAAACATGATGATCATCATCATAACCGACACCGGCGTCGTCGTTGTCTTCATCATCATTGTCATCGTCATCGTCATCGTCATCGTCATCGTCATCGTCATCGTTATCGTCATGATCATCATCATCATCATCATCATCATCATCATCATCATCATCATCATCATCATCATCATCATCATCGTCATCGTCATCGTCATCGTCATCGTCATCGTCATCGTCATCGTCATCGCCATCGCCATCGCCATCGCCATCGCCATCGCCATCGCCATCGCCATCGCCATCGCCATCGCCATCGCCATCGCCATCGCCATCGCCATCGCCATCGCCATCGCCATCGCCATCGCCATCGCCATCGCCATCGCCATCGCCATCGCCATCGCCATCGCCATCGCCATCGCCATCGCCATCGCCATCGCCATCGCCATCGCCATCGCCATCGCCATCGCCATCGCCATCGCCATCGCCATCGCCATCGCCATCACCATCACCATCACCATCACCATCACCATCATCATCATCATCATCATCATCATCACCATGATCACAATATATTAAAGATTTAAATTTAAATTGATAAAATATAATTAAATTATTGAAAATAATTTATTATAATAATTTTGATCGTAAGAATTTTTAGGCAATAAAAGTTAAAAATACGCTATTGAATTTTCAAATTAAATTTGTTTCAATGAACATCCCTAAAATAATATTTCGTCCACTGCTATTTTACAAGCGCGCCAATTTTCTCCTGACGCTTTTACCGGGAGAGATTTATGTTATCTTCACAACATTTATTCCGAACAAGCAATATAACTTGTTCATTGTGAAGTATTCTCTTCGTTCAGGCGCTGATAGGAGAGCGGAATGTCACACGAATCGGGCTAACTGCCTAAGACTGATCAGCTGACTATAAGAGTTGACGTCACTCGATGGAATAGTATGTCACTAAATCTGTTTCTCTGCGCTAGTTTTAATTTTTCTTAAGCACATGCACTAATTTTTTTTACACTTATAGAATACTGAGTTGAGAGAGGCGCTTGTACAATAAGAATGTTCTTTAAATTTTACACTAGTCGTTTAGGTCCAATCTAGCGGCAAAACTCATCCCACATTGGCTAACTCTTGGATAAGAAGTTTACAATTCACGTATAATCAGGGTGGTTTCATCCCTTTGATCCATCTGTGGTCGTTACATGGATACCAGCTCAAGCGCAGTAAAATCAACTGTTTTTATGAAACATAATGTGGCTATTATTATTATTATTATTATTATTATTATTATTATTATTATTATTATTATTATTATTATTATTATTATTATTATTATTATTATTATTATTATTATTATTATTATTATTATTATTATTATTATTATTATTATTATTATTATTATTATTATTATTATTATTATTATTATTAGTATTATTATTATTATTATTATTATTATTATTATTATTATTATTATTATTATTATTATTATTATTATTATTATTATTATTATTATTATTATTATTATTATTATTATTATTATTATTATTATTATTATTATTATTATTATTATTATTATTATTATTATTATTATTACTAAAAAACAAAAAAATTTTAATATTTTATTATCAATAGATCAAATGATAAGGTTTGAATAATAAGTAACTTAAATTATAATATGCATGTTTGTGTGTTTCTGTGGGTGTGTTTATGTGTGTGTTTGTGTTTGTGTGGGTGTGTTTATGTGTGTGTTTGTGTTTGTGTGGGTGTGTTTATGTGTGTGTTTGTGTGAAGTTAGTGTTCTGAAAAATCCGTCCATAAAAATCCTGTTTTTTTGTCTCCTCTTGAAGCGAGCCACTCTGAAAACGACACTTCCATAGTTTTTAAAATTCAAAAATTCAAAAGTTTTATGAAGTTTTAAAAAAAAAAAAAAAAAAAAAAACGAAATAAAAAACATGGAAGAATAAAAATGCAAAAATAATGCACTTTTTTGTTCTTTTCAGGACGAGTATGATGGCGACTGGAATTTATGACGTTGTTGTTGCTGCTGCCGTCGTCGTCATAGATTCTTACTGTAATGGCGTTGTTAATGGCAATGTCAAGGTCGTCACTAGGCCGTCGGCTTTCCTTTGATGTTGTTGACACTTACAAGGGCGGCTTGACACTCTGGCGACCCAGCTAGCTGTCACCAAAAGATTTATGGCGACTGCTGAAAT
This sequence comes from Erpobdella octoculata, assembly GCA_963978895.1. Taxonomy (NCBI): domain Eukaryota; kingdom Metazoa; phylum Annelida; class Clitellata; order Hirudinida; family Erpobdellidae; genus Erpobdella; species Erpobdella octoculata. Next base: position 1,456,161 of record OZ022238.1, on the reverse strand, counting down.
GGATTGCACTGGCTTTTTTTGCGCGTTGTTTTGTGTAAAAAAACAAAACAAAACAAAACAAAACAAAACAAAACAAAACAAAATAGAAAATAGAGAGCTGAAAGCGTGTCCATGTTCCACCTCCGTGGCGGATGTCGGTATAAGAGTTGTAGTTTTTTTACGTGCAAAAAGGTTTTTCGTTTTTCTATCGGACATTCAATGAACACAAAAAAGCTAAATCGCATCCATATTTTTAACTTTATACATCATTTTTTTATTACGATCAAAAAGTGCGTACCTCAGAGTTGGACGTTGGTTCATTTTTGACCATACAACCCAACCCACTACTTACCCAATCCGACCCGACAAGACCCAACCCGACGCGACCCAATGAAAAGTTAAGTTTTCTAACCCATCCACAGTTAAAATGTTTTGTTTTTAAATTTCATCCTAACCCACGCACAACATTGGACCCGAGCCAATCCAGCCAATGGGTCAACCCAACCCAGCCCCCCATGTCCACCTCTTGCGTACCTCGTACCGGTATGGCCAGGTAAACACATTAATGCGTACATCATCATGTCCACGCGCATATGGAAATCACTGGCGCTCACTTAGCGTGCA
>OZ022238.1:1385558-1450558 GCA_963978895.1 Erpobdella octoculata | reverse complement strand
GATCGGCGCGCTAACGAATTAGCGAGTCGATGCGCCAGCGAGTGATTTGCTACGAGAACGGAAAAGGATGAAATACAAGCTCAGCCGAGCCAGTGATGTAGCGCAAGCTCCTCGGGCTTGATGTGTTATTGAAGAATTTATCAACAGGCGAATTCAATTTGAGAAAAGCGCTCCGGCAGATTTGATTAAATCGTCCATTAATTCTAGAACGTTTGTAGCAACAATAACGTCGCAACATCAACATCAACAACAACTACAACTACTATTACTACTACTACTATTACTTCTGCTCGCTTCTACTACTACTACTACTACTACTACTACTACTACTACTACTACTACTACTACTACTACTACTACTACTACTACTACTACTACTACTACTACTACTACTACTACTACTACTACTACTACTACTACTACTACTACTACTACTACTACTACTACTACTACTACTACTACTACTACTACTACTACTACTACTACTACTACTACTACTACTACTACTACTACTACTACTACTACTACTACTACTACTACTACTACTACTACTACTACTACTACTACTACTACTACTACACCAACAACAACAACAACAACAACAACAACAACAACTACTACTACTACTACTACTACTACTTCTTCGTTGATAATCAACACAAGGAAAGTTAACAGAGAATGGGAGGGGGAAAACAAAAAATGCGGGAGGCGGTGAAAAATAGAGTGGGATTGAGGTCTACAGGGAGAATGTGTTGGCACTTGATATATTTTTTCCAGGTTACAGTTGACTTGGAAGACAAAGTGTCATCTTTATCAAAGTTTTTGAGGTAACTTATTTTACCATATAACTCACCATCTCCATTTATTATTACCACATAACCAACCATTCAGTGGTGCAACCACTTGGGGGTTTCTAGGGTTTGAGCCCTTCAAAATTATTAACTTACAACAACAATTCATCAACTACAACTACAACACGTCAACTACAACTACAACTATAAAGTGCTAGATTAGCCTAGTTGTTCGAGTGCTAGCCTTGAATATGATAGTTTCACGCTTCGACTCGCACTCACTGCCCAGTAGCCTATAATGTTATCGAAAAACACAGCCAGTAAAATCGTTTCTCTCCGTGGGGCATGTACAAAAACAGCGATCCGGAGCTCACTGTAAGAGGCGCTTCATAAATTATCACACATATCACAAAACCACAACACATCAACAATGGCCGCAACAACACATCAACAACGGCCACAACACATCAACAACAGCCACAACACATCAACAACGGCCACAACAACACATCAACAACAGCCGCAATACATCAACAACAACCACAACAACACATCAACAACGGCCACAACACATCAACAACGGCCACAACACATCAACAACAACCACAACACATCAACAATAACCACAACACATCAACAACAACCACAACAACACATCAACAACAGCCACAACACATCAACAACAACCGCCACAACACATCAACAACAGCCACAACACATCAACAACAGCAACCACAACACGTCAGCTACTAACAACCTTATCGACTACTCCCAACCACCGCACGCAGCTAACTGACAGCAACTCCTCTCCATACAACACTCTGGGATTTATAAATATTAAAACAATCGTTAATGCCCCCCCGTAAAGATACGAGCATCATCCCACTTCTTTCGATAGCTCCCGGGGGAACAATTGAAAGATTTTAGCATCCTTCCGCATCGCCGGCACTCATCGCGGGTCCAGTGTAACTGTTACGACTGTCATCTTTGCCGGTAACGTTGGCACGCTTATCGTTCGCTCCCGTTTGCCCTTGGCCTTGCTGGCCCTTGCTAGTTCCTGATGGGAACTCGATCGCTATTGACGCCGCAGTGGTTCCCAGCAGCCGCAGAGACATGGTCGAGCTGATCTCGATCGTCTATGATATTGTTATTTAGCCGTTATTTTTTTTATTAAGTATTTAACATTATTTATGAAACCACACGCTTTTAAAAAACAAAATGTCAAATTGTAATCTTCAATGAAGCTTCTTCGTTTATATCTGTTCATTTTCTTTGATTTGTTAGAATTTTCCAAATCTCTTTCGCTTTCGATTTTATGTTTAACGAAGGGTCGTTACTGAAGAGTGCATCACTGTAATTTAGGTGCATAGTTGCCAGTAGGTATGTTTGTGTGTGTGTGTTTGTTAATGTATGTATGTATGTATGTATGTATGTATGTATGTATGTATGTATGTATGTATGTATGTATGTATGTATGTATGTATGTATGTATGTATGTATGTATGTATGTATGTATGTATGTATGTATGTATGTATGTATGTATGTATGTATGTATGTATGTATGTATGTATGTTATTTAAAAATAAACAAAAAACCTAGACTTTTCTAGGTTTTTTCTTTATATTTAAATAACAAATAAAAAACAGAATTTTTTAAAATTTCATACATACATACACACATACATACATACATACATACATACATACATACATACATACATACATACATACACACATACATACATACATACATACATACATACATACATACATACATACATACATACATACATACATACATACATACATACATACATACATACATACATACATACATACATACATACATACAAACATACAAACAAGTAGGCCGTAAAAACAGGTTTTCTTTCACAAGTCACTCATATCTATGAATTTGCCGGCTTTTCATTTGTTGCAAAAAAGTCTCACTTACAATCAGCCGATCAATCGAACGACTAATTAATCAGAAACTATTCTTCTTTTTTTTTTGGCCAGATTGAGCTCGTCGGCCATGAAGAACTTCTGCGGCAACTTCGACGACTGGTGCTCCAACTCGATCGACCATCCGCTGCTCAAGTGCTGTCCCGGCTACGCCTGCAGGTGCTCGGTTTGGGGCAGCAACTGCAAGTGTCGCAAGAACCTCTTCGGATGACGTAGTAGACGATGGCACGGCTGAAAGAAGTAGAGGAAATTAAAGAAACTTTAATGGATGACGATGATAATAATGATTTCGATGATCAATAATGATGCGGATGATGATGATGGGAACAAGAAACTATGATTACGATATCGGTGGTTGAGTTGATGACGATGATGCGAATAAAAAGATGGCCAAAAGTGACCAATGGGGTAACTCAAAGTTTTTGTTTCGTTTCAGTAACGAGAGTAACAGACAAAACGAGACAAAATGTTGATGTACTCGTCTGAAAACATACCAGAGTTATGGTAATGATGATGATGATGATGACGTTATTGAGGGTGGTGGCGGTAACGATGATGATGATAATGACTAAGTTCTTATCACCATACATGTGAGGAATTATTGATGGTTATGAAGGGTAATAAGACTTCAAGGATATATATATATATATATATATATATATATATATATATATATATATATATATATGAGGATGAAGAGAGAGAGAGAGAGTAATAGAGAGAGAGAGAGAGAGCGGTAAGGTGATGTAGAGTTTACGGCCATTCTTAGGCACCGTTGAAATTTTAATAAGGATAGGTACATCACTATCGTAATGATCATCGTCAACGTCAACAACGTCATCATCATTGTCATTGTTATCTTCATCATTATCATAAACACCCTCATCATCCTCATTACCACCATCACAATCATCATCACCATCAACATCATCATCATAATCATCATCATCACCATCATCGTCATCATTATCACCATCATTATCATTGATAAGGATAGGTACAGCACAACGTCGATGTCATCATCATCATCATCACATCAGTAATATGCTATGTTTTTAGACAAGTACTTTCAATAAAGAAAAAAAATAACAGAAACAATAAAAACAGCGTTGCTAAACTGTCTTTTTTTGTTTTCTCTCCAACAGATCCTATAAAACTCCTTTAAATATTCAAAGGTAAACATATTTATATACCTATATATTTATAGATGTATAGAGGTAGAGAAAGGATTATTAATGAACAACTATAAAGAACGTTTCGTCTTTCCAATTCTTCAAAAAGACTTTAAAAAAGAATAAGAAAAATATTCCGAAACGCAAGTCGCATAGATACAAAAAAGAAGTTGCAAGAATTTCAGATGAATACTCTCTTTTTTCATTCTTTAAGAATTTTTCGAAGCTATTTTTTGTGAATTATGTCTTCTTTTGTTCACCTGCTCAGTTCATTTGAGACTACATCCGCTTCTTCTATTAATAACTATCTGTTTTTTTTGTGTACTTTTTATGAGAAACTGAAACAAGCCGCTGATAAAAAAAACTGAATAAAAATAAATTAAAAAATAGCTTTTCAAGCAATTGAGTCTTTTTCATGGCGTTTTTCAATCGTGGTTTTTTTAATTGAATTTTCTCAACCTGAGTTTCGAACAGCCAAGCGACTAAAAAGAAAATATCTATTCACCTTCAGAAACACATTGTATCGATATGGAAATACTGGAAAATAATTTACCTTCCTTTTTTTAGACACACACACACATATAAACACATCACAGAACACCCAAACATACATCCCGTCTAAATTGTCTCAGACAGATCCAGACTGATACGTTAATAAATCCAACAAACAAAAAATACACTTTTTGAAATTGTATTTTACTTGTGTGTGTGTGTATGTAAAGTCTAAAACATTTCCTTTCGGACATTTCTTTCCGGACTTTTTCCGGACATTTATTTCCGGAAATTTCTTTCCGGACAATTTTTCCCGGAGTTTTTTCCGATCTTTTTTCTACCTTTGTTTCTTCCAGATAATCTCTTTCCCTTTCGTCTTTTTTCCACTCATTAAATTTCTCTTCGATAATATTACTCTATCATAAATTTCAGAATCTGTGTTTGCTAAGCGGTGTACTCAATGAGTTGAACTTCAGTTGTATATTTATTTTATTTCAATATTATTTTGTTTTCGATTAAATCAGTTACTTCAACAAAATACGTGCATCGAACAAATTGTATTAGAACAGAAACATTTCTTCAGCGAATAACTTTTTGAAATCATCAGGTATATCCGTCGATGCGTGTGATATTCAGAAACTAGTACAGGTGCTCTAATTGTCTGTCGAACTCTTCTGATTTGACGACGCAATGCAGAGGTGTAGCAAGGTGGGGAGAGGGGGCAGGGAAAACAGTTGTCTCCGGGCATAGGGCTGGGGGCGCATTTTGAGTGAACAAAAGTTTTCTTTTATATTATTATCGTGAAGAATTTGTGGAAAGTTACTCCGACTACCCTCCAGCCATCAGGTTTTTTTGGAGGAAAAATAAAAAGAGGTTATGTAGGGGACCTCTGACACAATGTGACAAACCAGAAACCTCTAAAATTGCAGCTTCTGATTTTTTACATTTTCTTGGTGCCGTCAATAAATAGTTTACATGAAGCTGAATCAGGTGCACGAATATTGGCAATGAAGCTACTAAAACGTCACTCAACATTTCATCTCATCTAAAATATTCCGTTTTCAGACTTAGAACGCTTTCTACATTCGAAGCCTTTAACAATTTTTATTAAAAAATATTTGCTCAACATAAATATAACATAAGTTTAGTTACACCTCTCATAATGTTACATTGCACTTATTGCAAAATGTTCATGGTTGTCCTTTGCAATCTGCATACTGACATCTCCGTTGGTTTTCTCGCATTTCTAAAATATGGCCTTTTTCTTCAAATCTTATGTCGTCTATGACATTGCATCTTGATGTAGATGGTAAAGACATTGGCCTTCCCTTCATTTGCACGTTTTCCGTGTCCCAGTTTCACATAAGGTTGTGCAACATTTCTCCTAAAATCCTTTATCGAGACTTTCTCAGTTGGATGACTTTTGGCATAGGCAAGGTAGCTGTTAACTATACACATGTCTATTATTCTCGTAAATAGACACCAGCACCATTCTTTTAGAACAGCTTTCCAATTCCTGATATGCTTTATGAAACTTTTCATTAGCACTGTTTCCTTTTGGCCAAGCTTTATTAATCGGAGATGTTTTTCGCCAGTTGGGTTTTTTCCATACGTCTGCATTTTGAAAGCGGCACATATTGCCTAGAGGTTGATGGTGATAATGTCGCCAAAGGTTCACTATCATCTTCATCAGATGGTACATCTAATTCTGCGTTCATCTATTCCAGGAGGTATGGCTAAGATATCTGCCTCTACTTTTTTTGGAAATGGCATACTCGATAGGTTGTTGAAGTGTTAGAAATGTCTTTCGACTCATATTTTTCAAAAGTGCAAAAAATAAAATTAGATTATCACAAAAATGATTTTAATGCTCAGTGTCTTCGATTGAGGACAGGCAAATATATTATAGATTTTTAAGGAAAAAATCCGGGACACATTTTTAGAGTTTTTTTAAATTGCAAATTAAATATGTGGACTTTATAAAAAATGACAAAAATTTTAACTTACTTCAATAAAAAATAGTAATACAAAAGTTAATACAAGTTTGAAATAGTGAGGTCAGAAAACTATAAATTAAAATTATAAAATTATAAATCCAAAATAAAAACAATTCATTATTAGTATCGGAGATGAACGCAAAAAGAATCTGTAAAGAATTTACAATTTGTCCTTAATTGAGGACGCTGGGCGCTAATTGGTTAATTTAAGTTATGTCATGTTTTTTTTTAAATAACGCATATACACACTGTGGTCACTAGTTGAATTAGTCCATAGGAAATCGCTATTTTGTGATTTTTTTTTAATAAAAGGGTGTTTTATTATCCAATTACAATATTTTTTTAGTTTGATTTCTTTCTATTTTTAGTTGTTTGTTTTTATTTTTTAGCCTAATAATTATTTAATTTAATAAATTTAATCTGTTTATTTAATTTTATTTAAAGCCTTTGATGTTTCAAATATTTTTCTGAGTATATTTTGCATAATTCAATATATATATTTATTTGTTTAAAACCAATCTAACGTTCCTGTACAACCAGTATTACAATTGTATACATGCCTTTTAAATTATTTAGGGCTTGCCCTACCACCCCCTTTAAATGCTTTAGGGTTGGCCTTACCACCCCTTCTAGCGAGAAAAAGCAAATTTTCTCCTGGTTTTTTTACTTATGGAAATCTTTGATCACGGAAAAAATCTTCTGACGAATTTTCTGACGAGAAAATTTGTCCCAAGGCCGAGAAAATGATGGTTAAATCGATGTAAAAATGGCTTTACGGTGCATTCGTCTGTACGGCAATATGTTTACATTAATCATCCAATGTCGATCTGTTTTCATCTCTCTCTCTTTTTCTCTCTCTCTTTCTCTCTATCCTTTTCTTTTTCTTTTTCTCTCTCTCTTTTCTTTTTCTCACGTTCTCTTTTTCTCTTCTTTTGCTGCATTTTGTTTTATTTTTATAATTTTGTTTTTATTTTTCTTTTCCTGCCTTTTCATCGTTTTTTCTCGAATTTGTTTCAAAGCACGTTTAATTCGAGTTACTCTAAACGCAAAACAGAATATCGCATAACAAACGTAGAAGGACAAAAAATGTGTTAAAACATGTTTTACTCATAGATGCCACCCCGCCAAAATGGTCCACCCCAAGCTTAAATATTTCTTTAAAGTTATTTTCAACTTTCAGCATTTTTCCCCTCCATGGGCTTTTCCCTGTTCATGCACACAAGACAAATAACTCCACGCTGAAGATACTTTTTATGGTTTTACAGGGTTCGAAATGCTGTCAGATGATGACGTATCTCTTCATCATCTTTTTATTGCTAAACGCTTTTATTAATGTTCATTTGTCCGGCTGTCCATGAATCCATGAATCTTGTTTGTGAGCTTTAATTTCAGCCACTTCCCGACCAATGATCTCTCTCGAACTTTCCACCAAGACGTTTCGTGTAAAACAATCTGGAGAAACAAAACTGTTAAAGTATAATTTTTGTTTTAAAATGCTGGCTGAAACAGCTTTTGCGATAGGATGTCAAGTGGAGTTGTTATATCTCAATAAACAAGACATCTGACTCCCCGACTAAGCGGAGGCGAAGATCTCCATCTTCTACCTCACTCCATTTACCAAAGACTAGACTGAAAACGGCTGGAGACCGTATGTCTGCCGTTGCTGGCCCCAGACATTGGAACGAGCTTCCGGCCATCATCACCAACTCAGCGACTGTCGAAGAATTCAGAGATGCATCTGCTTGTTGCCTAGAAATCTAAATGACATTAAGTCTCGTAAAAAGCTATCAAAGAAATAAAATAAATAAATATGATCATAGATATCTAGAGCGTTATTTAAAACCACGTGTTATATTAAAACAATTCTTTAGTATATTTTATCTACATTTCATGTGACGAAACTCAGCAGGAAAAATGTCAAACAATTCTCTGAATTTCGCTGAAATGGAAATCGTTGAGAACGACTTTTATTGACTGATGTTTGTCGATTATTATAATAATATTTTCCATTTAAAAGTTAAGGGCGCAGAAAGGTGGTTTAGGGGCTAAAACAACCCCTTGTTCTAGTATTCAAAAATTCCTAATTTTTATTCAGTTTTTAATTTAATAATTTTAGTATACCAGCTTTGATTCCGGTTATTGGCAAAAATATTTAATAAATAGTCAAATTTGTTTCCTTATTTTTTTAAACTCCACCGAAAACCGCCTTTTTGGATCGATTCTGAAAAAACGTTAAAAGTCGCATTTCAGCGAGAGCATCTGTAGACTTTAAAAGTGTCATTTGCAATTCTAAACAGCTAACGGTACTAGTAGTAGCTCACAGTGTCTCTAGTATTTCGTTCTGCATATCCTCCTCCTGTCTGCATTAATGCAGTCATTCCCCTACCGAAGCAGATAAATCATCTGCGAAGAGCAACGAGTACAGTGTGATAAACAAACAAAAAAAACCCAGAAAAAAGAATAATAATTTATGAAAACGTAGATCCAGGCTGTTTCGATCATTGAAACGACGATCTCGAGAATCATCTATAAATCAAGAACCGACCGGCCATCAGTGGTTAAATCTCGACATTCGAGAGACAGAGAAAGCTTCTTGCAGTTGAGGTAGATATAGTAGTACAATTTCGAACGCTTCTAAACGCTCCGGTCTCGGATAGAGGATTTATACTTGTATTATAAAGAGGCTAAAATTTACGTCCTGATTTATTTCTAATTCATTTTACCGGCTGCTTTATTCAAAACTGAAGCTGCAAATAATCGCGATAACAGGCTGATTTGTTTTTTAGATTTACGACTTCGTCCATGGTTCACTCTGCAGGAGAAGTCTCTATAAGCATTTGAGAATACAAAAACTATAGGAAGGAACCACAATAAGTAAACATCCGATCAACTGTTTGGTCTTAACAACTAACTTTAAACTAGCATTTGACTTATAATAAAAGTTAGTACCCATGTTGTATTTTTTAATAGAGTAACAAATGTATTTCATTTGGTCAGTCAGACAGGCCATGTTGAAGACGGTGATTGTCGTCTGTTTGTGTTCCAGTTTGCTGTTTTGGTTTGCTCAAGGTTAGATATAACATCTATCTATCTATATAATTGAATACTTTAATTAATTATAAGTTTATTTTATTTATTTCTGTACTTCTTCTGTGTTTTATTCGTAATAAGTTTTAGCTGTTTTTAGACGAGCAATGATCGGTTGAAATCAGCTCAGATTTACAATACGATTGTAAATTGGCAACCAAGTCTGCCTCAACCAGATAAATTTTTTAGATTTCTTGACAGTCTGAGGTTTTCGGAGGAACATTCGTCCAGCGTCAAAAAGGGTGTGGATTAGAGCACAGAAAAGTTCTTTGCTCTAAAAACATAACAATAATAAACTGCATTTTTTTAAATTTTCAGGAGAAACTGTGTTTATTGTGCGCGCAAAATTAATTAAAATTATATCAAATAAATGCAAAGATAAGATTTTTCCGTAGTCTTTTAAAAATTCACTCATCGCTTATCTGACACTGTATTAAAAGTATTGCAGCCAGATAAAATGTTGTCTGTACAGCAACGACATGCTACTTATCCGAATCGGCCTGCCCTTCCAGTGCCAGAGTGGCACAAGCTATAAGAACCCATACCAGCCCGTATAAGTGTTAAAGTTTTTACTATTAATTATATAAATACATTTATTTATTTAAATGTCTTATTTGTTGCAAAAAGGAGCGGCAAAGTCGAATATCTTCGGTTCCTACTCGGATTCATTCGGAGACGGCAACGGTTATTCATCTGGTTTGAGCTCCGGTGAGCTTGTTGATGATCTTTTAGTTCTGTATGATTGCCGATTTTGAATGTTAATTTTTTTGTGTGGGATAACTGATAATAACTAATAACGACAGTATTTGTTTTGCATATTGAAACAGAAGTACGAATGAACATTCTAAAATGAACATTTTTCTTTACATGCAGTGATGGCAGAAGTACTTTAAACTTGTACTTGAGTATGCGTAGAAAACGTTTTCTGGCTTGACGGTGCTTAAAAGTACAATTAAAAGTACTTTAAAGTACTATTAAAGTATTAAAGAGTGCTAAAAAATAATTACAGTTACTTTAGCATGTCTTTTTAAGTACCTTCAATCAAGAGTATTTTGTACTTATACTTAAAGTACTTTGGTCAAATATTGGTTACTCGATAATTGTATTCTTAAAATGTTTTTAATCTCTCACTCCATCACTAGTTTCTGACGTACCCTTTTTCGTATTTTAGTGCCCATTCGTGACATTGTTTTAAGGGTCAATAAATTAATTCTTATTGTAATATTATTATAATGTAATTAACTATTAGAATAAATTATGCTAATAGGCTCCTACAGTAGCAGCAGCAGCAGCAGCAGTAGTGGTGGTGGTGGTGGCGGTCATCTGATCGGTTCAGGCTCAAGTATGGCAACTTAATTTTAAATTAATTTAAATAAATCTAAAAGATTTTTTAAAATAATATTTTATCTCTTTTATTCAGCGTACGATATAATTATTTATTATTTAATAGTATAATAAAATTTATAAAAAAAAATTTAATACAGTTTTATTTGAAAAAATAATATTTGATTGTTTTTTTAAGTAAAAAAAAAGGTTTATGTCCTGGGAACTGGTGGCGCTGGTAGTTCTTACAGATCGGGAAACACCTACGGTATGAAACAAGCAATGCCATTAACGATTTTTATTGAACATTTAATAAATTTATATTATTACTTTAAATATACCGGTAGCAATTTTTGCCGGATATCAGATATCCGGTATTGCTATTTCAAATTTTGGGCTGGAAAACAATTGCCGAATACAGAATACCAGATTTTGACCATTAAATTCATAATTAGTACAAACAAATCTGAAAAAAGGTTTAAATTCTGTTTTTTATTCAAATGTTCTCTTGAAAATGCACCTCAAGTCTGTTTACATGGGATTTCCCCTTCCCCATTTTACCCCGTTACCTCGGCCCATCTTCAAAATCCCGCTTTTGTTTTCTTGACAATTTTGCTTGTGTCGTTAGGATTTTTGTGGCGCATCCAAATGCTGAGCATTGACTGTGATGTATCCCAAAAAAGAGACATATCTCTCTATATTTTTTTGTGATAGTTTGTAGTCCTTTACACCAAATGTTTTAAGACTGATATCTCTCTATAGATATTTATGCGTTTATAATACATGCAATGATGTGCACAAGCGTATTTATTTTATTGTATTTTTTATGCTCAAAGAAACAACAACAAATAAACAACATGAAAACAAATTGACATAGGCGCCAGGGTTGATTCAAAAAATCAGTCAATATTCCACTCTCTGGTCAACCCATAAAACCATGTTTAAAAAAAAATCATTGAATTGTGCATATGCGTGTTTATTATGGTTCACGAATTTATGGTAATGATTTTTCTTGATGTAATATTTCTGTAGAGTCGTCATTTGGTGGAAGCCACACGGGTCAGGACTTGCTTGACGGATCTGATTCTTTTATCGGTAGAGACGAGTTTTATTTTTCAAATAAATTTCAAGTTTTTTTATAACTAAATTTAAAAAAAAACTGAAATAAATAACTACTAAAATATTTATTTATCGCAAGTCTTATTTTTCTAAGTTTTTATACAGGCTTGGGACTAGCTTGCGTTACCCTATTACGATACCAATTTATTATATTCTCTAATTACCTTTAATTTTACCCCAACTTTTATCGATTAAAATTACTGGTAATAAATAATTGATTTGTTGTTTTATATACGTTTTATTTCGTTCATTTGCAGGAAAAAAGAAAGTTTTTTCCCTGGGCTCCGGTACGGGATCATATAAATCCGGATCCAGCTATGGTGGTTTGCTATTATTTTGTTTTATTAGTATATATTCGAGTAAAATATTAAAAAAATTAATTCAGAAAGTTTTTAATTTAAAAAATGTATAACGTGTAATAAAATAAATATAATAGTTGCGGTATTATTATTAAGTCAAATAAAATTACCACTGATCTCTTTTTCAAACAGAAAAAAACTGCGATATATATATACTTTGGCGCTATTTGTTTTTGTAAACATACTCAATTAAATAAAATTGTATATTTCGCTAAATATATTTTATTTCTATATATATATATATATATATATATTTTATACATATATATATCTATATATATAAAAGAACATGTCCTGACTGACTGACTGACTGACTGACTGACTGATAATCAACGCCGAGCTCAAACGCCTCATCCTAGGAACGTGAAATTTGGAACTTATATTACTTTTATAGCGAAAACAAACTTTTTTTCTAAAACAATGTATATCTCGAAAACCAAAAATGAGGAGATTTTGAAATTTGGTATATGGATTCTTCTTGAAAAATAAAAAAATACGTGTTTCATCCTTTTTTGAAAATTTGGTTTCCCGGACCTCAAATGTGGGTTGGAAAATTGGGTTATTTGGTTTTCAAAGTAGCTGCTACTCAAAAACTGTAAATGCTACAAGAGTAAAAATTAATATTTAGTTTTAACTCCAAAAATAATGAAATACGTGTTTTAGCATTTTTTGAAAATTTGGTTTTCAGGAGTTCAAATGTGGAGTGGAAAATAGGGTTATTTGTTTTTTAAAGTAACTGCTACTCAAAAACTGTAAATACCACAGATGTAAAAATTAGTATTTAGTTTCTATTATAAAAATAAAGATATACGTGTTTCACCATTTTTTACAAATTTGGTTTCCAGGACCTTAAATGTGGGGTGGACAATAGGATTACTTGGTTTTTAAAGTAGCTGCTACTCAAAAACTGTGAATGCTACAAAAGTAAAAATTTGTATTTAGCTTCTACTCTAAAAAAAGGATATACGTTTCACCATTTTTTGAAAATTTGGTTTCCAGGACTTCAAATGTGGGGTGGAAAATAGGGTTATTTGGTTTTTAAGGTAACTGCTACTCAACAACTGTAATTGCTACAGATGTAAAAATTAATACTTAGTATCTACTCAAAAAAAAGATATACGTGTTTCACCATTTTTTAAAACTTTGGATTCCATGACTTCAAATGTGGGGTCAAAATAAGGGTTATTCAATTTTAAAATAACTGCTACTCAACAACTGCAAGCATTACAGATGTAAAAGTTAGTATTTTGAGGTTTTGTGCCGGTTAAAAGTAGCTGAGTCCAGTTTATCACCGGTCGGGCCAAGCCGTTATTTTAGGGTCTTTTTACGGGCCAGGCTAAACCTTAAATCAAGTTGGTACGGGCCGAGGTTTTTCGCTAAGCATCCAGACATTTTAGTGATTTTAGGGTCTTCAGAATGGCCGGGCCAAACCTGAAGTCAAGGTGGGATGGGCCGCAGTTTTTCATCAAGTATATAGAATTTCTAGGCCTGTAAAAACGGGCCGTGCTAAATTAGACGGGCCGTACCGGGCCAAATTAGACGGGCCGTGCCGGGCCAGGAATTTTGGTTTTGAAACGGGCTGGGCCAAGTTGTCGACGGGCTGAGCCGACACCTATGGATGCACGGTTACAATTCTCTAATTTCATGCGAGCGAAGCCGCTACGGGCACTGCTAGTATATATATATATTTTATACAGGCTTTTAAAAAAATAGGGCGCCATTTTGCAGAAGCAAGTTTTCTTGCCATCCGCTCTATTTTTAAAAACCACTTCTTCTGTGAAAAGCTAATTTGAGAAGAAAAACGTTTGAATTCTGTATTATCTTACTGACGGTCGGTTTTGTCATAGACTATCATCATTGTAGTATTGAACCTTGTGGGTGGAGCTAAGATTTTTGCGGTCATACTTGTTTTGGTGTACAATAGATTGTTCGAGATTACTATGAATGAACATTACAAAAGCGGCTTCAGTACTTTTACTTTTTACTTTAAATGTTATTTTAAAATGCTGTTACTTTTTACTTTTATTTAAGTACATTTTTTAGCAAATACTTTTACTTTTACTTAAGTAAATTTTTGAGGCATTACTTTTACTTTTACTTAAGTAAATTTTTGAGGCATTACTTTTACTTTTACTTAAGTACTGAAACGCAGTACTTTTTCCAACACTGTTGTTGATTACGGTGGTGATAATGATGATGATGTTGATGATGATGATGATGATGATGGTAGTGACGATAATAATAATAATAATAATAATAATAATAATAATAATAATAATAATAATAATAATAATAATAATAATAATAATAATAATAATAATAATAATAATAATAATAATAATAATAATAATAATAATAATAATAATAATAATAATAATAATAATAATAATAATAATAATAATAATAATAATAATAATAATAATAATAATAATAATAATAATAATAATAATAATAATAATAATAATAATAATAATAATAATAATAATAATAATAATAATAATAATAATAATAATAATAATAATAATAATAATAATAATAATAATAATAATAATAATAATAATAATAATAATAATAATAATAATAATAATAATAATAATAATAATAATAATAATAATAATAATAATAATAATAATAATAATAATAATAATAATAATAATAATAATAATAATAATAATAATAATAATAATAATAATAATAATAATAATAATAATAATAATAATAATAATAATAATAATAATAATAATAATAATAATAATAATAATAATAATAATAATAATAATAATAATAATAATAATAATAATAATAATAATAATAATAATAATAATAATAATAATAATAATAATAATAATAATGATATTTTCATAACTCATCCATCAAAGGTTCGTATGGAAAAGGCGGCCTCGACTTGAACTCTCACGGTGAGCGAATGAAAGATGAGCACAGTCATCATATCACATCACAGTCATCATATCACATCACAGTCATCATATCACATTACAGTCATCATATCACATTACAGTCATCATATCACATAACAGTCATCATATCACATAACAGTCATCATATCACATTACAGTCATCATATCACATCACAGTCATCATATCACATCACAGTCACAAAATACATATCAGCATACAACTTTTACTACATTAAACGTCCCCTAGAGCGACACCCTCGAGAGCAACGACACTTTTGTTCGTAACGAATTTTTAATTCTGTATCTGACCTATGGTAGCATGACCTTGAGGAGCGGACAATTTTGCTTCTTTCCGAGGGTGTCCGTTCTTCGGGACTTTTATTTATGTTGACAATCTTAGTAATTTAAATTAGGCTATACAACAGTTATGGCTAAAAACAAAACAAAAAAAATAATTATTTGCTAATTTCGTTGTGATTTTTTGAAAAGGCTCTTCATACGGAAGCAGTGGATTTGGCGGTTCTGGATCAAGTACGCGTCTACAATATTTAAATGTTTTATTAGATTTTAGTTGAAATTGTTACATTGATTTTTTTCTTCAAAATAATCCGAAACAATATTTTTTTTTTAATTTTCAATTTTATTTTCTTACTTTTATTTACATTTTATTACGTTTTTATATCGGATACGTAAAATGTTTTTCATTCAATAACGGAAAAGCCCAGAGCACGAGTTTGGCATAATTTTAAATAAAATATCATTTAAATATCTGAGTACATTACACTTTTATAGCTCTTTATTTTTCATTTAAAAAATTTATTCCAGTTAAAAAAAAAGTTTTTGTTCTCGGATCAAACGGAGCTGAATCTTCTTCATACGGTACAGGAACCAGTTATGGTGACATAGATTTTTTTTAATTGTTAAAACAAGATTTTTTCTAATTAATTTTTAAATTGCAAGTAATTATATAACGCTAATATAATTTCGTGTTTTTATTTTGACTATTATGTATTAAAATAGTGAATTATTATATTAGGAGACATCTCGAATGGCGGAAGCCTTTTTGACGGTTCAAGCTCTTTCAGTAAACCATTTTGACTTCTATTTAATCAATTATCAAATAACAAATGTATGATATAATTTTTTATTTTATAATTAAAATCTAGTGACAATATTTAAATAGTTGAAATTTCTACATCTTTATTATTTTTTTTAAAGCTTCTTATGGCGGTGGTAGTATAAGCGGTCCCGGTCTCCGTAAGCAGTTATTTTATTTTATTTGCCATCATATTCTTTTTCAACAAATTTCATTTTTTTTATTAAAATAATTTTTAAAAATAAATTGGAAAGATAAAAAGAAAACCATCTTTAGTTCGTCTGGCTTTGGTAAGCTATTATTTTTTTTTATTGGTGTGGGGGAGATTATGAATTAAACTTTTGAGAAAGAGACAATGAATTATACTTTGGGGTGATAGTCAATAAGTTAATTTTTGGGGATGGATGAAAAATTAAATTTTGTTAAAAGTTTTAAAACAACAATGATATTAACTTGAAATCAAATGAGATGACAAAATTACATTTTTAAAACTATTTGTCTACTTAGGTGATCATTCTACTGGCGATGCGCTTGACGGTTATGGTTCTTCATACAGTATGATATATACAACTTATTTTCATTTATTCATCATACTTCAATTTATTGGTTGAAAATGACCGTTTTCTAGATTTTCAAAGTCAGACCATGTTTTTAGATAAAAACCCTCACCTCAAAAAAATTGAAGTGATTGTGAGTTGTTTCTGATATCAACCACACTTGGCTGGTTAATTTTGTAGGCTTCACTAACCAACCGCTTAGCCAAGTTTGCACCTAGCCAGTATTTAATAAAATCAAACTTTTAAACTTGAACCTATCGAATTTATATTCTAACCCAAAAATGAACACGGGTTTATTTTTGGCAACCCACCCTGCCCTGACCCACCTGGAAAATTAATTTTGTTAACCCAACTCACAGTTAAAATGTTTTTCTTTAATGAAAACATTTAAACAATTTTTTATTTCAACCCAACCCATTATAACTTACAAATAAAATGATTTTTTAATTTAAATTAAAAAACTTTTTTTTAAATTTTATTTTTACCCAGCTCACGCATGTGTCAAAAAATGTATCCAACCCAACCCATTTCTCTACCCGCTCCGACTTGATGTTCGTTAAATGTTGAAAATAAACTCAGATAAATTTTAATAAATATGTATATATATATATATATATATATATATATATATATATATATATATATATATATATATATATATATATATATATATATATATATATATATATATATGTATATATATATTTATATAATTTTAAATGGTTGGTTGAAATGTTGAAAAATATTTTAATGTTAAAACAATTTTTCTTCAAGGTTCGTACGGCAGCGGAAGCCTAAATAGTCCTGGCTTGCGTGAGTAGCTATATGCTGTGTTTGCTATATTATCATACAGCCATTTTTTCCTATTATCATAATACCAAATTATTTTATAAATATTTGATCATATCACATTACCTTATCGTCATATTACCTTATTATCATATTACCATGTCATCATCCACCACATTTTCATATTGCCACCAGTAAATGACATTAACCAGTGGTTTTTAGCGGAATAAAAATAACATTGCAATACAAATAAATTTTTAATAACTATTATTTTAAAAGATATTTTTATATATGTAGAAATTTAATCTGTATAATAACAATATAAAGTATGCCTTCACAATAATTATAATTTTTTTATTAACTTTCGGCAAAGATTCTTATGGTAGCAGTGAGAGCCTTGGCTCTGGTTATGGTGAGTAGAAGATGTGTTATTAATTTTTTTTGTTGACATTGAGTGTTTCACTGAATTTGTTCTTAATAAAATGCTAATGCATTTCGTTGTTGTAAAAAATGTAAATGTGTGAATTAAGAAAGTCAAGAAAAAAAATTAAAAATACTCAACATACACTTTTTTCTCGATAAAGGGACAAACAAAGTTTTTGTACTGGGCACTGGCGGCGGCTCTTACAAGTCAGGATCAGGTTACGGTGGGCAAACTGATTAATATTTAACAAAATAATAATGTAAGATTACTCTATCAAAGATTTTTCGTTGAATGATACTAGAATTATATATATATATATATATATATATATATATATATAAATCATTTTCCAGGGACTCCCGTTGGGAGTTATTCCGTGGGCGGACTACCCGGTAACAGTTTGGGGTCATCATACAGTACGTTAATCTGTGAACTTTGAACTTTTAGAATTTTTCTTATAAAAAGGTTTAGCCAATTATGTGAAAAATTAAGCAATTATTTTGGTATCCCAATATTTAAGGGAAGGAGAAATAATTGACCAATGTGGCAATATCCTAGGGCCTCGTAATAATCGTAATCAACCAAATAAAAATGCCTGGTTTTAATTCAAAGTTGAAAAAGTTACCATGTTTTCAATATTATTAAAAAATCTTAGATGACTTACTTATTGTAATTAATTAATTAATTAATTAATTATGACAAAGGTTCTTATGAAAGCAGTGGTTCATATGGTAGCAGTGGTGGTGGTCTTAGTGGCTCTTATGGAGGCAGTAGTGGTGGTCTCAGTGGCTCTTATGGAGGCAGTAGTGGTGGTCTCGGTGGCTTGTATGGAGGCAGTAGTGGTCTCAGTGGCTTGTATGGAAGCACTGGTAGTCTCAGTGGCTCTTATGGAAGCAGTAGTGGACTCAGTGGCTCTTATGGAAGCAGTAGTGGACTCAGTAGCTCGTATGGAGGCAGTAGTGGACTCAGTGGCTCTGGCTTTGGTAAGCAGGAACTCTCTTATGTGTTTTGTTTCATATACTTCATTTCAATTTTTAGCTCTTTTTTTAGAACTTGTTTCTAAAAAGGCAGCTTAATAAAACACTTTAGCTGGCTGGTAAAAACAGTAAACTTGAAAACTAGACAACGTAGAGAGTTTTGGTTTTTTGCATTAGATTTGTGCCAAAATATTACTTCGGAGACAATATTTTTCATTTTTTTCAGTTACTAATATTTTTTTCGTAGCTACAAAACAAATATTTGCTTCTAATCCTTTCAGCTACTGTTTAAAATATCTTTAATGTTAATCAATTAAATTATAAAACTTACATAATTAAAAGAAAAAACCGAAAGTTATTATGTAACAAGTGAACCGTAAAAAACTTCTTCTTTCATTGTTTTAATTTTTAATTTTTTAGCGTAAATCTCTCAAAATTAATTTTTGGTCTTAACGAGTCTATGGACCAAGTTTCGGCTCGATTGGATGGCAGGAAATGGGTTTGTGTTCAATCAGACAGACAAAAAATATATGTGTTAATATAAAGGATTTAAAAAGATATTTGAGATGTATTTTGCATTTATTTAACCTTGAGCTCAATTTTAGCAACAATGGACGGAAGCGCCAAGAAATATTTAAAAAGAAAACAGTTTTTTTTCAAATGTTAAATTTAAATTTTAATACTGACTAATCTATTTTTAAATCGTAAGAATTTATGAAAGAAAAGGAAATCTAAGCTTTTAATAAAATAGTCAAAAATGCGCTGAATTCCCTTCGATATAAAACGAAGACTTTTTGTAATTTTTTATAATAGTTTTTACACAATGATTAAGTCAAGTGCGTTTAGGCAAATTAGAACACAATAAATTCAGAATAATGTTCTTATTATTGATATAAAAAAGGTCAACTTGGCTCCTACAAGTCTGGCTCGTCGTACGGCATATTGAGTTCGTTTGTATTGAAACAGAACTGAGCAATCGATCATTATTAATTGAGTTAAATTTTTTTATATATTTAAAACATAGGCCTATTAAATAAATATCTGTTTCATTGAAGTATTGTTGGTAATTTGGCCAAACATTTACTTTCTGTCAAATTTGCAGTTTATGAATCGGGCCCAGTTTGCAGGCACGATTAAACTATGTTTTGTAGCCAAATTAGAAATACGATTTAAAAACCATAAGAGTTAATGTTTCTTATTGTCAATATTGTGCTATTCATAAAAGATAATGTTTTTTAATGTCAATGTTGTGTTTTTAAACTTAAGGAAAATACAAAAGATTCTCGAAGCGCAGTCTTGATTTTGGTGGTGATTTTTTTGGCCCTGAACGTGTCTACGGTATGTTGGCTCTGTTTTTATAATACACATTTTAATTTTATAATTGGAAATTGTATGTTGAAATAAGCTTTTCTATTTTAATGTACTTTTTAATACTTTAATTCTATTTTGTCTATATTTACGTGTTGGTTTCCCGGTTCTAATATACGTTCTCGTTTCAATGTATATACTTGTAACTTGTTCTAAAACAATCATTACTGTTATGATATACATTTCTATTAATATAACATATGACATGATTTGATATATTAATATTATTTTCTGTTCTAAAATATAAGCTTCTAAGTTCTAAATACGTTTTGAACAAGACCTGGTATTAATTGAAAGTTTTTTTTTAAACAATAATAGAATAGAAGTGATTAGGCAAGAAAAAAATTATTTCAATTATTTTGTCATCGTATTCTACAGGTGGAGCTTATAGAACAAATACTCATAGAATTGGCAATGTGGTTCACGATCCTGAGGCCTGTGACGTTCCATGTTAGTATTGGTTTTTAAAGAATTGAAATAACATGGTGATGGTAACGACAACGATGATGATGATGATGATGATGATGATGATGATGATGATGATGATGATGATGATGATGATGATGATGATGATGATGATGATGATGATGATGATGATGATGATGATGATGATGATGATGATGATGATGATGATGATGATGACGACGATGACGATGATGATGATGATGATGATGATGATGATGATGACGACGATGATGATGATAATGATGATGATGAAGACGACGACGATTATGATAATGATGATGATGACAAAGAAGATCGTGATTTTGACATGTGATTTTTTATTTTTATTAAGCTGATGGTTATGGTGATGATGATGATTGTGTTAGCATTAGTGGTAATAGCGATGAGGACGTGTCAATGTTTTTTATATTTTTATTTTATATTCCAATTCAGATCACTCCATTGGTCTTCAGAAGATGAAAATCCGTCAAAGCAGAACCTGCTCAGATCATCTCCCTCACCTGGCCATCGACGGAAACTCGGACACGTATGCCGAAACCAGGGCAGCTTTTCCCACTGGCCAGGGCTGGTGGCAGGCAGACCTTGGTCAGCCCCACCAAATCCAGAAAGTTCGCATCACCGGCAGCCGAGATCATTGCCGTAAATAATTTTTCGATGTTATCAAAAGGCTATCGTGTTTGTTATAATAAAATTTAAAATTTTGAATTTAATCGATGTTTTGTATAAATATTTAAATTTATTAATATCTATTTTATTATTAGACCGCTTTTATTATATTTATAGAAAAAAAAATATTTTTGCACTGACATAGCTTCCTGCAATATGAGAGATTTTGACATTCTTGTGTCCAACGAGAGATCGGGTATGGTGTCCCAACAGCCTGAAAGACTATGCTACTCCTACAACAGGGACTCGACACATAACGGCTTCATTCCGGGCAAAGCCATGGAGTTTGAGTGAGTCCGGTTTAGATCTTAACTTTAGACAAAACGAAACTTGTTTTATAAAAATTTAAAAATACTTCAACGTTAATTTAATTATTTTAAAATATAATTAAAATTGATTTTAAATATTTATTGAGAAACCCTTTTTTTCACTCAATCGATCTTTGTTTTCACTACCATCCATTTCAATTTCTCAAATTTAACTTCATTTTAGGTGCCAAGGTGGTCCGAAAATGGGTCGTTATGTAACCATCAGAAGACGCCAAGGCCATTATCCAGAAGGAATCGCTTTAGCCGAAGTTGACATTGTCGGGAGGAACTGCGGGCATGACTACATGCATAGTGAGACTTATTTTGGCTCAATTTTTTTTATTAGTCACAGTAGTTCAGCCATCTTTCATTTATCTATCTTGAAGTATCTTGGTGTCAGGTGTATATATCAATCGCACGAAAAAAATGTGCAAATTTTATGCGGCTTAGTAGTTTAAAGTATTATACCGAACCGTTTCAGCGGAACATGACAACGGAGTGCACATGGATGGTGGCATGCTAACTGACTGGAGGTCTGCCTCCAGTGATTTTGGTTCGTTTAAGTTTTTTTTTCTAGCGTAATTAACACCCCTGCCACTTCAAGCGCTGGTGGCACAGCGGTAAAGCGTTCGCCTGTCGATCTTTAGGTCGGCGGTTCAAGTCTCACCGGCGTCACTCCCATAAGCAAGGACACATTGAACAAAACTAAATGTGCTAAATGTAACAAAAAAATTTAAATAAAATAATAATTTTCAATTTACAATAATTTATTCACCTCTCACAGCAGATACGTCAAACAGATATCTTCATGGAGCCTACAATTTGCCTTTTGGACGCCGTTTTGGCAAGTCGTTTTCAATATTAAATGGAAAAATAATTTTTTTTTATTAAATACATATCAAAGATCAGCGTCACCGAGTTTTGCAAAAGGCACTCGCATTTTAGCACGAAGCGTAGTTATGAAAATTATTAATGTTTTTTATTTTATTTCTTATTCATTCGACCATTACAGGTAAAGTGCTCCATGCGCCCACTGTAGTAGAACATTCCCACGACGTGGCACATCCCTTCATTTCATCCGGTGAGTGCTGCATATTTAATATCTTTTCAGAGATGTGTGCGTGATAAAGTATAATTAAGACGGAACGAAATTTAACATGCACTTTTCATATCGTTTGTAGGGCTATAAAAAAATTTACAGGATAATAAAAAATTTACATTGTACTATCGAGCGATAATTGGGAAGGTAAATACTTCAAGCAAAAAAAATTAAAACAAAAAAGCGATGGCTATTCAATTAAAATAGCCGATTTTTAAAGAATAAAAACATCAATAAAATATGGATATGTTGTGTGTCCAAACTCTGCGGGATTTGAATGAAGAAGTTAAACCATGAATATTAAACCTCGAGATTTACGCAAGAACAATATGTTTTATACACTGAAATCAATAACAAACATCTTTTTTTTAAATCCTTACAGAAAGAGTACTACACAGGCCCTCCATTGTCGAGCATTCCAGCGGTATCCACATGACAGGGGGCCAGCAGATCGGCACAGGCTATGCATCTGGTACGTGCTGCATCGTGGATGGGAAAAAATGAATGAGAATGGTTTATTGCTTGTCGCAGCCTGAAATTTTTGAATCAGAACGAACAGACACGTTATACTTTTAATTTATGATGAAAATTTCAGATTTCATGCAAGAGTTCTCTTTTATCATTTTCAATTTAGATATGGCGTGGGGAGAAAATATTTTTTAACACTAAAAGCAGGGGTTTGTTTGATACTGTCAGTGATGGCACTAAAACAGGGGTTATGTGAGGACAGATGGAGACCGGAATACCTGTCTTGATTTTTCTCTAATTAACAGTTTATTAAAACGGTTATCTGCATAAAATATTGACAGAAATATTTTCGAAGCAACTCTTTAACAGCGATATTCGGGCGTGGACAAGCCAGTCAAAACGTATGCCTCAGACTGTCAGTCTTGCAAATACAGTTTTCTTGATCCAGCTTCTCAAGCAAATTTATAGCAAAATTCAAATGTCACAAAATGTTGGAACATAAAATTTGTTATAGGCTTTAAAAATGTCATCTAAAAGCAAATTTAGCACCCCCAAACATACCAAATATGAGAGTTCTATAATGTAAGTTTCCAAAGCCTGTATACAATTTATTCTTTTAATAAGCTCTATAGACTGGATTAGGCCAACTAGCCGCCGACCAACTTGTCACCGGACAACTAGTCGCCAGCCTAACTTCAAAAATAAATAGAAACTATGCGAAATTTTATTAAACTTATCTTATCTAGTGACTGTCTGGACGGCTAGCTAGATGGTCTGCGGTTAGCTGGGTGGCGACTAGCTGGCTTGGCATCTAGCGACTTGTTGGCTTGGTGACTAGTTGGACGGCGACAAGTTTGCATTTACTCCTATAGAAAACAAACTAAGATAGAATAATAAAATAAATTATATAACTCTTCCTGTCTTCTGGCAGTGTAATTCATGTTATTGTCATTTGTCTGTTTAAGCAACTCTCAAGGTCTCAGCTAAAATTGAGTCATTCTGAAATTATGAATCAGGTCCCACAACCTCGAAAAGCTAATGTAGTTGATGAACATTGATTGACTCTTGGTCAACAAATCTACATTTAGTGCTTTTAGAGCCTTCAGAAAAGCAGTTCATGCAGTACATGATTTGTGAATGGCTTCTCAACAGGGCTAGACTGTAAGAACATGATTTTAAAAATATAAGTTTCGTGAATGTTGTCTTAAGGAATATTGGTCTCGCGTGGTTTTCATTTAATTATGCTATCTGTTATTTAGGAATCAAAGGAACAACGGTAGCATGCTTTCCCAAGATTGAGACTTTGCCTTAGGTAATTATTGAGTTTAAAACTGTGAACAGACGAAATAGTTCCTATCTCGAAACATTATGTTGAGAAATTTACCTAAATTAACGCCTCAGAGCTGGGTGCCAATTAAGCACAAGCTAGGCTGGGGCTGGTCAACTCTAAAATGTAAAAAATTAACAAACTATGCTGAAACAACAACAAAATGATAAAATTTCTTCGGAAATGCTTTCCACTTACATCATTCAAACGATGCATGGGAAATTGAGATTTCAGAGTTAAACGAAAACAGAAAAATACGAAAATTACAAAGAGTCGCGATGCAAATAATTTAACCTAAATTTTACAACAAAACAAGTTTAAATCAGCTGTTTCAAAACCAAGGGAACAAAACAAATTTAAGTAGAAGTAAAGCAACGGTATGCCAAGCAAACGCTATTTCAGCTGATTACCATAAAGCAAGCGACTCTGTAGTACAGCCGTATAATTAATTTCTTGGGATTTCTTTCAATGGCGCACAAAAATGCTTAATGACTTTCTTTTTAAAATATCGAAGGTCTTAACAGAGGCCTGATGCCGGACACTAACGCCGCATTCGGTATGTCTTGAATATTTAATATCGCTTTTTACCTTTTTACCGAAAGGTGTGTGTGTGTCATGTCTGATTGCATGGAAGAATGTGATGTTGAATAAAAGTTACCAGTGTGGCACGTAGCGTAGCAGGGGTTTTTTTTTGGCTCCCGGGGACAATGTTAAAAAAATAGCCCGTCTGCAAACTTTTCCTCCAAAATTAGCCGATCACCGGGAATGGTGGGAGGTACAATCGTAGGTGCCCGGGGACATGAGTCTCACCCCCCACCCGTTCGCTTGCTACGCCTCTGCAAGTTACACAAAACAAGATTGTTTGACAAATTTTTAGTATGGAAAATGTAATTGCTTGTTAAGCGTTTTTTTTAAACAGTTTTGAATTTTTATTTCCTTCAGCGGACGTCATCGGATCACGTCCTGATTTAAGATTTACAGGTTCTCGTGGAAGAGGCTGCATAAGCAAATACTACGACGGTTTTGGCAAGTTGTTTATTTTTTTTTAAATTTGATCATTCAGTTAACATATTTTTAAATAATTATAACTTATGAATAATTTTTTAATAATCAGTTGATAGTAATCAACATTTAAAGTTATTTCTTGTTTATTTTAATACCAAACAGGATCATCTTCACGGGCCCATTTCAGAAATGTTCATTATGGCGATGACCTATCGCTGGGAACGTGCAGGGACGTTTATATTGTTGATCTCGGTTCACCCCAGGTAGTCGAAAGCGTCACCATCCTTGGCTCTGAGAACAGAAAATGTCAGTGCTGTGCGTCCTAGGAGATGTTGATTCGATCGATTTTAATTTGTATAGCGCTTTTTTCGACAAGGCGTTCATTAGCGCTCGGTTACGAATTGACTAAAAAAGAAAGGAAGGTTTTCAGACTCTGGCGGAAAGATAGGAGGGATGAAGTCACAGTGAGCGAAGGTGGAAGGGAGAGGGACCAGAATAAAAAAAAGAACGTTTGGAAAACGAGTGCTTTACAGTGAATGTAAAAACATGATTAGCAGTAGAAGATCTTCAACCTAGTTTCTGGGGGGGGGGGTATAGCAAGATTTATTCAATATGAGGGAAAGGTTTAATTTTTAATTTTAAACATTATGAGACATATTTAAAAAAATCACTTAAGTGTGATGATGGCGTTTATTATAATGAAGGTGGTGTTGATGATGATGACGACGACGACGACGACGACGACGATGATGATGATGATGATTATGATGATGATGGTGGTGGTGGTGATGGTGGTGGTGATGATGATGATGATGATGAAGCAATCAATTTTGTTATTATTTAAAAAAATCAAAACAAAATAAACAGGCAATTTATTATTATTAATATTATTATTATTAATATTTTGTTTTTTTTAATTTTTTAATTCAGACTTCAGAAGCCGCCTCTCTAACTTTGCCGTACTCGTAACCGACCGACCAATGAGCCAGCCAGCGGGCTACCTCCGGCCCTTCGAAACCTGCGCCGTGGTGCGTGACAACTACTTCGGGCACGGGTCCGGCGTGCCCTACATACGCTCCGTCAAGTGCCACCCCGGCCCGATCAGGGGCAGGTACGTTGTTATCCAGCCGTCCGCTATAGGCGTTCCTTTTGACAAGCACGCCATAGGGGATGTCAGCATTCAAATCGTCGAGGATGCAGGTTGAAAACTTTTTCCAACTTCTTTGAAAAACTTTTTTGATAGGCTTTCAATTATATATTAGAATTTTGGTGCATGGTTAACAGGTCAAAGCTATTGAAAAATAAATCCACTTAAACATTTTTGACAAGCAGGCGCTTAAAGTTATGGTGACATTTTTTTTAAATTTCATTTAGAATTTTCTAGAAACCATCCTGGTGTTGTTTTCCAACAACCATTTGCTACGAGCTACCGCGGACACAGATTGCGTCCAAGATTTGGTAATTTCAACAATATTACGTTATGACTACGAAGTTATAATCTTTTTTTTGTTTTAGTTAAATAGAAAACGTGAGTAAATTTGATTTCTGTGAGACGTATTGGTCTAGTGGTTTGGATATCGGTATGGATATAAAAAATTCAAATCAACCAAAATATATAAGTATTTCGGGCAATTTATTGTCAAAATATAATCATATATAATGCTTAGCGATATAAAAAAAAACAATATTGTTTTTTTTTCTATTTTACAGCGGACACCTTCAGGACACCCAGTGGCATTGGTTTAAATTCATTCCCTGATATGAACTACGCAGGGAACGGTCACGGGATATATCCAGAATATGGCGAGTTTCTGTCAATTAGTGATGTTATTTGTTTGTTAAGAAGTTCGTTAATACAACAAAAGTAATTTTATTATGAATACTTCTTGTACTATTTACTTAAATATAAAACGAGATCCTATGTGTTTTTTAATTAATTAAAATAATTTACGTTTAATTTAAATCAAATTTAAAAAAAAAGAAGATGGTCTAAGACCGCACGTTGCTTACAAGTCTGGTCACTATGGCGACGACATGTTCTCCAGTCCAGGCTCAGACGGTTACTACGGTCAGAATCATTATGCAGACATGTTTTCAGACAGCTGGATCGTCGACCTTGGCTTTCCAAAATACGTTCAGGGGGTCACGGTCATCGGCTCAGCCAACCCGAGATGTAAGCGATGTGATTGATGGCTAGAGTTGTGATTATAATAATTGTGGTGGCAGAAGTTTTTTTCTTTAAAGGGTGGAGTTTTGTTTAGTTTTTAGTAGACAAGATAGAAGTGGTTATATGAAGAAGAAAAAATAAAGTCCCATATTTTGATTTATTGTCATTTTATATTATTGCTATAATCATGATCAACATAATTACCACCGTCGTTGTCGTCGTCATCAACATCATCATCATCATCATCTTCATCATCATCATCATCATCATCATCATCATCATCATCATCATCATCATCATCATCATCATCATCATCATCATCATCATCACCACAACCACCACCACCACCATCATCATCATCTTCGTCGTCTTCTTCATCATCATCGTCATCATCATCATCACTATCGAATAATGTAAGTCCAAATTTAATTTCAGACTTCAACAGCCTCTCTAACTTTGTCGTCCTCGTTACAAACCATCCCATGCACCAACAACCCGGAGTCTATCACCAATCTCCAGAAACCTGCGCCGTGGTCAGAAATCACCTATCCAGCTTCTCCCTTACTCGAGCCGTCAGATGCTACCCAGGTCCGATCAGGGGCAGGTACGTCGTCATCCGGCGGGCGGGCCGAGGACTACCGTTTGACAAGAGAGCCATCCACGATGTCAAAGTCCACCTGGTTAACGGGCGAGGTAAAAATGACTGCCATAATGTATCATTGATATTCTTTTCTTGTTCACAAAATCATGTTATGAAACCAATCGTACTAAAATACAAATAATTAATCGTTGTTTTTTGTGGCTAAAGTTATGTCAGTTCAGTGATAAACCTTCTCAATAAAATTATTTCTTTTTTAATTTGAATCAAACTTTTGAAATGTTTCCTTAGAAAATTGTCCTCTGCGTTATTTTCCAGGTCATTTAAAGATTTGTTGTTTAAACCATCGGAGGTTATTAACAGACTAAAAGAGTTAATTTCTCAAAATAGGAAGGGTGCACTGTAGAATATGATTCTGAGCTTTCTAGTACCTACTACCATGTTAATATAAAAAATAAAGCTTTGATTAGTTTGTAGATTTATTCCTAACAGGAATGCCTGTAACTTACGGACATCCCTATGATAGCGGGCACATGCATGGACTCTATCCCGGTTACGGTTGGTTTTAATAGTGATTATTGCATGGTTTTAATTTTAGTCTTTCTCCTTTTAAATCCCGCTGTTTAGTATCATTGGAATCAGTCCACGTCAATGATTGAATACAATAAATTTGACTAGATTGAAAAATCATTTCAGTTAAAAAATTTAATACCACCCGTAAAAATTATTGCTGAAAAAATTCTCAATTTTTATGACAAATAAAATTTAAATCAGAGAAAAAGTTTTTTTCTATGAAGTTCAACCATTGCTGGTGACCGTGTAGATCACATTTGCTTGCATGCTAAGTCAAAAAGTTGCTACTTTTCCGCTAGTTTTTTTCTTATATCATCTTTGTCATTTCTAATTCCACTCTAGATATTTTATTATCATCACTTCTGATCAAATTAATTTAAAATTTTGCCATATTTTCACTACAGGTAAAATATTTCACACACCTGGTAGAAGTCACTTCTCTGGGGACGCATTATTACACGACAGTCAAGCTTATCGTATGCATCTAATTTAAATTATACTTCCACTAATTTTTATAGAAAAAAAACTCCATAACAATAATTGATTGTATTAAATTGTCTGTTAATTTCAGCGGACTACTACAGAAGACAGCCAAGCTTATTTCTTAAACATCCTTATGGAAGGAGACACAGGCGCCAAGGAATTTACCCCGGGTTTGGTAAGTTCCGAAGAGTTATATCAATTGTTGATGCACAATGCACAATTGTTGATGGTGTTGCGCTAAAGCGTTCGCCTGATGGAACGAAAAGCGGCGGTTCAAAGTTAACCGGCGTCATTGGCGTATTTCTGGGGTGCGGGGGAGGGTTAGGGTTTTTGTTGTAATTGTATTTGTAATTGTAATTGTAATTGTTGTAGCAGTTCTCACATGGGAGTCAGTTTTTTGAACCACTCTACACGTGTTAAAATTCTATGTACATAATACTGTTTTTCTCATTAAATGATGTAACCAAATTATCTATTCAACCAAGGTGAATTAGATTCTTTTGGAACGAACTATGATGGTTCTGGACTCTCACTATATCCCGGATTTGGTAAGTTTATAATAACTACAAAAGTCTTTTTTTTAAATACGTAATCGACATATCATAATAAACTTTAATTTATTTTAATTAAAAAAAACTAGAAAACCTAAGAGCGCACGGCACTCACAGGCCCGGTCAGTATGGCCACGACATGCTCAGCGTTCCAGGTTCAGACAGTTACTTTGGTTCAACTCACTTCCTAGATATTCTGTCAGACAACGTTTGGGTCGTTGATCTCGGCTATCCGAAATACGTTCATGGCATCACCATCATTGGTTCTCCCAGTAGAAGATGTTAGTTTTGCACGTACAAGATATAAACACATACACACATTTTATTTTTATTTTATTTTATCTTAATTTCTCACATCCTGAGTGGTATTAGTAAGGTTACAACGGTAAAAAAACTTTGTTATACAATGGAATAACGTACGATTTGTATATATATATATATATAGAATGCTGGTAGGATTACAGTTGTATGATTGACAATAATTCCAACAGAAGAAACTCTTTTTTATTTTTATTTAGACAACAGTCTTTCCAACTTTGCCGTTCTCGTTACAAATCGTGAAGTCCACCAGTCTCAAAGCTACTTCCAGCCCCAGGAAACCTGCACCGTAGTCAGAGACAACTACCATGGCGGCAACCATAATGGCCACATATCCGAGCTTTCTTCTCTCGCTCGCACAGTCCAATGCCGATCCGGTCCGGTCAGGGGCAGGTACGTCGTAATCCAGCGAGCCGCCAGGGGCATCCCTTTTGACAAGCGGACGATCGTCGATGTCAAAGTTCATTTAGCTAGATATCCAAGTGAATACATACACTGGTTCTTTTTTTATTGTTTATTCACAATTTCTGTGTTTGGCAGAAAACGCTAGAGTAAGTTACTTAATTGAATATTTTTAAACGTTTTATTTTCAATCAATCATTTTTAATATCAAACACGCACTTAAACTAACCAGATCTTTTGTCTATATAAAATAGCCAATTCAATTTCATTAGTTCTAAAAGAATTAAGATAAGCTGAGAACAATTTATATTTATATACAAACATAAAAACAAAAAAATACATAATAGTTTATTTTTTTATTTACAGGAAGCCTATTTGGACCCCGTGGGTTTTTTAGACAGCCATTTGGTACTGGCTATCCGTACGGACGCCACGATTCTGGTTATGGCAAGTTGTATTTTTTTTCTTAAAATAAATTTATTACTAGGTTTATAAAATAAAATATCTCTGTGCTGGAATACTCCCTGTTCTCGGATACTTCGGCTCTAGGGCACGTGTCCTCTGAGTGGCGGATGGAGGAAGCCCTTCCAGGGGGTTGTGCCGAATAATACAGAATAAGTCACCGTGGACCAACAGTATTTAGAAAAACTGCTAATTCTGATAAATTTTTAAAAGTTGATTTTATTAACCGTTGCAGGTGATCTCATGCAAAGACAAATTCTCATGGATCATCCCAGGGGAGCTTATCTCGAAGGAGGCCTACACGCAGGTATTGGCGACTTTTCTAAAATGTCCTTTTTCCTCGCGATAATTGAAAAATGATATACAATCCTACAAAAAACGTATTCTAATCAGTGTTTTGTGCTGTAAATACACACATATAGGAAACATACCGGTGGTTTCACTGTGGATAAATTAAATCGATTTAGGCGCTAAATACGGCTGCCTGCATCGTCGTGGTCTTGACATCGATTCGTCGGTATAACACCACCATTATTTAATCGGAATCTTTATTTTTTATCTTTATCCTGTAGATACAAGTTACTTGCCAGAGCTCTATCCTAGATTTGGTCAGTTGGTTTCAAGACTAAACATGTTTCAAAATTTGTAAACAATGCACGATATTAATATGTTAACGTCGTTTTTCTACTTTTAACAGAGGACGGTTATAGAACAAACATGGGAACACGTTTTAAACGCCCCTACGACACAGGCTTCCTACCTGGTCTATTCCCAGGCTTTGGTATGTTGTTATAATGAAAACCGTTGGCATATTGATTTGCTCGTTTTATTAATCATGAAATTGTTTTGCTTCTGATAGTGGCGCCACTATTCTAAAAATCTGTTACTATTTAGGTGTACCTCCTCTCTCAGTCAGCTAGGTTTTAACAATTCCGCTTCTTGAATTTTTCGAAAGAGTAGAGTATATTCTTCCCCTTTCCGTCATCTACTTTTTGAAATAAAAAGTTTACTAGGTTTAACTTTCGGATCCGGCAACCGATTATTTTTAGAGAAGGGGTTCAACTGAGTACCTTTTCCTTGGGCGCCATGCTTTCTCACTGCTGCTTTGTTCTGCATAGTCGCGCTACTTGGCATTGGTGGACTTGGAAGAGGTCCAAGGGATAAGTCGTGAAGGGCGACGCCAAAGGTTACCGGGTGTAACTGAGTGAAACCATCTTCTGTAACGCCACTAGTTTTTTAAACTGATTGAAATTAAATAGATGAAAAATACTTTCTATTATTGAAATCCTACAAAAAAAGGTTCTGAAAGGTCACTCAATCGTCGCTACGGAAACGAGTTCCTCATTGGTCAAGACTCAGACGGCTACTTGGGTCAATCTGACTTTATTAATATGCCTTCAGACAGTGTCTGGATCGTCGACCTTGGTTCGCCAAAATACGTCCAAGGGGTGACCGTTATCGGGTCAGCAAATCCAAAGTGTGAGTTATGTGACTTATGACAATATTCTTATTCTATTTATTCTTATTCTTATTAAAAATTATCTGTAAAACCTGCAATAACATTGAAAAGTTTGTTGAAATTTTGGCACTTGTGTTTTCAGAGCGCGTACTGTAGATAAATCCATTTGTGTGTCTGTGTGTGTGTGTGTGTGATTGCTGATTAATTTATAGCTGCACACTTACTAGGAATTGTTTGCTATAACTATATCGATGCCATACATTTTTTCATTTAAATTTCAGACTATAGAAGTCTCACTAATTTTGCCGTCCTCGTTACAAACCATCCCGTGCACCACCAACCCGGAGTCTATCACCAATCTCCAGAAACCTGCGCCGTGGTCAGAAATCACCTATCCAGCTTCTCCCTTACTCGAGCCGTCAGGTGCTACCCAGGTCCGATCAGGGGCAGGTACGTCGTCATCCAGCGGGCGGGCCGAGGACTACCGTTTGACAAGAGAGCCATTCGCGATGTTAAAGTTCATCTTGCAGGGCATTCAGGTGACACGTTGTCATAATCTTATTATAAGCTGAATTACTGAATTTTTTAATTCTAGAAGTTCACATTTTTGTTGAGAAAGTTATCTATTGATATTAGTTTAAGCAAAATTGAATTCTCGGCAGTTGGCTACCTGTTGGAACTGCAACCAAAGTTTTTTTTGCAATCAATAATCATTTTAACAATGTGTTTATTTAATTAACTTTATAACCAAAATAAAGTACCTTTACAAAAAATGATTAACTCAATTTAAAGCATGTTAATGCGTTAAATTCAAAAGGATTTTGACGAAAGCCGTGCAAGCCATTCTAAGAAAAACATTTTGAGTCCCATAGCTGCTCTGGAACTAAAACAATATCATAGCTGAATTGCTAATTAAATTTAAAAAAAATATTCTTGAGCTCTTTATTTCTTCCAATGATTAGTTGTGGACTACACAGTGTTATAATTGGTTACCAATTGCACCTGTGTTGAATGATAGCAATTATAAGTTGTAGTTGTTTTAATTTGTGTATTATAATATACATGAATTAATTCAATTATGTTCTTTTTTGGACTCTTACAGTTTTTCATATTTTTTTAATTTGCTTACAGCCATCTTTGGTGGAAATGGAAACCACTTAGGAGGTCTTTATGGTGAACATGGAAACCACTTAGGAGGTCTTTATGGTGGACATGGAAACCACTTAGGAGGTCTATATGGTGGACATGGGAACCACTTAGGGGGTCTTTATGGTGAACATGGGAACCACTTAGGAGGTCTTTATGGTGGACATGGAAGCCACTTAGGAGGTCTATATGGTGAACATGGAAACCACTTAGGAGGTCTTTATGGTAGAAATGGGAACCACATAGGAGGTCTTTATGGTGGACATGGAAGCCACTTAGGAGGTCTATATGGTGGACATGGGAACCACTTAGGGGGTCTTTATGGTGAACATGGGAACCACTTAGGAGGTCTTTATGGTGGACATGGAAGCCACTTTGGAGGTCTGTTTTCTAAAAACGTTTTCAATTAGTGAAAATTTTTATAAGAATGGTGGTGATGATGATGATGATGCTGGTGACAACGAAGATGACAAAGAATAATTTGACTAATGACACTGAGGTAGGTTGGAAACAGAAACGCAGCGGTTAAGTAGGGCAACAAATTATCAGGGAGCACCGAAAATTCAACGAATAGATTATCTATGTATTGGAAATGGCAAGTTGATGCTTTTCCTGGTCATCGATTATTTGTGGAGGAAAGTTTGACTAGCTTTAACAGAAAACTATGAAATAATCTTGGAAAAACAGCAAGCCTCTGTTACATACAGACGACGCCATTCAGTATTTTGTCTTCGGACGCTAACCTTCCTTGCTAGCGATACTATCCTCGACGGTTATTGCTGTGTTTAGTCAGGGTCGGGAAAATAATATAACACGTCTTTGTTAATCTATTCTACAGGCATCTCAAGTGGACTAGGTCACCACTACGAAGGTTATAACAGTAAATCTATTTTAATATAATTTAATAGCTAAATTCGTCTGTCTGTAACTCGATGTATTTGTAATTTGTATAACGTCGACCCATATTTTAAAGAATTTTGGCATTCTTGATCAGCTTTTTATGCTGATTTCTAGAATAAAATTAATTTTCAGATATAAATACTTGTGTTTATTATTTATGCTTTTATTAATTTTTATTTGTCCGGATGTCGTGGGATGTCCGTGGGATATCCGTAGACGTTTTAAAGCTCGGAAAATCATTGTAAAATTCACCTACTTCAAAATAATTGTAGTTTATTTAAAAAAACAAGATAATTTAGGAAACAAAAGTAATTAAAAAATAAATGAAAAAAGCAAATGATAATGACGACAAAAATGTTCATCATTATAGTAAATACAAACATCTTTTGTTTACTTTTCACCAGGGTAGCATTTTTACAATACGAAAAATGTGAAAATATTTAACATGTTTTTAATTTTTGTATTAACTTTCACTTGTTTTTATGCCTGCAGTGCGACTGGTTTTGGTGTTAGTAGATTTGTGATGTAGTGATGATGATAATGGAATTGATTAGTGTCAGCAATCGAGTGCTAATAGTTTTCTTGATTGTGTTACGACTACAGTCGCCATAGCCTAACCTTTGACCCATGAATTTCATTCAATATATGTATAAGTAAATACAATTACTTTAAGAGTCTGAAAATGATTAAATGAGCTTGATTTACAGAAAAAGAAGTCATTTAGGAGAATTAATTTTTAATAAATAAATAATTCTACAAAAAAAGACTGGTAATCTTCTACAGGCATGCCGTTTGGAAGACATGTGCAAGATGTCGTGTCCGTAGACTCCGACAGTAGCCTCGATGAATGTATGTATTCCCGTTGTGGCTAACATTTAAGGCGTTTTCGAGCAAGTTTTTCGCAGATTATTACTACTCTGATCTAATCATGTGTCGTATAATGTCTAGGACATAAAGGTCATAACCATTCTATTCGAAAGTTTTATAGCACTTTATTTGCATAAATATTTGGCTACAATATATGTTTAACTTCAATGGCGCTTTATCCTGTTTTATTTTATTAGCTAAGTTATTAGATATTAACAAATAATGTGGTTTATGTGATAACTTTTGAACCATGGTCTACAGATGAAGAGACACCCTGCATAGGTCAGTCGTGGACCGAAAGATTGGGACGATTCGTCAAACCCATCCTTGGATATTTCAACGTTAATTGAATATGAATATCTAAAGGTAAATATTTTAACTATTAATAGAAACAGGAGAGGGAAAAATTTTGTAGAATGAGACAAACAAAGGTGAACTCGCTCACGGCCCTAAATAAACCACAACGAAAAGAAAATTTTGATCTAAGATACCCATGGTGACAAATATTTGTTATTTGAGGCACTATGATGAAAGGGCAAATTCCTACTTGAAGTGTTTTGTACAGCCAAAAAAAACTTAAAATGAAGTTTGATTGGATTACGAATACCTGATTTTTATTTTTGAATTTTATAAACCGAAATTACAAATTGATCGAAAAATTAGTATGATTATATAAAATTTTTCTATTTCTTTCCAGGTGTCGCTTTTCCAAAGTAGCACTCTGGTTTTGATTGTTGAACAATTTATGAGACGATATCGATTAACTTGAAAACAGTAATTATCGCAGTTTGTGAGAGAAAAAAATTTGTACCGATTTAAATCATTTTTGTATGTGTTTTTTGTCAAAATGTATTTATTTAAATGGTTGTTTGAAGAATAAGAAGAAATACTACATGTAAAGTATTGAAATTATAAATTAAAACTATAATTAAAATAATTGTAACTAAAAATATTTCTCAATGTAAATTGTGAATAATAATAATAATAATAATAATAATAATAATAATAATAATAATAATAATAATAATAATAATAATAATAATAATAATAATAATAATAATAATAATAATAATAATAATAATAATAATAATAATAATAATAATAATAATAATAATAATTCACAAATAATTTTACATCAAAAATCTGATTACACAAGCCAAAAACTAACAATAAAAACAAAAAAATTGAGGAGCTTATAAATGAGAGCGAAAATGAGCTCTAATAAGTGTTTTGTCACATGTTTCTATTCAATTATTATTTATTTATTTATTAAATCATCAGCAGAGTAATATAACTCCTCACCGAAATTACATAAACCAAACAGAATTACAAATCAAAAACCATAACCCTGCAATCTTTCTAGTCATCTTTGATATATTGTATTCATTATTGACAAAATAAGCATAATTGTTTTTCTGGCAGTAGTTTAATCTCATGGCTGCCTGGTTTCTGCAAGTGGCTAGTTGTTACTAGGCCAGAACCGTATCTCTCAGCAGAGCTTGTCGGATTTTTCTGAAAAAATATTTTAATTATAAATAATAATTTACTATGTTCTAAATAAAAAACAAATTAAACACATTTATATAAATGTTTATATAGAAAAAATCAAAAAATTGTCGTTTCATAGAATAAGTAAATACAGATCTTAATTTACTGATATTTTGCTGTAAAATAATTAGAATCGTTTAGTAGTATCATATTAGACACGATCACGTTTGGAAGTATTTCTAAACTGTTCTAGTTTGTAGGTTTATACATTCATTTTTTATGGTCATTCCATTATGACGGTATACCATGCGTTGTACAAAACCTGACTCCAAAAAAGGTCAATAAACTTAACTAACTATATTATTCTGTTAAAAACAGCTACAGAAATTCAGTTTTAAAATGTCTATTTATTGACTGAAAATACAGGTTCTATAAACCTATAAATCAGACACAATAATGAAAAAAAAACTTTGCCCACTCGTTTTGGATTCCCTCTTTTTTGCTAATCATATATCAGTTCCTGATTTATTAAATATTTTAACTATTATTTTAACGCCTTTTATTATTTGTTTAAATAAGATTAGGCAACACTTTTTTTTTAATTGTGAACCTCAATTAGGTTGTAAAAACATTTTACAAGCAGTTTTACAGTCTTGTAACGTGACTGCAGCTGTGTAACTTAAGCTAAATTCTGTTGGCTATGTTTTAGCTCAAAATTAGTCACATTCATTTAGTTAACAATCTAATTAGCTTGAACTCTGAAGTTCTGTTTTAAGGTAAAAAAATGTTTCAACGCCCCGATATCGTTTTTATATGATATAGCAACCTATTAAATAATAATTTAAAAGCTATATAATAATGCCAATCAAAAAATCAGAGGTGCTTCATGTTGCTTCTGCAAACTCAGTAAGAACGAATCGGCTGCAAAACCTGTAGAACTCAGCATAAAAACCACAGAGCCCATCTCCAGCTAGAAACACAAAAGTCCAACGTGAACACCACAAATTGACGGAGCTGTTATTAATTTAAATTTTATTTAATATGTTTTAATTATAAATCTCTGAAAAATGAACATTAAAAAAACAGTCAATACAACAGATGGTCGGGAAGCTTCTATCGACTTGTGATGTTCATATAGTCGCTTTAAATTGTAAAGATAATGAAATCTTGACAAAAGTATAATACGACCTAAATGCCAACACATTTTTTTGTTGAAAAATAAGATTTTATAGTCTACTTGGGTGCTTTTCAGGTGATGCAAAGGAGGCTATCCAGGTTTAAGTTTAGGCTATACGTTTAAGTCACAGACATATTGCAGTCAATTCTGAACACTGCGATAAAACATTTTAAAGTTTAAAAAAATCTTAGCTGTTGATCGATTTATAATAATTACCATCAAACATTTATTATTTTTAGTGCGTTAATGTTTATACTCAATTTATTAAGTGTTTTATTTGTTATTTACTGTATGATGCTAGCAGTAATACCCGGTTTAGATCGGTTGATTTTAGATTTTTCTTGCTGTTTCCTTTATTCTCTTCTTTCTCTCCTTTCCTTTTATTTTTCTCTCTTTCACCTTTTCTTTTTTTCTTCGTTTCTCTTTTTTTTATTTCTTTTTTCTCTTACTTATTTCTTTCTCTTCTTTTTTTTTCTCTCTATTTTTTCAAATGTATTGGAGGATGAAAGGTGGCATTTGGTTTGCTCCTCAAGCAGTTATAATACATAATAAACTTTAAAAATTAAAACTAAAACCAAGGTTTTGAAACTATCCTTTTTTTTATTTTTTGAAAACAACCTTTATGTTACATTTTGATCAATATAGTCCAGCCGTTTGGATTTGTATAAAAACAGACAAACAAACATTTTGAAATCTTTTATATTAACTTCTTCCTTTTTCGCTTCCGGTTTTTCTCTTTCTTTTTTTTCTCCCTCTCGCTCTTTCTCTTTCTCTCTTTCTCTCTTTCTCTCTTTTTTATTTCTCTCTTTTTGTCTCTGTCTCTTTCTCTCTCTCTTTTTTCTTCTTTTTCTCTGCTATTCACGTTCACTGTATTTTTATAACTGTTTTAAAAATAAATTTATTCTAGCAAGAAAACCTTTGAAATACATAAATTAATTGTTTATTTGTTCTATGGTGTTAAACATTCTAACTTCTAACATATAAATTGTTTTGTCATTTACATTCTATGGTCCTGTGGTTTATGCAATAGATGGAGCCTACAAGAAGTTTTTGAAAGTTAATTTAAAAAATTAAAACTTGCTTTTAGGATAGTCGGAAAATTTCATACTGACATGGTATCGTAAAAATATTACTTTTCTGTATAATAAAGTACCTGAAGACTCGTCAGGGACTAGTGAAAGTTATTAAAAGTATTAAATTGTTGGGCGTTATCTATATAATATATAATCCATTATCGCCCAACGCTCTTATCTTCAAAACGGAAAGTTTAGTTTAAAAAAATGTTAATATAAACATTTTAGTTTGAAAAAATGTTAATATAAACATTTAAGTTTGAAAAAATGTTAATATAAACATTTTAGTTTGAAAAAATGTTAATATAAACATTTTAGTTTAAAAAAAATGTTAATACTATTTAATACTATTTTCAACTTGTTAGTACATTAGTAAACGAGGGTTGTTTAAAAAAAATATTTTTTATACTTTATATTATTTTTTATTTTTCAGTGTTTATTTTTTTTATTAAAATAAATATTTTTTTTTTCATTTTTTAGTGTTTACATTTTTTTAAATCTGAAAACGGATTATTGTATTTTATATCATCCATAGAAGTACTAACCGAGCTCGACGTTGCTTAACTTCGTTGATCGGACGAGACACGTGTGGTTTTGAAAACGTCGTTCTTGAAGAGCGTTTGCGCTAAAAAAATCAAACAAACATCAAACAACATTGCAAGTCAATGTAAGCGTTGTAAAAAACAGATAATTCATCAAATCACTTTTTTCACAATAAATATTATCTCCATGGTAAATCTAATTCACAACCGACAATTATTTTCTGTACAAACGACAGCAGGGTTGTATGAAAAAATATCCACATATAGTCAGTGTCGTAGCGTGGGCTTCTATAACAATTTGCTAAAACTCTATACCCTTTTTAGGCCTCCAAAAATAGCTGATGACGGAGGTACTATATCCAGCAATTTTCTAAGACTCTATATACTTTTTCCTCCAAAAAAAGCTGATGATCGGGGAGGTACTATTTCCAAAAAACTTTTAAAACTTTCTTATTATTTATTTTTATAAAAAAAAAAAATTCCAGAAAATTTGGAATCCCACAAAAAGTATTGCTCGGGGCGGATCACCCCTACGCTACGCCACTGCATGTATTATTAATTTTTATTATTATCATCAAAAGCTTTTCAACTAAATAAATCACAAAAGGTAATGACTAATTAATATAGATAATGTTTCTTTGTTTTTTTTGTGTTTTCATTAAAACTAATACTAATATATTATTTTTATTTTATATTAGTTTAAATAAGCTCATAAGCGAATGCCTAGAAAGATGGTAATCGTAGGTAGTTTTTTAAGAATTTTGAGAACTTCTTTTCAAGATTCACTACCTTATTTTTCAAAAATGTATTTTTTGCTCAAGTTTTCGGTCCGTTGTGCCTAAATCAAATCATTTGTAGTCTATCAATCGCATAGGAATAGTAGGGATAAGAATAAGGAACTATTGGCTGGGAAAGAATAGAAAGAGGATCAATTAAGAAAAAAACTAAATAAAGGTTTGTATATGAGAAAATGCCAAAGGAATGGGTGAGACGGGAGCCTGATTTTCAGTTTTCCTCACATTTTTACTTTTGGGTATTTTGTGTGGTGAATGAAAAATATAAATCAGTGTTGATTTCTTTTTTCATTAATATTTCGGAGAACAGAATTTAGTTTTGACTTTTGCAGGTTATCTGAAACTGTAAGATGAAGATGATTCATCTTACGTATTTTCATAATAGTTGTTTATTTTATTTTATTATGTGTGCATATTTTGGTTGTGTTGAAACAATAGTCATTTATGTATGAGTGTATCTGTGTGTATATGTGTGTATATGTGTGTATATATATGTATATATATATGTATATGTATGTATATATGTATATTTGTGCTCCTGTGACATTGTGTGTGCGTATAATTTTTTTATCATTAATGTATATATATGTATATGTGTGTTTGAGTGTATATATACATGGATGGATGTAAGTATATGTATATGTATATATGTATATATATATATATATGTATATATATATGTATATATATATAATTGGTATTGGTCTTTTTCCCTTTTGTGGTCTTCAATAAGAAAATGAGTTGTCTTGGGAGAGA
This sequence comes from Erpobdella octoculata, assembly GCA_963978895.1. NCBI lineage: Eukaryota > Metazoa > Annelida > Clitellata > Hirudinida > Erpobdellidae > Erpobdella > Erpobdella octoculata. Next base: position 1,409,033 of record OZ022238.1, on the reverse strand, counting down.
AATTGGAATTATCAAAAGATTTGTCAGAACCGGGCTAACTTCTACAAAGTGAGATAATTCAGTTTAGAGTCAAGGAAAAGATTATATTCAAGGAAGAATAATAAAGTTAAAATAAATTCGAGAAATATTGTGTTATAAATAACTTCGACTTTAACGTTACGAATCGCTAGAAAGCATATTCCTCTACGTTTACAGAAACTAAACCAGCAAGCTCCATGCTGTGTTATTTGAAAATAGTTTATTTCATCGGTTGATTTACAATTTCCGGAGTCCAAATGTAAACTAATGAAATAAAATCAACAAATACAATTTTTTATCAACATTTTAAAAAACAATATACAGCTAGCAGCTAACATACACAGACACGGGATAGGGTAGCTAAGGCAGCCCTGTTGTATAAATAAATAAATAAATAAATAAATTGACTAAAAGTTTCATTGGCCATTTTTATTCATTCATTTACTTTTTTAAACACATTAAACAATGAAAGAAACAATTTTTTGGCAAGCATAATAAGCTTTCTATTGACAAATCTTTTAATTAAAAATCCCCTTATCTCGATACCCGTTGGTTGGAATATAACCTTAATGCCGAAAGCGTTTGCTTGAATTCTTAGCCCTAGGACGTTGGCCGTTTTTTTTTTTTTGCCAAAGACTTACGCTTATTATACCGTATCGATTCTCTATCTGATCCATCTCAAGTGTGTTCTCAACAGAATATTACACGGTTTAATTATATATTCAAATGAAAATCCGACGCCTTTATTAGACGTAGCTCTCAGCTCGGAGCGTCCGATACAAAAATAAGCTTACCAAATGGGGGACGAAAAGGTCTGCGATAACCCGTCTGGAAGCGATTCAAGAAAAGTAAGAATTTTATTTTAAAATATTTTTGTTGCGTCAGTTTTTAGATTGTTTTTTTTTTAAGAATTAGCTCATAGTCTTTTTTTCAAAGTTTTTGAGAAAAAAAGTAATATAGTAGATGAGAAATTACAAGAAATGCAAGTCTGTTGTAGATATATTTAGATTCTATTTGCATATTGTTTTACTCATTGGTCAAAGCCTGTGACTGACTTGCTCAAGGCGAAACAGAGCTATTCGATGTTTTGAGTATCAAAGATTAGCACATTTTGATTTTGTAAACCAATTTTGGTTCACGTAACAGGTTATTGGTACTGTTTTATTTTTATTTTGATAAGCTATTTTGGACACGTCGTCAGCCCAACTAGTCGACACTCAGCTAGTTGCTAGCCCAACTAGTCACTGCCTATCTAGTCGCTAAATCTACTTACCGACAAACTAGTGCTGTGCGAATTAAAATTAAAACTTGTAATATAGACTTAAATTTTGTTCTGATGAACTTTTTTTGATATTTTCCACATACACGTTATTTAAATAACAATACACTTTACCTTCGCCCACCTCCCGTTATAAGCTTTCTGGCATAAGAATTTTACGATTACGATAAAAGAATTGAAAACAACGTGTGGGTTTTTCCGACATGTTGTCCCCAAAGCTTTGGTGAAATGATGTCTCTGCCGTAAAATAACAAAAAATTGTACAGTTTGATAGGTTTCAGTTTGGCATGAATAGTTTGATTTCAAAATTATGGGTTAATAAAAGAAGGTTGGTCAATGACGGTTGTGGTAGAAGTGAAATTAAAAAACCGCTTTGTGCTAAAATAAAATAAAAAACTGTTGAATAATTTCTAAAAATTTCATTGTAGAGAAAAATTAAATCTATGCAAAACTTTACTGAAGTTATCTTAGCTGTAAATCGTGAACGTCTTTTGTAACAAATGGAAATTATTAGCAAAGGTTTTCAGTATTTTTTTTATTTCATTTAATTATAATCTTAGTTTAAACTTCAATAAAGATGATTAGGATTTTGTGGCAATATCTTGACTAAATTCCCAGCAACTAGTTGGGCTGGCGTCTAGCTGGCCTGGCGACTAGTTCGGCCGGTGACTAGTTGGGTGACGACTATTTGGTCAGCGACTAGGTGACACTGAAAAACACAAATCATGCCAGCTTTTCTGAAACCCATTTCGTTTAATTTGTTTTGGATGCACTGGTGCTGTTTGTAACTATTAATTTAAATTTAAATAATTAAATTTTAATAAAAAAAACATGTTGTGTTTGTAAAGTTAGAGTAATTTTGTAAACATAATAATTCATTGCACAAAAGACACTTTCAAGAAGAAACGAATCCATGAAAACCTGTGTTCAGCTAGCAGTCTTGTTCCTGCTAATAAATTGCAACAAGCTGCTTCAAACTGCTGAAGGTGAGACCGCACAAGTTTACATCTCCAACTGATAATTTGTTATTAATTTTCAAAGTTTCAATTTAGCTTTCAACGCAATTATTCTTTCGAGGCAATAAATCAAAGTGTCCGCCAAAACTAAATTCTCCCATTTATTTTTCAGTATTTCTTTTTATATTTATAGTTTAGCTTAATTCATTCAACCATACAGGTGCAGTACCTCCATTATTTTTAGTAAGAACGTCTTTCCAAGTAACTTCCCCATGGGAAGAAAAACAATCTAGCGGCTTCTGGTTTTTCGACTTCAACGAGCCGAAGTTCGTTGAAAAGGTCACGATTAGTTATTGCTGGTGCGACGGCTGCAACATGATCGGTCAGATGATTTTTTTTTATTTTCTAAAATGATAGTCCAAGTATATGTTAGGTTTTATTAATTAGGATTTTTCTATCTAAAAATATTCTTAAATTTAATCTGCATTGCTTTACCATCGCAAAGTGGGTAGCTTTCTATTTTGTTTTTCTGTTCTTACACACTTTTACTTAACTTGACTTCTCTGTCTGTCTTTCTATCTGTCTGTCATCAAATTTTGCAATCGATTTTAAACTAACTTTCCGATGAGCTAGAGACTTCAAAATTTAAGCATACCTCCAAACTGATTAACAATGCATTCTATCAAATTTTCGGATCGATTGGACAAAATTCAATTAAATAATTATTTGTGATATTTTCGTCAAACTATTTATTGTCTATGCTTATAAGTTTGTTGTTTATGTATTAAAAATAGAAAAGTGTGTTTTTTTTAAAAAAACTTTGTTTTTGCTTCACTTGTTTCCAGTTTTATTAGCCTCATCTACTTGAGTCATAGTTTTTCTTATGCTTTTGTGTGTGTCTGTTACCAACCATTTATTTCATAAAATCATGTTGCCTGAAATGCACTTGTAATTTTACCAATCAAACCACATTCCTCCCCGCTATTAAAAAAATTTAATTTTTCCTGTTTAGCTTGTAAGCGTCTGCACAACGCGTCTGTAAAATTCTTTTGTTTGAAGATGCTTAAAATTACAATTTACAACTTACAGTTTACAAAAACAAACCTTTTATCAATTCTTTTTTAATCTTTTATACTTATTCTTAACAGAAAAGCAAAAATCTACAGTCGAAGCTGAACTCCGTGATCGCTCAACAAAGAAGTGCGAGGAAATGCCAGACCAGTGGTTATTGACGTACGACAGTAGTGTTGAATACAACTGCAGTTTCGTCACTAACAGAGACGACATTACAAAAATAATTATCCGCGGTAAGACCAAGCCATTGCACCAGAACAGCATTAGAAGTGTCAAAATTAATGTCCGTTACAACCATGGTGAGACGTTACTGTGTTTTAATTAAATTAATTTTATAGCTTAGTTAGTGTCTTCGGTTGCAGTTTTTTCAATAACAACAACAAAGTACATTCACGTGACAGTTTTGCTGGCCAATGAGATGATCAGTGGTTGTCGTCGTTTTTTAACAAAAATGATTATTCAATGTTTAATTACGTTAATCAGCCAAATAGAATTTAGCGTTAAAAAACCCATGTGTCTATTAGGTGTGTAAAGTTAGCTACATAAAGGTCAACTAGGTAAATAAAGGTCAGTTATGTAGGTACAAAAAGGTGAACTAGGTACATGAAGGTGAATTAGGTACATAAAGGTCAATTAGGTACATAAAGGTCAATTTGTTACAAAAAGGTCAATTAGGTAGTGGTGGTGGTGGTGGTGGTGGCTAAGCGGTAAAGGTGGTGGTGGTGGCTAAGCGGTAAAGCGTTCGCCTGTCGCCTTGTAGGTCGGCGGTTCGAATCTCACTGGCGTCACCATCGTAGCTCCCTTAAGCAAGGAGTTTACACGCATTGCTCAGGTTGATGTCTCGCGGGGTTAACAACTCCTTTCACTAACCTTAAAAAAAAAAAAAAAAAAAAAAAAAAAAAAATTAGGTACATAAAAGTCAATTTAGCACAAAAAGGTGAATTAGGTACAAAAATGTCAATTACGTACAAAAACGTGAATTAGGTACAAAAAGGTCAATTAGGTACAGAAACGTCAATTAGTTACAAAAAAAGTGTATTAGGTACATAAATGTTTTCTTACGTTTCAGTTGTACTGGTTCATTTTTTTTAAATTCGTTATGTCCGTCTAGTTAAATGGTTACGTTGTTGATTACTACAGCCACGGTGGACCTGGTCATCAACAGTTTTCCCAGTTCGTCAATCATCCAAGACCCGATCGTCCCGGCCTATTTGGACATTTCGCCTTGGGAAAGCAAAGATCCGAGCGGTATGATTGTTTTTCCACTGGAAGAGCGAAAGAATGTCATAGAAGTCATCATCACCTCGGGAAAAGGTTTGTGATTTGTTACAACTTTCATTCAACTTAGTCTGTCGAGTCTCTTAAAAATTTTTGATTTTAAAACCAAATTAATTGACATTCTCAGCATTAGTGTATTTGAACTAATAAATGAATAGCAACAACAGCAAGAATTTACAAAAAAAACAAAGTTTTTAAAAACACACTTTTATCTTTTTAAATTATGCAAATCGATTTCTAAATGCAATAATAGTTTACCATTGTTTATAGTAGTATTGTAGCGATCATTTCAATAGATTTTGTCATAGTCATTATCACCTAAATGCTCATTTAATTGACGCAAGCGCCATCTAGGGAATAATTTTAAATGCGTTACTAAATAAATATTGAACCTATATGAAATAATGAATAAATCGCTTCGAAAACTAATAAATATGGTTTTCGTAAGTGGCTAAAGTCTATGCTGAAAATTTTCAAAGTTCTAAATAATCTAAAAGTTTGTAAAAAACCAATTCAAAATTTTTACCACAGACAGTCAGGTTGAAAACAAGTGTGTAGAAAGGGGATTGTGCAGAGGCACGGTCCCGCCATTGGGGATGCTAGGGATACATCACCCACCAGATGAAGTGCACTAATTTTTTTTTCATTGAAAATATTAGATTATATCTATTAACAAACAACAAATGGCAAAGGAGTACTTTAATAAAAATATATATATTTGTCTCGTTGACAAAAACAAATTGTACTTCACTAATAAGTTAAGCAGTTTCATGGAGTTTAAGGTTGACGACAATTCTTCCTAACTTTTAGTAAACCGTTTTGTAAGTAATAAATCTTATTTAGCAAGCAGAGTGAACTAATCTAGTGTAATCTAGCTCATAAATAAATAAATATATGTTTTATTTTCAGAACCAATCAAAAGCCTTGTAATAATGACTTTCGATGATGATTCAATCGACATTTATGAACTTTATCGAAGAAATAAACCCATAGACGTCGTAACAGACAAGATCATATATTCTCCAACCGAAGGAGAAACCGTTCCATCGGGTGTAAGCAAAAGGTTCAAGTTGATTCCAAAAGCAAGAACTGTTTCGGGAATACTTTTGACCACCGTTGATGGTGTATTCAAGCCGAATACCGTTAAATACGTGGAGCTCATCGTAATAGATCACGGCAAAGTCGTTAAAAGTGAGTAAGATAATTGTTGAAAACTCGCGAAATTATCATAATTTTGTATAAAAAAAATTTTTATTTAATTAAAAGTTATTTAGAAAATACCCTAGTTCAAAAAAGTTGGTTTAGTTTTCCCAACACTTTATCATAAACGAGATAACAATGTTATTATTGTTATTGTTATCGTTATCGTTACCGTTATCGTTATCGTCATCGTTATCGTTACCGTTATCGTTATCGTTATTGCTATTGTTATAAAATTTACAGCATTGTATTATTATAACATTGTAGCTCCCGCGCTCCTACCTTACTTTGGGTTTGAGTCGGGTACCTGTGACTTCCCATCATTCACACTACATATAATAATAATAATAATAATAATAATAATAATAATAATAATAATAATAATAATAATAATAATAATAATAATAATAATAATAATAATAATAATAATAATAATAATAATAATAATAATAATAATAATAATAATAATAATAATAATAATAATAATAATAATAATAATAATAATAATAATAATAATAATAATAATAATAATAATAATAATAATAATAATAATAATAATAATAATAATAATAATAATAATAATAATAATAATAATAATAATAATAATAATAATAATAATAATAATAATAATAATAATAATAATAATAATAATAATAATAATAATAATAATAATAATAATAATAATAATAATAATAATAATAATAATAATAATAATAATAATAATAATAATAATAATAATAATAATAATAATAATAATAATAATAATAACAAAATCACTGCTGGGATGTTCACACCGTGTGTCTACTAAATTATAGGCAAACCTGTGAAACTGATCGTTGACGTGCCAAATGACAAAGGTGATGACCAACAGCCGATTGCCCCAAGTGACTTGATTCATAAAGAAGTTGACAAACGTCCCTCTTGGGTCATTGATTATGGAGTTCCCGTGTACATCACAAGTGTTACGGTAACCAGTTCAAAAGACAAAAATAGTGAGTTACGGTTATGACGATTACAATTTGAAAATAAATCTTTTCTTAAAACTTCAGTTGTTTATTTTTATTTCAAAGTCCTATAATTATTTTAAAAAAATAGAATTTTTTATGTTCTACTTTATATTAATACTAGTAGCCCTCAAGACTCAAGCAGAGCATCTTTCACATTTGATTGTTGATTACAGCAAGCTCCTACTTGACCACTGGTAGTTTCACGCAATTGAGCCCATCACTGTACAGCCCACTCGTCCTCTAACTTTCTAACCCTTTTCAAATTTCTAAACAGAAAATTAATGCTTACACAAAACTGTCTGATTTCTATGCGTTTAAGCTTTTTTTTCTTCACAGTCTCCTCCATAAACCCCATGGCTAGTGCCAGTTCGTAATTTGGCATAGTCACTTGAAACAGGATCACCTATACGGCCTCGTTAAACGCTTTAAAGCACATCACACATCCTGTTCTTCAATCTTCGTAACATCATTTCTTCAGCCCCATTGACCACAAACAGTTTGATCGTCCCGCATTCAAAGCTTCTTTTCTAATCAATCCGGAAATCTTTCCGGGAGCTCCAACAACAACAACAACGCAAACACTTCATTGATTTTTTTTAACTTGATTAAGAGGCGCTGGTGGCAGAGCGGTAGAGCGTTCGCCTGTCGATCGTTAGGTCGGCAGTTTGAACCTCGCCGGCGTCACCAGCTCAACTCCCTTAAGCAAGGAGTTTACTCGCATTGCTAAAGGGGTAGGCGCCTATAAATGGCTTCCTCTGCAGGTACCCTTTCTCGCCTTCGAGCAAGACTTGTCTTGGAAAAGGCGTTGTAAAAGAGAAATAAAATAAATAAATAAATAAATAAAATAAACTTCTGTGAAGACTATTTACAACGCTGATGACCCTGTTGAAAACACACAACACCTTGCATTTAGTCACTTTCCCTTGACCACAACTAATTTCTGAGTTTCCTGAGCTATTTCTTCAAGCCAGAATCCAGCCATGGGTCAAACAGTAATGGCAAAAACAGTTGCCTTTCCGGTGTCTGAATAAACTTGTACAATTTCCTCACTTTCTTTGGCACAGAGCACCGCTGATTTCTGCTAAGCAAGAAATGGCTCTTAGAAACCAAAGTTAAATAAAAAAAAAATAAAATTAAAATATATATTTTCTAATCTGACTTTTATATTTAAATTTAAAATAATTTAAATAATCTATGCATTTGTACTAACGATTTTGTTTAAACAGAAAAATTCCCGAAAACTCTAATCATTTTGGTGTCGAACGACACGACCTTGACGAGTAGATCGAGCATCGTACAAAATCCGAAAACATTACCTGTGATTATTTATCACTCTGAAGATGATGTTCCGAAAGGAATCGCGCACACTTTCCCGGTCAAGACACCTGTCATTGGGCGGTTCATCATCATCAGCACGCCGGATAAAACCGTGGTGAAGGAAACCATTGCACAAATAACATCGAAAGTTATCCGAAATGGCAAAGTTCAAATAGGTAAGATAGTTTGTGTGCGAGCGTGCGTAATTGTGTGTGCGTGTGTGTGCGTGCGTGCGTGTGTGTGTGTGTGTGTGTGTGTGTGTGTAAGTGTGTGTGTGTGTGCGTGTGTGTGTGTGTGTGTGTGTGTGTGTGTGTGTGTGTGTGTGTGTGTGTGTGTGTGTGTGTGTGTGTGTGTGTGTGTGTGTGTGTGTGTGTGTGTGTGGTAGCGGTGATAGTGACAGTACCACTGTTTTCGAGGTGATAATGAAAACGACAATTCTGGTGATGATGATGATAATGATGGTATTAACGACGACGACGTTATTTATGTGTTAGTAAATAAATAGCGCTATATAAATGATGATTGACTAATTATAATTAAAAATAATTATTTGATTACTTGATTAATGAAAACGATCAACCATCTGCGTCATTTTCAAATATCAGACATTTTCTTTTATAGATTTTATTTAAATACATTAAAACAGTGATCGTCGAGCCTGTCAAGCCAGTCAAGCCCACCACAACCATGCGGCCTACTGTACAGTCTGACGAGCCTTACAAAACTACCGAAGCCAGCATTGAGATCGTAACTAGAAAACCTGCCACAACTAAGAAACGTGTTTCAACTACAAAAAGTGGCGACCCTGGCAGTGATGATAAGCATGGGAAAAAAGATGAACCTCCCGAGCCTAGCATCGACACCACCACTAGAAAACCTGTCCCAACTAACAAACGTCGTATAACTACCGAAGGTGACAATGAAAATTTCGACAAAGACTTTAAAACTACGGAACCAAGCCATGGCATCACCACTAGAAAACCTGTCACGACAAAACAACGTCTCACGACTACCCAACGTGCGAAGACGGATGACAATAACGACGAAGAATTTGAGCCTACAAAACCCAACCGTGGCATCGCTACTAGAATACCTGCCCCAACAAAAAAGCGTCTCACGACTACCCAAAGTACTGAGTCAAATGACAATGAGTTTGTGCCTACAGAACCCACCGATAGCGATCCGGATGATGCTTTTGATGATCCAGATACAACTGGCCCCATCGTAATATTTCCATCAGATCTGACTGGTAACGAAGACCCCGACAGCCCTTCGTCCAAAAAGCCATTGAACAGTCAAGTTGAAATCGATCTCATTTATCCGCAGAACGTGATTTCAGTCAATATTGAACCTAGCGTGCTGCCCGACCCCAAAATACCTGGTAAATGTTTACTTTATTTAAGTGATTACACTATTCAACACGTTTCAATGTTTTACTCTGCCGTTAAGCGACTGCAGGAACGCTACTTCACACTCCCAGAAATTCAACTCGCCATTGCGAATGTAATTTTATATAATAAGTAAAAAATAGAGTCTCAGCTGGCAAAAATTAACAGAGATTGCTAATTTTAACGAAATTTGAATTAATCAATTAAAAATTAACTAGTTTTATGTACCAATAATTTTTTTTTTTTTTTTTGTCACCTAGGTTTTGCTATTTACGTTTTACAAAATCACGACGACGAGCCCAGTGAATTTAACCTCTGCTACACTTCCGGAGATAAAACTTTGAAAAAAGAGGGAAATTATTTGTCTTGCAAGAAGCCAATACGTGGCAGGGTCATTTTGATAAAAGGAACCAATCATCCGGTTAACCAGCTGGCATTGGGAAAAGTAAAAATCTTCTACAAGAAAGGCTCTAAAATTGTTTACTGTTAGATTTTTTCTTTGCGGTATAAGTTTATTTCACTTTTATTACTCAACTTTGTAGCAGTAAAATAGAAAATTTTTTTAAATTAAAAATTCAATTTTAATTTCCACCAGCTTCGGTAATCGTGACTACAGAATCAACGATTCAATTCTATACCACATACACCATTCAAACCATCAGCAAGAAGATAAAGCCGTACGGTTACATCACCTTCATTTCCACTCAAGAGTTTGACCAACCCAGACCCAAGGGCAAATTTATTTTCGACCTTGGCAAACTTACAAAAATAGAAGGATTTGTAATCTATCCAGAAAAAAATTCTAAAAGTTTGTTGCCATTTTTATCTTAAATTTGTGCATTTTAAACTTAAGTTTGTGTATTTTTATTTCAAGTTTGCTGTCATTTTAACATGCTTTTATTAACTTTCACTTGTCCTGATGTCCATGGGATGTCCGCGGACGTTCAGAAGCTTGGGAGCACATTATAAAATTAACCAACTTAAAAAAAAAGAGTTTAATTTAACATAAATAACCATAAAAAATTATTGAAGCAAAAATTATTAAAAAATGTTTTCAATTTTTTGAATTAACTTTTGCTTGTTTAATTTATGTTTGTTATCATTTTCATCTTAAGTTTGTTACCATTTTTATCCTAAATTTGTTGTCATTTGTATCTTACGTTTGTGCATTTTGTATAGTATAGATAAGCAATGTGTCTGTGTAGTGGAAGCAAAGTGAAACGCGGCGAGGTATTGATAGAAAAATTTAATTACAACTAAACATGTACTTTTTTCTGTCTGGAAAAGACTAGAAATAAGATTCAACAAATTCATTGTTCAACTGCTTAAGCAAATCTGCGTGAAAGTAGCTTACCGCCAAAATTTTAATTAGTTACAGCACATCATATAGCCAGTTTTATTTCGATAGATTTGCAATGTTTCAAACGTATTAAAATGGTATTTTTATAAATCTGTCTATTAAATTGTTAATTAACCAACATTATTATAAGCTATTAAAAACTTTTTTTTCATCGAACCAATTAATTCGACATTTTGAAGATCGAGTTGAGTTGAAAGAATTCAGCTTGTCCCCAGTTGATGATCCTCTGGGCAAGCCAAAGAAAACGGTAATCTTGTTCAAGACTAACCAGACTCCTGAACCAGGAAAACCAATATTGCTGGCAAGCTACCCGAAACCCGTGGTAACTAGATACCTGATAATGTACAAGAAGCCGGGCCAGGGTCTCAGTCCAGACGTTATCGACAGAATGGTTTTTATCTCGTCTCCTCAATCAATAAGTCAGTATTTTTATACCTAACATCAGATTTTTTTTATTAAATATATTTGTAGAATTTCATCAGATTAAAACCAGTTTTATTTGTTTTATTGCGACAGTTTCGTTTGAGTCGGCGCCAGAAAAAATGACTTCATTAGCTCTCTACAACAAGCGGCCGAATAAAGTTTACCAGATAACAATTGAAAAACAGCTGAAGTATGTCGTTCAAAAAACATACTGGCAGGTGGACCTTGGAGATATCTACAAAATTGCCACACTTTCTTTACCGCTGGACCAAACCGTCATAAGTCAGTACTCTTGTTAAAACTCACGTTATTAGCTCTATTGTTTTCACTTTTCAAAAAGAATTACAAAATTAATCAAGCTCTGGTCATTTCTTAACCAAATAATAACTAAGTTAAGCAGCTGTAAATTTGTCAAGAAAACTCTGATTGCTCAACGAGACGTAGTGGTTTAGGGGTTTAGACCGGAGTACCCGAGTTCGATTCCAGGTTCGGGCACTCATTGTCCTTGAGCAAGAAGCTAACTCACATGTGCTCTTGGTGCTAGGTTAGCTGAGTTGGTACAGTGTCCAACTCACAATCGCTACCTAGTAGCCTATGTTATCGGAAAACTTAACGGGCAAAATCGTTTCTCTCATTGGGGCATGTAAAAAAACAGCGCCTCTAAGCTCTGTAGGAGGCGCTCTATAAATGACCACATTACATTTTGTTACATCATTAACAAGCATATATTTGAACTATCCAACAGCCTCTTCGGTGACTCTTTTTGAGATCTTAGTACTTGACGAGGAATTCACAGAAGAAACTAGGCCTGACGTTAAACACGTCTGCTTCATGTACTCTGGCTCACCAATCAAACCCTCGAGTACCCCTCGCAAGTTGAAATGTAGCCCCACGCCACGCGTTGGAAGGTGAGGTTTGAGTTTAAAATTCAGTGGCCCGTGTTGGTGGTTTTTTCTGAGACGCTGCTAAACAACATCTAAAACGAGTGAAAGTTATTTTAAAAAAAATAAAAACTTACTTTTTTAAAATAGCTAAAAAATGTCCACAGTGATATCATATCGTAAAAATAAAACCCCGGTAGATAGTAAACAAAAGTTGTTTGTAGTTACTATGACGATGAACATTTTTTGTCGTCTTTATGAAATGCTTTTTTAATTTATTTTTTAATAAATTTTGTTTTTAAAATTTTATTATTGTTTAATTAAACTATAATTTTTGAAGTACGTGAATTTTATAATGATCTTCCGAATTTCAAAACGTCCGCGGACATCCCATGGACATCCGGACAAATAAAAATTAATAAAAGCATATAATGACAAAAATATTAGCTCTTGCATTGCATTTCTTAGATTGATTTTACATGAAGCTAAATCTTGTCTAATTTGTAACTACTATATTTTTCAAATGCTCTTATTTAACTTCATTCGACTGTTGGTCACGGACCAATCAAGCAAATCAAACCCATTCCAATAGATGTTTTTAACGTAGACACTAGACTACTGCATGAGCCGATTATGAGCTATTTCATCTATAGAGCATAAAATCGTGGTGTGTTTGATTTTTAATAACTCCAGAACCAATTAAAGAAACGGCATAAAATTCAGGATGGTAAACAATTGTCACACAGAACAGGTTAAAACAAATAAAGGAAACCTTTAAAGAATGAGAAAACACCTAAAAAATCCGGGCAACGCCGGAAGACGTTGTTAACTAAAAGTAAAACAAGATATAAAAAAATTGTTCACTCACTAATGTGGCGAAGCTTAGCTTTCATTTAATACTTATGATGTTTTGATCTTGTGTATTTGTTGGTTTTTATTAAAGTTCCGTTTGCTTGAAAGGTACGTCATTATATATGCACCTGAAGACTTCAAGCCGACGAAGTTAGGTGAAGTTGTCATTGGTCTCATGCAACCCGACGAACCAGAAATAGGTTGGGTGTTATGTTATTACTTTTTAGGCATTGAAATGTTTAATTAAAAAATAATTGAGATAGAAATCCGCTATCTAAACTAAATGAAAAAAATGAAAATTATACAAAGGTCTTATAGGAAAAAAATGTTTAATTAATCAATTGTGGTTATTTGTATCGAAGTGTCAATTCGTGCGTCTCATTTGAAGAAAAAACTGACACCCAAACCACGACCACGACCACAACCACAACCACAACCGGACGATGACGGTGACACCGTGCCAATTGTTAAAGATGGCGTAGGGTACTGGACTTATAGTTTGGATGGCAACTTCGTACTTACCCAAGCAATCGTGGTTTCTGAACCTCGTGAGCTATTGTTTTTCTTGCGGAATTTTAATCGGCATGGTGATAGTAGTGATTTATAACTCGTCAAAGTGACAGATTTTCTTTAATATTATCATATACATCAAAGACGTCATTTCAGCAAAACTTAAAAAGGGCAACATGTTTAAAGGGCCCCCATGTTCCGCAATTTTTTCTCCTGATGCTATTTGTTTTCTCAAAATACAAAATAACTGGTTACCAGGTTGTCAAAAAGGGCTCAGTGGCCCACTTGAAAATCAGGTGGCCTACATCAAAATCTGCAAAAACTAGAAAGGGTTTACTTCAATTTCAGGGAGAGACCCACATCAAAATCGGAAAGGGGCAATTCTAATTTTTAATGCATTCATTAAATTATATTTTTATTCTTTTTTTGGTAATAGTTTTTCAATAATAGCAAATAATTGTTGGGTTTCACAGGTCCGATAACTAAGAATTCTGTGAAAATATACATCGGGAGCAAGTCGATCATGGATGTTGTTAGAAACGACAAACTGGAAGAGGAGAGACCTGCCGTAGGAACCACGTGTAAATCCAAGCTAAAATTGGGCAGGTTGAAGTTCTACTGTCCTAAAACGAAGGGCGTCAAAAAGTACGTCAACTTCGAGATCGTTTTGGACAACGAAAACGATGGACCGGAGACATATAACATCAACATGACGCAAATGTCGCCGTCAGAACTCAAGCAAGATGGTCAGTGGATTTTTTTGTAAATACAAACTTTTATTCAGGTTACAATCTCTGTTTGAGTGTGTGTCTTTCTCTGAACGCAAATTTTAAAATTTTACCAGCTTTTTGATTAGCTAGGAAGCTGAAACTTTCAGCATAACTTTATTTTGAATGACAATGCATGATTAAATTAAAAAAAAGTAATTTGAACATCTTTCGTATTTCTAAGTCGAGTGTATTTGAAAACAAAGTTTGTGTTGAAAAACTAGTTTTTTTCTTCACTTGTTTTTTTTCTCTTTCTCTTTCTATCTGTTTCTCACATCCATTCTTGATAGTGATGGTTAAGAACAATGTATATATAAAAATGTGTACGTTACTTTAGTAAAATAATAACTTCTAGTGTATCTAATTTTTTGATTTTTTTTGTAGAATCCGTAATGGTCATCATTTTTTTTATATTCCAGTATATGCATCATTACATTTCGGAACTCAATCCGTGGAGTCATCAACCGTTTATTCAATGACCGGATTGGATGAGCCAAAGATCATTAAAGAAATTTTAGTAACTTCCATTGGAAATGGTAGGTGTCGATAGTATTGAGAGACGATAGTTGTTGCTTAGCATTAGCATTTTTAAATCCCACCATTTGTTTAGTTTTGTGTAAATTCTGCTCTTTTCGAAACTGACCTCAATAAAGTTGATAGCCGTAGTGGCGCTGGTGGTAAAGTGGTAAGGCATTCGTCTGTAGAATGGTAAAATGGCTTTTCAACTTCTGCCATCATCAGCCTCAGTATAGCTGTGGGCAGATACCTATAAATAGCTGCTTCTGGTCGTTTAATGAAATAAGCCCACAAGTAATTAAAAATTGAGTCAGTGAATTTTGGCCTAGACGTCTGACAACTAACACCACGTTGAACGCTGCTCAACTTTGAGCTCCTGCTGCCAGGATGACTATCTGACATTTATTTGCAAAACAAATGTCTTGTGGCATCTTTTAATTTGTTTTTTATCGTTTCTGTGAGTTCAATTTTTTACGCGTTAACGCAGATGCAATTGACTGGAACGGCATCAAAATATTCGTGTCACTGAAGAAAGAGGCTCTAGATCAAAAGCACCCGTTGGAATGCAAAAGGAAATCAATTATCGACAGAAAGAGCGCATTGTTCGGCTGCCCGATGACAACCGCTGTGAAGTAACATACGTTCTGACAAGATTACGTTAATGGTCATCATCGATCACTATGACCATTATGGTCATAGTCATGATAATAATGATGATGATGATAATAATGATTATGATCATGATGATGGTAATTGTAATGATAAAACATTATCGATAAACATCTCAGGTACGTTTATGCCAATGTTCCCAAACACGCAAAACTAGAATTGACTTTTAAAGGCAAATATGGTCTAGTGATCCGTGAGTTAAAAAACTTTTTTATAGATTCGAATAAATAAGCAATTTAAACAAATAAAAAAATCTAAAAACATTTATTTATGGTTAAGTTAAATATTTAGTAAAAATGGTTTTAAAATTATAGCATTAACACCAATTTTTCAAATGCCATTGCAGATAAATCTACAATAAACCTTCACGACAAGAATGGTCTGTAGCTATTTTTAAAAAAACAATTTTTTGCATTAAAGTCAAATTATGAATTGTTTTTTGTATGAAACAGCAAAGGATAAGTTAACGTTTTTATAACAACTTCTGAAAACTTAGCTCACAACGAAGAAGAGAGAGAAGATAGAGACGACTCATCCGTCAGGAATGCTGTGTTTCTTCAGAAAGAATACCCAATCAAATTCGTCGAGATAAATGTAGTCAACGGTGAGTTTCGGTTCTGTACGAGTCTATTCTCTGATTTTTAGATTTGTAAATTTACACGTTGGCAGGCAAGTACGACATGGAGCAATTCCAGATTTTTGTCGCCAACTCCGCATCGAAGTCGGACGATGAAGAGATTTGCACAAGACAGTCCAGTTCGTCCAAAGGAGCTAAGTTTAACTGCGGAGGCAAGCGTGGAACTTACATCATAACGGAACCCATGGCAAAAGGTTTAGAGTCAAACAGTGCAAAGTTTGAAGCCATCGTCCATTTCAGCAACAGCCAGAAAACAGGTTAGTAATAAATTACTATATGAGTTATCATAATTTTCCAGTGCATGAGTGGTTGCTCCAAAACACAGCAGACATGCGTACGTTCGCGCTCACGCACGTACATAGATACATACATACATACATACATACATACATACATACATACATACATACATACATACATACATACATACATACATACATACATACATACATACATACATACATACATACATACATACATACATACATACATACATACATACATACATACATACATACATACATACATACATACATACATACATACATACATACATACATACATACATACATACATACATACATACATACATACATACATACATACATACATACATACATACATACATACATACATACATACATACATACATACATACATACATACATACATACATACACACATACAAACAGAAATACAGACATATAAAATTATGTATGTTTGCTAATCAAT
Source organism: Erpobdella octoculata (assembly GCA_963978895.1). NCBI lineage: Eukaryota > Metazoa > Annelida > Clitellata > Hirudinida > Erpobdellidae > Erpobdella > Erpobdella octoculata. The sequence continues at coordinate 1,392,169 of OZ022238.1, read as the reverse complement.
TATATTTGTTTTTCTACAGTCAAGTTCAGCATGACGATGAATCTTTAAAGCGTCCCTATCGCACAAAAATGACCAATCTTCAAATAATTGAACAAGATGATATCTAGTTATCGTATTATCTGAGACATATTAACTAATTTATTGCTTATCAATCGATCAATAATAGCAACAAATTTATGTTTTGAAAATAAACATAAACAAAATCTAATGCGTTCTTCTCTGTACAATAGATATGGGACTGAATGATATTTTTAATTATTTATTTTATTTATAACGTTATAAAATAGCAGGGCCAACGGTCACTCACGCCATTTTAATGGCAATATAAACAAAAAAAGAGTAATTGAGCGTTCAAACAAAAAAAATCAAAAATGAAATAAAAAAGGAGACGCAAAATATCGGTTTGGTTCAACGTTTAAGCCACATGCAAAAACGAGGAGCAACGAAACAACACAAACAGGCAAATCAGATCAATCACCATCATCGACAATTCTACCATCATCACCATCCTCTTCATCGACACCATCATCATCGCTCAACATTATCCTTGTCATTAACCACTCTCACGTCATCATCATTATCACCAACATCAGATACAAGAGAATAATCACTGTCGCACAGTTTCATTAACTGACAACTTGAGCGACAAGGCACTTGAATTTCGATAAAAGAACATGTCCAGTTAGGGGAGCTACAGGCAGCAACGATCCGGTTAGAGAAAAAATATTTGGTGACATCGACAGAAAACAAGCTGGCTCGCAGTTTATAGCAATGACCCCTAGTTGATGGATATTCGGAAAGGTGCAAACGCTGAGCTAAATCAGTAGCACAAACAAAGGTCCAACTGTTTTTTATTTCGTCAAGTTTTATTTTAAGTATTTTAAGTTTTGACAGTTATATACAATTAAAATGTTTTTTGATGTGGTAACTAATTATAAAATTGGTGTTTGATAGTGGAATTAATAATTGTGAGTATTATCTTAATACATATCGTTTTACTGTTAGTTTTAAAAGTTCAACAAATGCTAGTCATATCATTAAACATTTATACCTGCAGAAAAAATAAAAAAAAGTACCAATCTATTTATATATGTATATGACAATGTGTTTGTGGTGTGTGTAACTGTGTGTGCGTGTGTGGCTATAAGAAAAACTAGTGGTAGTACCAAAGTCAGTGAAGTTTGGTCAAAGCTTGGTTATTGCTGGTTGCAATGAAGGTTGGTTAACCGGCCCTGGCCGGCAGGTTTTTGTTCGAGCAGTTGTTGACACCAACGTATGCTTAAAAATTGATCAATACCACTTCTTCCTATGAAATGAAATCTCAAAAATTTGATCATTATTTTGATATTATGTTTTTTTTTTAAATTTAACTACTATGTATGTCCATCCCGAGAAAAAACCATATGTTTTTGGCTTCCAAGATCATCAGGCTGAGTTTTGATTCCAGAACGGAATTCCTGACACAACCCAGTTGTAGTCGAGCAGATAATTGAGGTTCCTCATCATCGTTTTTTTATGTTTTCATTGACTGCAAAGTGCAAATATAAACGTATGTGATATGGAATTTTTCAGAAATATCTCGGAACAAAAGTGGGTACAAGAAGTCTCAAATAAGTCTCAAATTGTAAATGATGGCCATGTTGACTGTTAGTAATACTAAGTAATTAGAAGAATTATGACACTTTAACAAAAATGAGCAAAAAATTAAATATTATTAAAAATTGCTACCTAAATACACAAATTTTAATAGCACAGTTTTTATGTAAAAAATGCCATACTTTTAATGTTCTCAGGAAAACTTTTTTTTTCATTAGACCGGAGTTCTTGTTTTTGTTCCATCCATTGTAGTTGAAATTGCAGGTCTAAAAAGGTGGAGATAACGTAGATCTCTAAACCGTATGGTAAACTCATCACAACGTAGTCATCTTTATTATTAGTCGCATCTTGTTGCAGTCGCTTGAACATTCCACTAAAACGACGATTCGATGAAACTAACAATGATTTTGCTACTGGTAGACAATATTTCATGCGCTACTGTTGAAATATTTTTTTCAGTTGATTCCTCAGTGACAAAACTGATGGCAATGTTTTGCTGATTGTTGCCATTTTTTTTCATTCAGTTAAAACTGCTGCTTCTAAGAAAGGATTTAATGTACCAATATTATGCCGAACAAGTATTTAGTAAACAAGCACATTTTTTTAGAGAAGGTGTTGCACATTTGAATACGATTCCGAGTACTTAGTGGAATAACAAGTACGAGTACGAGTAAAATTACACAAACCGCCCCCCTAACCATGCTCCCAAGTGTGCCAAAATCCAATAAAATCGACCCAGGCGTTTAAATTTGAAGCTGATCGATATACATATACGTATTAGCAAACCAAAATTTTTCAATTAAAATAGTAAATTTGCCTTTGAAAAATCTATTAATTAAAAAACCAGTTTGTAATTTGCAATCCGAATAACCATTTTAATTATATAGCCGTAAAGGCTAGCAATCACCATTCCCAAAACATGATGGGCCATCTAATGCTAACACGCTTATTATACCGTATCGATTTTCTATTAAATCTATATAAAATGATTTTTAAGCTGATTATCAATTAGCTGTTAAATTATAAATTTAAATGATTATTTTCTATTACTTTTATTAAATGCCGCTCGGAGCTGCCGCGGGCGTGTAAGGATTTTCAGCTGAAGAATAAGAATTACATAAAGAGGTCTGTTACAGTCAGTCTGGAATCTACATATAACAAGTAAGAATTTTTTTTTAGACTTATTTGTTGCTTTAGGTTATATGTTTGAATTTTTTTCAGAAAGTTTTCAGACGAAATAATTGCAAGTAGGGAGTTAAGTAGATCTTAATTCGATCTGACATATTTACCTCAGCTCTCCTTTTGGCTTAGTTTTAAGACCAGACTAGCTTGCTCAAAGCGAGGCAGAGTTGTTCTATACTAAAGTTTATAAGGCTTAGCACATTTTAAATTTGTATTTTTATCTTATAAAAAATAACAAACAAACCTCTTTGCCTCCAATTTGCCGAACCTGTTTTTATCAAATTATTTTTTTTATTATTGAAAACTACACATACAATATAACCAGTTAAAAATTTTAAATAATGTTAGAGGCAAGTGAAAGTTAATTAAGTTAGAAAAAGCAATGAAACTTATACTAAAAAAACCGAACCTCTTACTCTGAGAGCGTGTTCTCACTTCAAATCATGGTGCCAAAATTTTGAATTCAAATCGTCCAATCAAATAAACGTTTTTTTATTAATGGAATGCTAAGCTAAATCAAATTTTACGACTAGTTTAGTTAACTTTTTTTTATAAATATGTTTTAAATTTAAAAACTTGGCAAAATTTTAAATTAATTAACGACTTTTTATACACCTTTTACTTAACTGCGTCGTTGAGTCTGTCAGCTGTTAATCTTCAATGAATTTTTCACTAAATTTCCGTTTTCAGATTTAGCTGACATTTTGCTTACGTATTAGTTGTGATTATAATAATTTATAACCTGGCTGTCAAAAATGAAAACACTTTGACATTTTTTATCGTTTTTTCGTCGTGGCGCACATTCCTGTTTCTGTTACATTTGTGTGAGCGATAATTTTGTAGTAAATAAATAACAGCGTGTGACTCAAATGTTCTTTATTCATTGTTATACCTTTCATCCGACCTTAATGAAATTTTCACACAATCTTGAGAGTTAATAGAAGAAGGCTTTTGTTACAAAAAAATTAAAATCGGTAACAAATTGAGCGGAGCGGGAGAGCGAGCGGAAACGGGAACGGGAGAGCGAACGGGAAATGGAGAATGGGCGGGAACCGGAGAACAAGCGGGAACGGAAAAGCGACCGTTATCGTGAAAGCAAACGGGAAAAGAAGCGGGAACAAGAAAAAAAAATTTAAAAAAATTCTAAAACCCCGGGCAACGCCGGGTACCCCGCTAGTAATTTGATAACATTTTGACAAAAAATATTCAAGAGAAAAAATAATTAATTCACCTCTCGTTCAAAATTTAATTTTAAACACATTTCAATTTAATTTTAATAGAATTAAAAATTGTAATCGATATATAAACTAATTTTAATCGAATTATAATTTAATATTAATCAAATTATAATTGATTTTTAATCAATTCTACTTTAATATTAATCGAATTATAATTTAATTTTAATCGAATTTAAATATAATTTCAACAATTGAAATTGGAATTAAGTCATTTGAGAGGCAATTGAATATATCGATTCAACGGGCTGTTTAAATGAATTAATGCAGAATCCAATACTGAAAACGTTTATTTGATTGATCGATGAGCATTAGGAGAAATTTGAATATTTTAAGGGGGGAGAATTACCCCTAAAACGTCTGGATGTAACACTGGTTGAACTGCTTTGCTTATAATAAAGTATTTTTTTAATATCACCATCTTCACTCCTCATCCCGCAACTCGCATATATATATATATATATATATATATATATATATATATATATATATATATATATATATATATATATATATATATATATATATATATATATTCTTTTATATATATATATATATATATATATATATATATATATATATATATATATATATATATTCTTTTAGGCAAACTCGATTGAAAAAAGTGGCGCACTTGGCTGAATCGATTTTATTTTTAATTTTTTCCAATACTCTAAATCGGTTTAAAAATAATTTATTCTCAAACACAAACTCCATAATCTTATAGGCTAATAGATCTATTTCGGCAATTTTTTGCCATCATCAGAGCCGTTTAACTTTTTAAAAATAAAATGCAGTGACTAAATGGTAAAAGATACAACTAATTGAAAGGAATTAAAATACAATTTAAATAAAATTTAAATTCATTATATACAAATGTAACAACATAAAAAATATTTAAATTAAAATAATTATAATAATAACAGTAATAACTAAATAATTAAGATCAGTTAGTAAAGCCTTTAACAACGGAATTACAGTCAACTTCAAGGACGTGACTGGAAGAAGAATCACATACATTATCTATAACCTTTGAAACACAAACGTCTGGTACAAAACATTCATTCAACGAAGAAATACCTGAAGAAACATTGGCACTATTAACATGCATATTTTTAAACCGATTTAGAGTATTGGAAAAAATTAAAAATAAAATCGATTCAGCCAAGTGCGCCACTTTTTTCAATCGAGTTTGCCTAAAAGAACATATAGCGCCGAAGTATTCAAAAAAAAAAAAAAAAAAAAAAAAAATTTATATATATATATATATATATATAATTATATATATTTATATATATCTATGTTTAAAATTTTTTTTTCCTGTTTTCTTGACTTCTGGAATGTATTTTTTTAATAATAACCTATGTTCTGATTTACATATCTTGGTAAAAACAAGATTACATTTTGTCATAAAAATATCATCTTAATAATACTTTCTAAGTAATATATTTGAAGTCTGCAAAGCTGTTTCATCGTTGTCTCTTGTCTGGAAAAAAAATGGAAAACGATGAAAGTTTTGTCTTGAGTTACAACAATAGCTTCCTCCGAAGAGACGACGTTAATCTCCTGAATGATAACTGCTGGCTTAATGACAACATAATAGGCTTCGTGTTTGAATATTTAGAATGCGATTGTTACTCCAGTCTTTCAGATGAATTACTCTTTGTCAACCCCTCCACTGTTCAGCTTTTGAAATTCATCGACAAAAAAGAGACAACGTCTTTGATCGAAAGTTTCGACGTGCCTAAAAAGAAATTGATCTTCTTTCCGGTCAACAACAACGAATCAAACATCAAAGCCGGCGGTTCTCATTGGAGTCTCATGGTCTTAAACGTCTTGGAAAAGAAAGTCTACAGTTACGACTCCCACGATAATATGAATGATAAAACAGCAGCCGCTATGTTTACCATGTTGCAAGATTGTTTTAAAGCTCTGAACATTGGAAAATTCCAGTTTGTGAGGTCTAAAACTCCTCAGCAGACAAACTCATCCGACTGCGGAATGTTTGTGATATGCATTGTTGAAGAAATCTGTAAGCAACTGGCCAACCCAGATTTTGATTTTGCAAATCTTGGAAGTGTAATCACATCTCAAACCGTCAAACAGAGAAGAAAAACCATCAAAGACTTGATTCGACAACTTTCAAAAAAACAATAATTTTGAAATTCATTAAATTGTTGTCTTTAAAATAAACAGATATAGGTGAAGATGGAGGTATTGCCGCCAAAGCTGAAATTTGAATTGTAAGCCTGATTCTCATAATATAGATTTTTCTCATAATCACCATAATAATTCTCATAATAGAATAGAATTCTCATTCTAATAAATTTGAAAATTTTCTGAAAAAAAATGTTTTTTATTTAAAAAAATTAATTATCTGTTTCGAAAAAAACATTTCTATAGATATTGACATAAATAAAATTAATTAAAATATTTCGTCGAAGAAATAAAATTGCTTCCAATGAAAAGCCGACTAATCCTGGAATATAACAAATACTTAAGTAAAAAAAATAATTATGTTATCAACTACAAAATAACAATCTCCATATTAATAATCATATCAAACAGACAGTTAGCCAATTCCTAATTGTAGTAGAT
>OZ022238.1:1220558-1378058 GCA_963978895.1 Erpobdella octoculata | reverse complement strand
TTCTAACTCATTTATAATTGTAATATAATTAACAAAATCATTTGAAGCCTATTTAGTATCCAGCATTTATACCAAATTTTAAAAAAAATGCTAAGATTATCTTGTGATTTATTTTGGTAAAAATTAAGTCTACCTTGTGATTTATTTTGGCATAATGTTTTCAAAAATGGAAGAAAAAAAAGATAGAAAAAGTTAGAAATAACGAGACAACATCTATGGCAAAAAATATCTCAATTATTTGTAACGATAAGTCACTATAAATAGCTTTAAAATTAGTCACGCTGTTTGTCTGTTTAATTCAAGGCCAACCCGTGAAAATGATTGTCGAAGCACCCGAAAACGAAGGTGTCAAACGGACAACAGCCCCAAAAGTCCTGGTCTTTAAAAAGGTTAAAGATCTCCCCTCTTGGATCATTGACTATGAAAGCCCTGCGTACATCACCAGTGTTACGGTAACCAGTTCAAGTAACAAGGATAGTAAGTGCTTCAACTCTTGACCTATAATGTTTACTTTTGCAAAGTTGTAGTGTGTATTAAAAAATTTCAAAAAACATGTTTTCATTAAATTAATAAGCATTTGATGTTCATAAAACTATGTTACACGTAAAATTTCAATATTGTTTTTAGAAAAAGTAATTAAGCTATTTTATCTTTTTTTTTAATGTATTGCAAACTACACAATCTCGCATTGAAAAAAAATACAGAAATTGAAAAAAAATTTCAATTACTGATGTATATTTTTGATCATGATAAAACTATTTCAAAGCAGTGGCGTTGTTTGTGGGGGCGAAAGGCAATTTCTTTTCTTTCTCTAAAAATATAATATTTTCATAAAAAATAATTTTTATAATTAGAAAAAAAGCAAAGCAACGCATTAACGGTTTTCATAACATAAAAACGTTGCGCTGAATACTGTACAGTAATATGTACGATAATTTTTCATAATTAAAACAATAACTTGTGTTTTACTAATTCATAGTTAAATTTATTTTCTTGTTTTAACAGATAAACCCCTATCAGGCTTATACATTTTGGTGTCAAACGACACGACTCTGGGCCCCGCCGAAGAAGAGGATCCGAAAACAACAGCTGTGATTTATTATAAAACGAACTCCGATGTTCCGCCAGGTGTCTCGCACACTTTCCACATCGAGACGCCCACCGTTGGACGGTTCGTCATCGTCAGCACGCTGGATAAAACCACGCAGAAGGAAGCCATCTCTGGAATAATATCAGTTGGCATCAATAATGGCGTAGTTCAAACTGGTAAGTTAGTGATAGCGATGATGATGATGATGATCATATTAATAATCAATAATAACATTGATGACAATGATGATACAACGATAATGGTGATGATGACGGTTATGATAATGGTGGTGATGATGACGGTTATGATAATGATGGTGATGATGACGGTTATGATAATGATGGTGATGATGACGGTTATGATAATGATGGTGATGATGACGGTTATGATAATGATGGTGATGATGACGGTTATGATAATGATGGTGATGACAACGATTACAATAGTGGTGATAATTTGTATGACGACGATGTCGTTATTACTGTATCACTTAAAAATATAACAAAAAAAAATTTTGTCATGATTTTCAATTTATTATAATAAAATAAACCAGTGATAGTCAAGCCGGAGTCTGAGGAAGATGACAAGCCCGTCCCAACTAGAAGGCCTGTGGCAACTGAAGAGCCGATAATTGACAAACCCGACAACTCTGAAACGTATGACCAGTCTGAAGACGAGCCCTCCGAACCCGACAATGGCGGTCCGGACGATGATCCTGGAGAAACTAACCCGACCGTAGTTTTTCCAGGAGAACCAGAAGACAACGGAAACAGAGATGACCCTACGGCCGATAATAAGCCGTTGAACGGCCGGGTTGTAATTGATCTCGGTCAACCGCAAAACGTTGTTTCGGTGAAAATTGAACCCAGTTTGCTGCCCGATGCCAGAGTATCTGGTAAATTGTTTTTCAATTTGAATATAAATACTTTTCAGTAGTTCAACCGTTTGTAATGATTATTTGTTGAGACGACTCAGAAACTCAAACCAAAGAAAGCAATGAAATCTACCGTCGAAAAACTGCATGATTAATGCTAAATGCTATTTAATGACAACTTTAATAAAAGTAGTTATAATGTGACAGATTTCATGTACTAAATAAAACTATTTTTACAAACTTTTATTTAGGTTACAATCTCTGTTTGTGTGTGTGTGTGGCTTTCTCTGTACACAAATCTTGCAAGTAATATTTAACCAGCTTTTTGCCAGCTAGGAAGCTGAAACTTTCAGCATAGCTTTATATTGGATGACAATACATAATTCAATTAAAAAAACTTAATTTTAACATCTTTCAGATTTCTAAATCAAATTTTGTGTTGAAAAACTCGTTTTTTCCTATACATGTTTATCTTACATAGACTTGCTAATTTTCGATCAACGACACACCAGATGAAATTAATTATAGTTTAACTAGTTTCATGTACTTATGAAACTTTCATTTGTTCACCTAGGTTTTGCTGTTTACGTTCTGCAAGATTACGACGACGAGCCCAGTGAAATCAACCTCTGCTACACTGCCAAAGATAAAACTTTGAAAAGAGAGGGGAATTATTTGGTTTGCAAGAAGCCAATACGTGGCAGGGTCATTCTAATAAAAGGAACCAAACATCCGGTCAACAAGCTTGCATTGGGAAAAGTAAAAATCTTCTACAAAAAAGGCCCTAAAATTGTTTACTGTTAGTTTTTTTTTGCAGTGGTGGTTTTTAGAAACGTTAAAACAAAGCAGCTTTTATGCGTGGTAAGGGTTTTCTTAAAAATAAAAATTTATGATTTTAAACAGTTTCCGTCACCATTACGACAGAATCAACGATTCGTTTCTATACCACATACACCATTAAAACCATCACCAAGAATATAAAACCGTACGGTTACATCACCTTCATTTCCACTCAAGAGTTTGGCCAACCCGAAACCAAAGGCAAATTTATTTTCGACCTTGGCAAACCTACAAAAATAGAAGGGTTTGTATTCTATCCGGGAAAAGATGCCCTAAGTTTGTAGCTGATTTGTGATTTTTGTTTTTTTGATTTTTCGGTGCAGCGCGGTCGTAATAAAATTAACAATGGTAATTTACTAATGAAAAATGTTAAAAATTTCAAGCAGCAAAAAAACATAACTTTACAATTTTAATTTATTCCGGTTTAAATATGACTGTCAAAATGTCATTTATTTCCTTATAAGAATTATACTATTTTTTAATCGTGTACAAAATACGAAATTGTATATAACCAGCTTTTTCTATTTTTCTCTATTTAATCAAAATTTTCCTGAATGTAAATTGTAATACTGAAAATTTTTTTGTGTTTTAAATTGTTAATGAACTCATTTTTCAATTTTTTAACAATATATATATTATATATATATATATGTATGCATGCTACTCTTCTAACTTACTTGGATACGTACGTATAGTTATAATACAATCACTAGATGGTACTCTTTTTGATTACCGACACACAAAAAACAAATCACTTCTTCAACTCTAAAAACGATTGATTTAAATTAATTTTTGAGTAAATTATAAATTTTGCGTTGTTTTGTTCAAATTTAAATGCAAAGACGCTCTGCGGGAGAGCTGACCGAGTAAGTCTAAATTCTGCAGATTGATTTACAAACTCACTAAAATTGAAAATTCACAGGTCACGATGATTTGAAAGAATTCAGTTTGACTCCACTAGATGATCCTTTAGGCAAGCCTAAAAAAATTATTATCTCGTACAGGAACAGCGAAGCTCCCGAACCGGGTAAACCGATATTGTTGGCCAGCTACCCGGAGCCCGTAGTTACCAGATATCTAGTAATGTACAAAAAACAGGGTCAAGGTTTCAATCCAAAGGTCATCAGCAGAGTGGTTTTCATCTCGTCTCCTCAATCGATAAGTCAGCATGCTTCTAATTTCTATTTTTGTTCATAGTTTTATTGGAATGTTTTTAAAAGTTATTTCACAACATCTAAACTTTTTTTTTACTAGCCTTATATTAACTTGCTTCGTCAGGTTGATCGGAGTATTTTTAATTTCCCAATTTTGAACCCCTTTCCGTTATTTGATCATTCTGAAATTTTGCACACATGTTCTATTTCAATGATAGTATTTTTGTAAATTTTTGCAAATATTTCTATAACTAGATTTAATTTAATTAATAATTTTCGATTTATAGTGAAAATAAATAAATTTAAATAAATATTTTCGATTTATTGTGAAATATATATATATATATATATATATATATATATATATACATTAAGACTAGTTTGTAAAAAGTGTTTTTACTGCTTACTTGTTCCTCCAATAGTCTCATTCGAATCGGAACCGGAAGAACTGACTTCCGTAGATGAGTACAACAAGCGGCCGAAACCAGTTTTTCAAGTCAAAATTGAAAAGAGATTGAAGTATCATGTAGAGAAAACTTTCTGGCAAGTAGACCTTGGAGATGTTTACAGCATAGCCACACTTTCTTTACCGCTGGATCAAAGTGTCATAAGTCAGCAATTTTGCGTTTTTGTGTTTTCTCAGTTTTGATAAACATCTAGTTGAACGATAAAACAAAATTATTAAATTAACCAAGTTGAGTTTTATTTCTTTAAAATCACTAATTGTAATGTTAAGCATCTGTTCATAGTTTTTAATGATATCCTAATTACTCAATGAGCTTAACTCAATTTATCTTTAACTACCCAACAGCTTCTTCAGTTGATGTTTTTGAGATCTTGGTACTAGACGAAGACTTCACAGAGGAAAGAACCCCTGACGTTAGACACGTCTGCTACATGTACGCTGGTTCACCAATCAGACCCTCGAGTACTAGTCGGAAACTGAAATGCCGCCCCACGCCACGCGTTGGAAGGTGAGTTTTGAGTCAATATGGCGTTTTGATTTATTTAACTTTTTATAATGAAAACAGTTTTATTTGACAATGCAAATTGTTTACTCTATTGAATTAAAAAACCTTCAGTTTTTAAGTTGTTTGATTTATGATTAAAATGTATAAAATACTAAGATATTATTTTATTTGTTTTTTTATTATTTTTCTTGCCTTTTTATCCTGACTTGAGATCGGCTCAATCTATGTAAAGCTGATTTTATGGTTTTGAACCAGAGCAACTGCTGAAGCCACTTGAGTATTTTTTATTATGCATTTTTTACTCAATAGGTACGTCGTTATATTTGCACCTGAAGGATTTCAGCCGAAAAATTTAGGTAGGGTTGTGATTGGTCTTATGGAGCCGGATGGATCTTCGATAGGTTGGAAGTCAATACTATTTATTATTTGAAATGTTTCATCAAAACCTTTAAAACGATTTTAAAGCCTAATATCTTTTTGGCAAAACTCTGAAATTTTTTTATCTAAGCTAGGGTTGATGGTATCGAGGTAAGGTAATAGCCTATAGGCTTGAAGGCTGGCAGTTTGAATCCTACCGGTGTTACCTGCGCTCGTAAGGACGTGGAAAGGCACTTGAAAACATGGCTGCCACGATTCCTAACAGCAGTTTGAGAATTCAAATGTTTGAAAATAAATAAGATAAATGATAACCCATGAAAACTGATTATTTTCAAAAAGTATTGTATGATAAGTAAGTTGTTCGTTTTCAAATTTTTGTTTGTTTTAATCAATTCCTTGTGTTCATTTGCATCAAAGTGGAAATCAGTGCATCTTATTTGGAAGAAAATCCACAACCAGAACCAGACCAGACCAGTGACATGCCAATAGTGAAAGATGGCATAGGGTACTGGACTTATACCTTAGGGGGCGACTACGTACTTACCAAAGCAGTCGTCATTGCTGAACCTCGTGAGTCTTTTTTTTTCAATTTTTAGATTTATATAATAATAATAATGCAGAACTTTTTTTTTAAGTACTGTGCTTACTTTTTATATTTTTTGAAGTGCTGCTTTGTTAATGCAAAACATTGCAATGTGCCAAGCCCCAAACAAAGTGCCAATTATATTTAACAAGAAAAATTTAGATATACCTACATCCAGTTTGATAAAAACAGTAAATAACTCCACTTTGCTAATTGTATGCCAGTTCCAAGCCTGGGTAAACGAGTAGAAAGAAAAATGTCAAATTTTGCTTGATGAAAGTGTACATCTACCTCGGTCTTTCCCACATACTGCTATTGGAGTCTTAAAACACTATTATTAAAAATGCATTTCAATGTCAAATGAAAATTAGTTTTGTTGAAACACGTTCTACAGGTCCGTTAACCGAGGAATCGGTCAACATCTACATAAGCAGCTCGTCGCTCATGGATGCCGTCAGAATGGGCAAACTGGAAAAAGAAGATTTCGACAAGGGATACGTGTGTAAGTCTAAGTTCAAATACGACAGGCTGAGATTCGACTGTCCTAGGACGAGAAGCGTCAGAAAATACGTTAACTTCGAAATCGTTCTGGACACAGAAAACGAAGGACCGGAAACTTATCACATCAACATGACGCAAATGTCACCTTCAGAGGTTGAGCAGGATGGTTGGTAGTCTTCTTGTTTTTTGCATTTATTTAAAATAAAAATAATTTTATTATTTTCTTTATTTTTTGCTTTATTTCTATTTTTCTCTCTCTTTATTTTTTTCTTTCTCTTGCACTTATTTTTTTTATTTTTGTCTTTTTTTTATTTTTTCCTTTTTTCTGTCTTTTGCAAGTTGAAAATAGTTTATAAATTCCTTGCTGCAAAGAAAAAGAAATCGATGAACTTTAAATAATGGTATTTGTATGATAATACTTTCTAGTTTTTTCAACATTTTTTTAAAATTTTTATTGAATTAATAACGACTATCAACTTTTGCACTTTTCAGTTTTTGCGACTTTACATTTTGGAAGCCAATCTGCAGAGACAGGCCAAGTCTTTTCAATGGTAGGTCTGAGTGAGTCGAAAATCATCAAGGAAATACAAGTATCTTCTACTGGTAAAGGTTAGTGTTACTGAGACAGAGCAAATATCATATTTGACAATTCAAGTTTTATTAGTATTTTAGTTTTTCCTGTAATATTTTCATTTTGAAAGCGACCTTTACAAGGTTTGTGTCTTCGAAATGCACAGCTGTTGCCTAAATTTATGTGCTTAACCATGTATTTGTATAATCTAATAATAATAATAAAATCTGTTTTTGTAAGTTCAATTTGTATACGCGCACGGCGCACACAGCTATAACCGATTGGAGCGACATCAGAATATTCGTTTCCCTGAAGAAGGAGGCTCTGAAACAGAAGCACTCGATTGAATGCAAACGAATGACAATCATCGACAAACGCACTGCATTGTTCAACTGCCCGATCTCATCTCCTGTAAAGTTAGATAACTTGTCATAAGACAGTGATGATGATAACAGCTATAACGGCAGCGGTGGTAGACATGGGTCGAAGGTTGGGTTCAATTTTTTTTAAACATCGTTGAGTTGGGTTGAGTTGGAAAAAAAATAATTTTTTTAACTTTTGTTAATAAATTTTAACTGTGGGTTGGTTTGGGTTAGAATAATCAATTTTTTAGGTAGGTTGGATAGGGTAGGGTTGGGTTGAGTAAATTTTGGGTTGGGTTGCATTGGGGTACCAAAAATAGACCCACGTGTACCTCTGGGTGGCCATGCCTAATGATGATAACGAAAGGGTTATTAATAAGTGGTAATGTTATTTTTTTGTAGATATATCTATGCCAACGTTCCTCAACATGCAGAACTAGAATTGACTTTTAAAGACAGAAATGGGCTTGTGATCAGTGAGTCTGAATAAAAACGCTTTAATAGGTTTTCAATAACTAGGCAAGTAAAAAAAAATAAGAAAAAATATTTTTATTTATTTATTTTTGTTATAAAGTTATAACAATTAAACCTCGTTTTTAATTGCCGTTTCAGGCAAATCTACGATAAACCACGACAACAAAAAAGGTCTGCAACTAACCTTTATATAAAAAAAAAAAAAAAAAAAAAAAAAACAAATTTTTTGCATTATTATCTGCTCCGTACTGAATTAAACATTAAAAATAATACTTTTTTTAACTTCTAAATGCTCAGCTAAAGTTAGAAGCGACTCGTCCGTTAGAAACGTTGTTTTCCTTCAGAAAGAATACCCGATCAAACGAGTTGAAATAAACCTAATCAATGGTGAGTTTCCATTTAGATTGATTCATAGATTCATTAATTGATTCATTAATTGATTCATTCGTTTACTAATTGATTCATTAATTTATTCATTGATTCATTCATTGATTCATTAATTCATTAATTGATTCATTAATTCATTAATTTTATTCATTCGTTTATTGATTCATTAATTTATTCACTCGTTTATTAATTGATTCATTAATTCATTCATCGATTCATTCATTGATTCATTAATTCATTCATTAATTGATTCATTCGTTTTATAATTGCTTGATTGACTAATTGACAGGCAAATACGATATGGAGGAATTCCAAGTATTCATAAGCAACTCTGCAACAAAGTCAGACGACGAAGAGATTTGCACGAGAAAATCAAGTTCAACCGAAGAAGCTGAATTCAACTGCGGAGGTAAGCGTGGAACTTACATCATAACGGAACAGATGGCAAAAGGTTTAAAGTCTAACAGTGCCAGGTTTGAAGGCATCGTCTACTTCAGCAATAGCCAGAAAACATGTTAGTAATAAGATTGCTAAATCGTTCAGTCTATAATACCTGTTCTCGTATGACTTTATTACAAGCTATAGTCTTGTAAGCTGATTTTTAATTGACTAGATGAGAAAAAAAAATAATTGGTCCTGATTGTACTAATTTGAAATTTCTGCTTGCGAACTCATCTTAAAAATGAAAACAAGCACATTTCCAGTCATCTAATCGGGCTGAAACACATGGAAGATAGACTTGATTCTGAAATAAGTTTTGAAGTTCAACCGACCCTCATTTCAAAGCTAAAACTTGAAATAAATAAATTTCTTAAAAAATCTATGTTATCATTCCTGATAGCAATGCAGTTTATTTAGTCGTATCCACCACTGAGACCAATAGACTTTTAAATTAATGTTATTGTCAAATATAAATATATACGTAACATGGCCAAGTGGTTCAAGTGGTTCAGAAGACTAAAACCTGTGTGCTACAACATATCGTTTATGGGCCTTGCCTCTCTAGACCCTTTAAGGACGCTGCTGATGCCGGTTGGATTTGAACCGCCTACCTTCACCGAATTCAAAACAAATACAAACAAATGGAAAATGAGATTATTTACATATATGTAAATCATTTGTAATAGGAAAAATAATTTTGTGTAGACATTATGCAATGATTATAATTTGACATAACAACAAATAACTTCTAATTTTTTTTGTTTTTCAACAGTTAAGTTCAGCATGACGATAAGTAATTGAGGCCAGTTCGTCACCAAAAGACCAATCTTCATTACCTTTAAAAAAATGACATCTATCTAACATATTATCTCAGACAAATTTAAAAGATTCAAATTTAAATAATAACGATTTTGTTTTTTTGTTGTTTCAAAAATAAATTTATGAACATATTTGCAGACGTTTTCCTGTCTTTAAAATTAAGGTGTATTCAAGAGATTGAATGATAACTTGACATCCATTTGGTGCAAACAGTTGGGTCCAAATTAAATTTTTTTAAAGAAAAACATTAATATCTTTTTGAGAAACTTTTTTTTAAAGAGATAAAATTATATCACTCTGACAAAACTACTTTCTAGGTCTCATAAAAACCATTTCATATTCTGACGATCTCCCGACGACAGCTGGCTGTGACAAAAGTGCCCCACAATAAGCACGCTGACATGAACATAGATTAAGGGCAGTGACCTAAAACATGGAGGCGGGTAATCGTGCGGTATTTTTTAAGAGGCGATCAAAAACTTTTTTAAAGACACAAAAATAATTATTTCACCCGCTTCCAGCCATCGACTTTTTGTAGAGGTAAAGTTGATTTTCTTCCAGTCCCGTCTTTTGGTAATTGACTTTTTAAACAGATGTTTGACACCCCCACCTATAGTTATTTTTTTCACGTAAATATTTATTTGGCTTTACCCCGACCCCGAGTCATCGTCGGCCATTTTTCTAGAAAAATGTAAACGTCAAAATGAAATCGGTGAGTTTGGTTTGTTTTCTCCGGTGGTTAATAAACTCATGCTGCGCTGCTGATTTAAGGCCAGTATGAGGTTTATTTCTCGTACCCCGAACAACGGAGGTGTGCAAACCTTAGGGTTAAAGCTAATAGGTACGACTAAAAGAAACAAGTAAATGAAAAAACGAGTTTTTCAACACAAACTTTTAATTCAAATACTCTCGATTTAGAAATACGAAAGATGTTAAAATTATTTTTTTTTAATTGAATCATGTATTGTCATCCAATATAAAGCTATGCAAAAGGTTTCAGCTTCCTAGCTAGTCAAAAAGCTGGTTAAATTTTACTTGCAAGATTTGCGAACAGAGAAAGACACACATAAAAACCGAGATTATAACCTAAATAAAAGTTTTTTAAAAAAGAATATTTTTTACTGATATCACAATTTATTTTTATTGACGTTTTGTTTTAATTTATTATAATGAATTTTATTATTTAAATAAAATAATTTAGTTCTGAAAGCATCGTCAAACAAGTTTAGGAAAAAACGAGTTTTTCAACACAAACTCTGATTTCAAATATACTCAATTTAGAAATACGATAGATGTTAAAATTAGGTTTTTTTTATTGAATCATGTATTGTCATCCAATATAAAGCTATGCAGGAAGTTTCAGCTTCCTAGCTAGTCAAAAAGCTGGTTAAATTTTACTTGCAAGATTTGCGTACCATCAGAGGTTTTCGTACATCAAAACGCGCGACATTCTAAAACAAGTAAACTGGGAAAATTTTAAAAAAGCGTTTTTCGCACATAAAAAATACTCACCAAATAATTTATGGTTAGATCTTATGTTTATGTAAATAGCGTGTTCTTCGAAGCTTCCTATTCCAAAGGAACCTTCGTAAGCGCCTCTGACTTTATCTGGCGCTAAATAAATAAAATAAAATAATAAAATAAACGTGCTGTCATCTACCTATGGTACTCTTGTGATGAAAGTCTCAGACTTCTAGATAGTCCGGAAGTTTGAAAAAATTAGTTACAAAAATTGTCCTAAGCAGACAAAAAGTATCAGACAACAGATAACACACAATTGCATGATAAGTGAAGCTAACTAAAACCATGAAAAAACTATCAAGCCCAATTCCTCCTAAAGTGCTTTACTTGTTGATATGAGTGTATCAGGTCTACTTGAGGCAGAGCCAGATTAAGCTAATGGGAAGCCCGGGGCCCCACTTGTGAGGTAGGCAACCTTTTCTAATATCATTGTTGCATACACCTAATATTTGAATAAAACAATTTTAGTTATAAAAGTGTAGATTTGCTGTACAGCATTTTAGCAGCCACATAGTATATATCCATATAACTATCCCTTAGTGGAATAAGTTGTCAACTTTATTTTTTTTGCAGGAATAGATTCAAAAAAATTAACATTATCTAAATGCGATTCATGCATATAGTACAGAAACATAACTATAAATATTTGCTGGTGGTAATCTTAAGTTTTCCATGAGAAACCACCCGATCTCATTAACCCCGGTTCTTTAGATCAAAGTGATTTTTCAAGCAGATTAATTCAAAATACTGTGAACCATACGGCATGTTCAAGTGTAAGTTGCTCGTTGTGAAAAAATCAATTTGCCAGATGCGTAAAGTATTCTATTGATTGGTAAATTTTGTCGTAGTACTATGTTGTATGTATAATGAAGTTAGAATGTCACCAATTAAATATATTTGTAAGACATTTTTAAACAAAAAAGTTGTTTCTTTCTAGTTTTATTTCAATAGGAAAAAGTGCTGAAATTATTGGACCAGTGAGTGAGTGAGTGAGTGAGTGAGTGAGTGAGTGAGTGAGTGAGTGAGTGAGTGAGTGAGTGAGTGAGTGAGTGAGTGAGTGAGTGAGTGAGTGAGTGAGTGAGTGAGTGAGTGAGTGAGTGAGTGAGTGAGTGAGTGAGTGAGTGAGTGAGTGAGTGAGTGAGTGAGTGAGTGAGTGAGTGAGTGAGTGAGTGAGTGAGTGAGTGAGTGAGTGAGTGAGTGAGTGAGTGAGTGAGTGAGTGAGTGAGTGAGTGAGTGAGTGAGTGAGTGAGTGAGTGAGTGAGTGAGTGAGTGAGTGAGTGAGTGAGTGAGTGAGTGAGTGAGTGAGTGAGTGAGTGAGTGAGTGAGTGAGTGAGTGAGTGAGTGAGTGAGTGAGTGAGTGAGTGAGTGAGTGAGTGAGTGAGTGAGTGAGTGAGTGAGTGAGTGAGTGAGTGAGTGAGTGAGTGAGTGAGTGAGTGAGTGAGTGAGTGAGTGAGTGAGTGAGTGAGTGAGTGAGTGAGTGAGTGAGTGAGTGAGTGAGTGAGTGAGTGAGTGAGTGAGTGAGTGAGTGAGTGAGAAAAAAAAAAGAAAAGAGGTGAAAAAGGTAAAAAAGAGAAAGAGAATTGACAAAATGCTTGATTATAATTCACTTTGTTTGCTTTTACTGAATAAAAAATTGTCAAGATATCTTACAACTTAAAAACTAAAAAAAAATCGGGCTCCCTTGTTAAGAAAATCCTAAATCCGCCGATGAGTTTAAGGACACTTCGATATTATACAATATGCAATGTAGATTTGGACTACCATAGTGTGAATATATAAGTGTCTTTATGAGCTGCTAAAATTATGAACCCTTACGAACTATCAGTTGACGCCTTAACGATTTAACAAGGCCATCATAGGTGACAACCTGTCATGTACCCGTCCAAAGTAATCACGCTTGTTACACCGTATCGATTCCCGTCGCACAAATATTGTTTTTTTTTTCATCTTAGCTGAATAATTCTTTAATTTTTAATTTAAATCAACATCTGGCGTCTATATTAAAGGCCGTTAAGAGCTTCACATGGCCTACATTAAAAAAGTATTTGTAGTAAGAAAAATAAACCCAGGCGAGAGTTGTCGTCTTGAAAGATACAAGAAAAAGTGAGTGTTTCTTTAATTGAAGTTATTTTATAGCGTTAATAATAACTTAAATTATTAAGTTAAGTTGGTATTGGGGCTTATTTCATTTTATTTCAAATCTCTCTTTTTAAATCTCTTTTATTAACTTCACCGCGCCAGTCATATATGCTGACAAATCTTGAAAGCGAGGGGCGTCATTTCAGCGAAACCTTATGGGGCAAAATTTTTATAAAAACCCAAAGCTTCCAAAATGCTATCTTTTTAATGAGAATTGACAGGAAATGAATTTTACACTGTTCAAAAATTTGCGGTAACGATGAATGCAGTTGCTGATGAAAAATACAATTCCACAACTTAGACCCTATTCTATAAATGACGTTTTTTTTTTAAATAATCACAATTATTGATTGATTGAAAAAAATGTTTAAAACGCAACACCTTAAGAATATCCGAGGAAAGTTATCTTTATTCATTTTGTGGACACACGGAAAACAGGTTACACCTAATTAGCGGTTCATTTTTCCGGTTTTGATTTAATTTTTCAAAAACCTCTAAAAGCTCACAGGAATCCATAGAAATATATTTAAATATGTTTTAGCAGCAGGTGATAATATATCTGATAATACATTGAGCCAGATATATTATCATCTGCTGATTTAAGAACATTGAGCCAGATATATTATCATCTGCTGATTTTTACCACGTGTTAAAATTATGGAAGGAGATGTGATTCATTAGTTATGTGGCTGTATCATTTTCTTTTTAGAAATTGCAATGTTTTAAAAAACCACTGTGAACATTTTAAAATGCATGTAAACCTTTGTCAATAATAATAATAATAATAATAGCAATAATGGGAGATCCTTAATCAGAGTGAAGTTCCAAATCATGCACTATCCAAGATATTTTGCGAAACAAGTTATGCATGTGAAAGTTTTTCGGAACATTTCCAATGCCAAATTTATATATATATACTTCTGCTTTCACCTGTTACAAGTGCTGTTGTAGAAAATGTATGTTGAACTTTTACATTTACGAAAACCAATCACAGAAGTTCAGTGGGCAGACAGTTTGGATGATTTTATTCTAATGTTTGCGCCCAAAAACATTGAACTCAATTAGAAAAACATTATTAAGATCTTTGTCGCAAAGTGCCCAAAAGGGAGTTTTTTTTTTAAAGACACATTTTTTAGAGAATTAGAATCTTAGCATAACAAACATTTTCGAACTAATTGTAACAGCATTTATTTCAGTGGATTTGATTTGTTGAGCAAAACTCTTCCACTCTTAAAAAGTTAAAATGGAGAAACGGGTCAACAAATCATACAACTATTTTGCATTTTAGTGTCAGCCGGAGCGCATCGCGCAGCCCCGTAGTGGCGCCACTGCTACCTCCGTGTCAAATTAAAAATGATAATAACTTAAAACCCAACAGAATTGAATGAAGATGATGATGATATGCAAATTACCTTGTCAAAGATCGCTCCTAGTTTTTCTGACCAAATAAATTAAATAAAAAAACAAATACATTAAATAAAAAAAGATGTTGTTTATATGTCACTTACACGTGTTTCTGTTTTGGTGAATGTATAAACCAAGCAAAGAAATCAATTAAATGTCGGTGATTATATGCAAATTGCCTTGTCAAAGATCACTACTTTTTTGACCTCTACGATTGAAAGTAACAACAAATAAATTAAATAAAAAAAGACCTTGATGCAAATTTTTTACATTTTACTTATTATTTTTATATGCAAAAGTAGGGAGTGCTGTCAAATTGAGTTCGTCCAAAGGGGACGCGGAAAAAAAGTTAAGAACTCTGGTTTGATCCATGGGTTTGATCATTCATTGCCAAGCGTTATTGCCTACTAAATTTAGCGCTATAGAAATGTTTTTGATTGATTGTAGTTTGTTATTAGATAATAAATATTACTTTTAATATTAATAAAAAATGCTTTTCCATTTTTTTAAATAAAATAATTTTTTAAGCAATATATTTCATTGAATGAAAGAAACTTTCAAGAAGAAACGACTCCATGAAGACCTGCGTTCAACTTGCCGTGTTATTTCTGTTAATAAACTTCAACAAGTTGATTCAAACTGTTAACGGTAATTTCATATATACCTCTTGTATTTCTCCTCTTTAATTTTACTAGTTGTAATTACATCCGATTTTATAAGTTTGGGGCCGGCCCAGGGGCTGATACAGGATTGGTGAAGGGGTGTCCAAAATGGGTTGCTGAGAAGGAAAAGTTTTCTTCCACTAGCGTTAGATATATAGGTTTTAACCAGTGATTATTTCGTTAACGGTAATAGAAATTAAAACGATAATTATTAATTCTTGTTAACGAAAACTGAAACGAAAACTAGAATAGAAAGTCAAAACGAAACTGAAATAAAAATAAAAATTAGTTAGTTAGAACGAAATAGAAATAAAAATTATTTTTTTTTTTCGAAACGAAATAGAAATAGAAATAAAAATTATTTTTTTTTTAGAAACGAAATAGAAATAAAAATAAAAAATAATTTGTTAAAACGAAATAAAAACAAAAAATATTAAAAACAAAATAAAAATTAATTTCGCTTCTATGGTACTTCCTTTTAACATGCCTTTGTCGCTATGAAATTGTTTATTCCTTTTCTATTGTATTCGTGTTTTGGTTTGTTGTTATTTATTGAGTCAGAAATGTCGAAAGCTGGCGTTGGTTTGTCGAAAATGTTTGCTGGTCGTAATAGCGAAAGTTTAGTTTGGAATTATTTTAAATATGATGTCACTACGAATAAAAGTGTTTGTCTAGCAAAAAAAGATAGTAACGTCGATGGTGCTATAAACCAGTGCGGTTTTCAACTGGCCGGTAAAAATCCAACAAACCTAAAGGTTAGTTAGGATATGGAAGACTTTGCAGAAGATGTGATACAGTTTTGGATTGCTCGACAGTCTATATATCTGCAACTTTCCCTCTTGGCTTTGGACATACTGGCAGCACCTGCTTCCCAGGCATATGTGGAGAGGATATTTTCATTATGTGGACTTTTGAGCGGAGGGAAGAGACATAGACCAAAAAAAAAACTTAGAAATGAGAGTTTTTTTTAAATTGAATAAACAGTTTCTCAATTGACTTGTGTTTAGTTACAACTGCAAAATAGAGAGATTACAAACGAAACTGAAATTAAAACTAAAACTATTATAAATTCAAAACGAAAACGAAACGGTAATAATAATTACTGATGCAAAACTAAACTGAAATTAAAATTATTGAAAAATTCAAAACTATAACGAAACGGTAATAATAATTCCTGATGCAAAACTAAACTGAAACTAAAATTATTGAAAAATTCAAAACGAAAACGAAACGGTAATAATAATTACTGATAATTACTGATTCAAAACTAAACTGAAATTAAAATTATTGAAAAATTCAAAACTAAAACGAAACTGTAATAATAATTCATAATGCCAAAACTAAACTGAAACTGAAACTAAATTTATTTCTGAAACGAATTAATCACTGGTTTTAACATAAACTTTTTGTAAAGATTTATTATTTCGAAAACCGAATTTCTGTTATAGTTTTATTTAGAGTCAATTACTTTTACTGACATTTTTGTTGTGCAGTTTGCTGGTCAAAGCCGTAGCGATAATATGGCCATAGACTTATACTCATAGATATATATCTATGCTTATACTATATATACCTAGACACGCAATGCACCGTATGTCTGGTCCTAAACGCTGAAAAAGTGACAAGGACTTAAATAAACAACAACAACAGCACCGTATGTGCCTATTATATGGTAAGTAGCGAGGACAAATCAAAGCGAAATTTTATGGCCCTAGTACCACGTGATCAACGCCTAAAAACCGTCTGCCACCGCTTGAAAATGATGAGGTCACCAATAATTAAAAAAAAACAATAATTTAACTGTTCGAAGAGAAATAAAAATGATTATATTTTTTATTTTGATTTAGCAGAAATAAATGATAGTTCTAAAATGATTGGTTTTTCCCATGAGCGATAAAAAGTGATAAATACAGCTTCGTACTTTTAAAAATGTTTAAAAAAATAATTGATCTAAGTTTAGTTTGGTAACAACGTATAAATTGTGGTTCTACAAAAACAATTGTGGACGAAGCTTTGATTGACATGCAGCTAAACTTGTTACAAGTGGACTTGTTATTTTATCACTGACAAATTCTCAATCAATGGTCAATCAATGGTCTGTTTCCAACCAAACAACATCCAACAAACTTCTCCTGTTCATGCCAAATAAAAGTAATGTTAATATTTTAAATGGCAGCTAGTTTATACATTTTGTTAAAATCTACATATAATTTGCAGGTTTTTAATGAATCAATCATGTCTAAAGTACAATGAAAAAGGATGGGAAGATATTATTGTATACAAACAGACTATGGATAATCTTAGGTGTGAAACATTCATTTCAAGGTAAGTCTATTTTTGCAACAGTTTAGCTGCAATATTTTTTTGATTCTACCTTGGTAGTCTAATTACTCTTAGGCAGGTATATCTATTTTTATAGGGTTTGTTCCTTAGCTTTTTCAGAATTTTTTTTTATATCATATGTTATTCACTGTTATGATAGACATGATTATGTGATGTTGCTTAGCTATATCTCTTGGTTTGTAGTTTTGTAGTAGCTGTTATTTTGCATTTGACTAGAGTTACATGTTTAGTTTGTCAACTATCAGCATTAATCAGATCACTGTTTAATCTCTGTTAATACTTTTTTAGGAAAACACAAACCAAACAAGTGCTTGGAAGCTATCCGATCTTCTACTAATGTGGCAGATTACTTCAAAATGTGGGAAAAAAGCACGAAACAACTGATTTTTGCAGTTTGTATATACACTTTCAGAGGAATTTCACAACTCTGCTCACATCTTTTCAAAAACCACTGTGACATCAATTACTGTCTGCTGAGAAAATGGGCATTTGATTGTATCAAGGTTTGGGTTGTATCGACAGTTCAATGGTGTTTGAAAATCATGGAGTTAAAAAAAATCTGCACTATCACTTCCATCGAGAAGCTTGTATGCATCCGGGTACATCAGGAGATCAGTCAGTAGAGAAAAAGAATCGTCAATCTCGCAAAGAAAACCTGGTGGCTTTTTTATTCAGTGACCAAGAAGATTCCGGCGAGCATGCAAAAGTTATCAAACCACTACTACTAGATCGGCGTGAATTATGTGAGCACACTAAATACTGCTAGCTGCTGTGGGCTCTGTAGCATTTTTCGATTTCCATCACATGCATTTAAAGAAGACATGTCATGCACGAATCACTGGTAGTAGACAAAATGACCTCCCATATGTCTACACTTGGAAAAAAGCATTTTGATGCTCAAAGACACCAAACTGCGCACCTTATGGTTCTCCATTTATTCGGTTGCACATCTGTGCAAAATCCTAATTAGACGAGTAAACCATGCCGATGATTGTGCATCAACGTCATCGTCACCTGCTCAGCTAAAAATCAGAGAGATTCAAAGTGAGAGCTCAAAGTGAACAGTCATTTAAATGCGATGATATGCTTGTGATGGGGTGCTCGTGAATTTTTGTCTATTCTTTATTTCCTGAATTTTGATGTACAATAAAGTTATGCTGGAAACTGAGTTTGCTCTAACTTGAATAAACAGCTGTTAGTATTTCAACCGACTAAATGTCAAAAACGCGTTTCACTGAAGCTCATAGACAATGTGAAGGTATCGTTGGAAAGCAGTTTGTGACGCGTTACGCCGCATTTGCACGTATCTAGCTGTATCGAACGTAGGCACGCGGCGCTTATGGGCTTGCTTGTTTATTAACAAACCTGCATGTGCAATGCCCATACATTATTTTTTCTAGCTAGCAGTTGATAAACATGAATCTGTGAGAGTATTTTGTCGATTCGGATACTTGTACTCAAAAAAACTAACAAAAATACAATTATATATATATATATATATATATATATATATATATATATATATATATATATATATATATATATATAATTACAGGGTCACTGACGTTCCATGTGACTTCCCCGTGGGGTGCAAAAGAAACTACCGGTTTCTGGATCATTAACTTTATTGAGCCGGTGATCCTTTCAGATGTTTACCTCGAAACTTGCGTGTGCGAAGGCTGCAGCACAACTGGTAAGATCGTTGTAGTAAATTTTTAAATGAAGGTAACCATAATCGTATTAGAAAAAATCTTCTATTCAATTTTATTTTTGTGTGAGAAAGAGAGAGCTTGTGTGTGTGGGAGAGTGTTTGAGAAAGAAACAGAGAGTGAATTGCACTACACTAAGGTATGCCATAATTTCAGTTTTATTAAAGTGGTATCTGTATTAATGCCCGCCATGCTACTTTCCTTGACTACATTTGGTTTATTCTTACTTTGAATAACGTTATTGTTAATATTAAAATAAAATAACCAACTCTACGGTTACATTCACGACTAAAATCTAGATGCACGGATACTTTGCGCCCGAAATGCTAGTACTACTTTAATCCTCCTAAAACTAAACATTTTAAGAGCTTAGGAATTTAACTTTTTTTTACTGTTCACTTGTAATTGCTTGAAAATGCTGCTGACAACAATTTCATGCAGTAAAATTTTTTGCTGAATTTATTTGTTTTTCACAAATTCCATCAAACAGACAAGGTCGAAGCGATTGTCGAAGTCCAATACACGGACAAATCGACGAAACAATGCAAAGATTCTAACAGCAACTATTTCGTTGTCGACGGCAAAGTCGTTTTCCGCTGCAAAGATACGAGAGTAACTGCTGAAAGTGTTAAAATTAGTGGCAAAACTCAACCGCTACCTCAGAGTCTAATAATAGCCATCTCTGTGCACACTAATCAAACTACAAGTGAGACGTTGTTGTTGTTTTCATACGATTTCACGATGGTAATAATTATAATACAATAAAGTAATAATCCACATTTAAAGCGCCTTGGCAAGCAAGGGACTAAGTTGCCAGGAAGCAACATGGTGCTTTTCATAGGCTGTACCTTATTATTATTATTATTATTATTATTATTATTATTATTATTATTATTAAGAGTCGTAAGGGTGAACTCTTTACAAGGAAGTTACACGATGTGAGATTCATCACGGAATAAAATTTCGAACAGATAAAAGAGTTTTTGTAGATGATGCCCATCTCAAAACTTTTTTCCCAAAAACAGCTTATGATGACCAGGGCGGGGGTGGGTAGTGGTAGATACTTTTCCAGAAAAATTCCAATTTTTCCTCTAAAAATAGTTGATAACTGACGCCCTTTACATATTGTGCTTTTTACTGCAGGATTTATGCTGTTTATTTTTCTTTGCACTCACTATTCTCATCTGGCTGGGACCTTTTTATGGTTCACAAACTCGGATTTGCTCAGCGTCGGTGCAATTTTTTGTTGCATACTTTCCTGACCTCTTCACTTTTTTGCTAATTATTAAATTTCAAATCGTGTTTTGCCAAAATTTGGTAGAAGCCAAAAAAAAAAAAATTGAACGAATCACTATTCGCCCTTTTTTTACAGATAGACTTGAACTGGCCACGAAAAACGTCGTGGCCAAGCCTGCCAGCACGAACATGTTGTTTGGAAGTTACATGGATTTTTCACCGTGGGAGAAGCAAGGCTTGGAAGGTTTCATCGTTTTAAAGTTCATAAAGGAAGAGGTTTATGTTCTAGAAGTCATCGTGACCTCTGGGAAAGGTCGGCCACTTTCTTTTTTTTTAAATGCGATTCTAATTTGGAGATTTTCGTTTACTTCGCGTGTGCTGCGTTATCAATAATGATTAATAATTTAGTAATAATGGTAAAGATAATATTAATTTTTAGTTTATATAAAAAGCATGTTTTCGCACTAGTAGTTTTAAGGTTTCTATACAATTTTTGCATTGTTATTCTAACATAAAATAAAATAACAAAATATAGTGATAAAATATTTTTCTCTTGCCGGTAAATTAGTGACCGTTTGTTTGTTGGGTTAATGATTTAATTGTAAAATTATCTTTTTTCTCGAATTCGACTGTATTTTTTTCTAGAGCCATTCAAAAACCTTGTGATAATGACCTCCGAGGGTTACGCGCTGGATGTCAAAACATTTCCGGGGGAAAAACTTCCCCGGCCCCAGCCTCGCCAGACCATTCTCATTTACGCTCCTGAAAAAGAAGAAAACGTCCCGGCAGGAGTCAGCAGGACATTCAAGTTTTTTGGTTCAAGTTGGTGGGCCGCCACACTGTTGCTGACCGATTTGGACGGGCACGTCAAGCCGAATTCGATCGAGTCTGTAGAGGTGGTCTTGCTCGATGCAGGAAACGTTGTCAGAAGTGAGTGAGGTCCCTATCATAAAATGGCAATGTTGTATTTATGTATGTATGTATGCATGTGTGTGTGTGTGTGTGTGTATGTATGTATGTGTGAATGTATGTATGTATGTACGTACGTATGTATGTATGTATGTATTTGTGTATGTGTGCATGTATGTATGTATGTGTGTATGTATGTCCCCCGATTAACATTTGCAGCTCTGAAAAACCCCACGATGATAGATTTTTGAGATGCTGAACACGGTTTGTTAAGCCACTTTAAGGTTAAAATGTATCAATCAAAAGTTATTAGCCATGAAGGCTCAGCGGTTAACATAAACATAAACAAAATATGCCATTACGACATGTTGCTTGAACATTTAAAGCCAGAAACCAGCCGTAGAAATAAACATAGAAAAAAAATTGTAATAATAATTTACGTTTGAAAATGTTTTTATATATTTTTCATTGTGCTGTTTCGTTTAATTTTCCGTAAAAAAAACACACGCTTCTCATCCAAAAGTGCTGGTTGTTGCTTAGTTCTTAACAATGTTTTCATGTAACATAAAAAAAATCACTCCAATCTACATTTCCATTAAAGTAACTGAATTTTACTTGACCTGTTGATATGCTTTTTATTTTTTATCGAAAACTTGCGGAATTACCCGGGGTTTTAAGAGTTTCCCGCTTGCTTTTCCGTTCCCGCTCGCTTTTCCGTTCCCGCTCTTTTTCTAAACTACCCTATCTTTGTCTCTCTCTTTAACTCTACCTCCCTGCCAAGATTGGTTGAAATCGGTCCAGCGGTTTAGATAGGTTTAGCGAAGACATACAGACAGTCATTTATATATATATATACAGATGAAAACTCGAAATTTATTACACCGTATTTCAACGTTTTTTTTTTTAAAAGCCTACATTTGAAATTCAGCTAACCCAGTGAAGTTTTACGAGGACAATCCGAAAACCGGAGAAGCCGACGAGATCGTCCCGCAAAACGTGTTGATCTTCAGTACGTCCTACGATTTACCCTCCTGGGTCATCGACTACGGAAGGCCGGTGTACATTACCAGTTTCACCGTTACCGGATCGAAAAACAAAAACAGTAAGCGACGATGGTTTAAAGTTTATTCGTTGACGTGTTTTAGCGTGATTAGTGATTGTTAATGACCGGGGGTTCGACGACAAGACGCACAGTCACGTGATTTGAGATTATCGTGCGATATATCGTACGCTGCGTAAATAAATACTTGTAATAAGTAACCGAAACAAGACGTTTGTTGATTATACCATGGGAACGTTCAATCTTTATTATCCGGAAATTTCAATTGATACAAAATTATTTACAATTCCGTTCGTGCAGACACAGTCATGGAGAGATTAAGCATCGGGATATCCAACGACACGTCTTTGGCCGATCCGCAAAACAACGCTCTACCTAAGCCAAAACTTGTGATTTTATACCACACGTGGGCTCCCATTCCAGAAGGGGTGTCACACACGTTCTCCGTCGTGACGCTGACCTTCACGCGATTTGCCGTCCTCTTTATTTATTCGAAGAACGTCGACAAGGACCTCATTTCCGAGATAAAAACTGAAGTCGTCACGAACGGAAAGACTCAGTCTGGTGAATAAATAATTCATTGTGTGGCCATAGTGTTGGTGATGATGATGATGATGATGGTGATGATGATGATGATGATGATGATTATGATGATGATGATGATGATGATGATGACGGTGGTGACGAAGGATTCTTGAAGTGATGCTCAGGTATTTATTGGAAAAGATTTAAATATCACTTTCGTTTGAAAAACACAGTGGTCAGCACAATGGTCCAGCCTGAAAAGCCCGGCACAAGGGACCAGCCTGAAAAGCCCGGCGCAGGGGACCAGCCTGAAAAGCCCACCACAGGGGACCAGCCTCAAAAGCCGGGCACAGGGGACCAGCCTGAAAAGCCCGGCGCAGGGGACCAGCCTGAAAAGCCCAGCGATTTCACCATCGACGGGAAAGAGGTAACGCCCGAACCTGCCGTGGGTAACGACGTCGTCGTAGCTTTCGCACCCGAAACCACGCCTGAGACTTCTCCGACCGATAAACAGGTAAACAGCCGTGTCCAGATCGACCTCGGAAAACCGGAAGACGTCGTCTCGGTCAAGCTCGAACCCAGCGCGTTCCCCGACGTCAAGGTGTCCGGTGAGTCTTTCGCGTCCGGCGGAGATCGCAAACGAGTTAACGTTTTTTCAAAAGTACTTTTCGATCTCGTCTAGGATTCGTCGTGTACGTCCTGCAAAATCCCGACGATGCGCCCAGTGAGAGCAACGTCTGCACCACCGTTGGAGACGAACAGGTCAAATCCGTCGGAGGTGTTCTGACCTGCAAGAAGCCGATCAACGGCAGGGTCATTCTCATAAAAGGGTCGACGCGTCCGATCAATCAACTGGCTTTGGGCAAGCTGGACATTTATTACAAGCAGGGCGCCAAGATTGTTTATTGTTAGTTTTTGCTGCAGTTTTTTTTTTATGCTTTGTCACATGACTTAATACGATAGATTCACAGTTTTATTCATAATAATTATTATATAATTAGATTCAATATCGGGTTCGTAGTTATAAAGTTTTCAATAGGAAATCACGTTTTTAACGAAAGCTATATGCAATAATGATTTCATCCACAGGTATTTCAATGTACCAAGTGGATACACAGCCTAATAACAAAATAATCTAATAGGCCTAAAACTGTACATAATGATTACGTCATAGTTATATCAAAATTTTAATAAGCACGAGATAACTATCGACGTTACATCACTCCTAATCATGACATCAGCATTAACACATTATTAGGCATATTGTAGTATTTGCGTATCCGGTCGCCGTATAAAGATGTCTGTCCATTTATCTCAACCAGCTACCGTGACGATAACGACTGAAACCACGATCACCTTCTATACGACCTACACCATTCAGACCGTAACCAAGACGACCAGGCCGTCAGGATACATCACATTCGTGTCCACTCAGGAGTTCGGCCGGCCGGAACCGAGAGGCAAATTCGTATTCGACCTCGGCAAGCCTACGAACTTGGAAGGCTTCGTGATCTATCCGGGAGAGGATGCTACGAGTTAGTGGAGGTTTTTATTCGTCGCTTCGCACGTAGTGCCGCTAGTGTGGGAATGATTTCATTGAATTAAACAGGTGTTATACGTGACTGCAACTATTACTACAATCGTTAAGTTTTAAAACCCCCCCACTCCAAAACAACATCAAGCGAGTATAAAATAAAAGCCATCTAATCGTTTTAATGATTCGGTTCTGCATCTCTTGTTGATTGTAATAAATAATAATCATAATAATAATAATTTATAAATAATAATACATTATAATTATAATATTTATCCATCGGCGTTTTTCATAAAATATCGATCTTCACGCCGAGACAGGTCTGGTTGATTTGAAGGAATTCACGCTGTCGCCCGTCGACGAGCCTCTGGATGAGCCCAAGAAACCGATCGTCACGTACAGGAACGACCGGGCTCCCGAACCCGGTAAGCCCGTACTGTTGAGGAGCTACCCGGAGCACGTGGTAACCAGATACGTAGTTATGCACAAGAAACCAGGCCGGGGATTCAATCCGAACGTCATCAGCCGGATTGTTTTCATCTCGTCTCCTGAATCAATCAGTCAGTTTTTATTTTTTCGTTTGATTTATATTGTATTATATTATATTATATATTATATATTATATTATATTATATTATATTATGTTATGTTATGTTATATTATATTATATTATATTATATTATATTATATTATATTATATTATATTATATTATATTATATTATATTATTTTGTTTTATTTTATTTTGTTTTATTTTATTTTGTTTTATTTTGTTTTATATTATCAATTATAATGGATTTTTCAAAACATTAATCACTGTTTATCTTTCTGCCACAGTTTCGTTTGAGTCGGATAAAACAAAACTGACCACAGTGGACGTCAACATCGACCGAGTCAAGCCGGTCAACGAGGCGATGATCAGCACGAGACTGACGTATCGCGTCGAAAAAACCTACTGGCAAGTGGACCTCGGCGATATCTACCAGGTCGCCACGCTCGAGTTTCCACTGGATTCAAGCGTCATAAGTAAGTGTAGATGTTGTAACGATGCCGATACTAACGTAATAAAAGTAAACCAATGGACAAACTCTTCTTTAATTTTTTTACAAACTGATTAATTATTCAATAAGCGAATTATTTTTTTTTCGACCCGATAGCTTCGTCTCTCACCGTCTTCGAGATCTTAGTACTCGAGGAGGGATTCACGGGTGATAGTACCGTCGACGTCAGACACGTCTGCTTTATGTACTCTGGCTCGCCGATCAGTCCCTCGAGTTCGCCGCGTAAGCTGAAGTGCAGCCCGACACCACGAGTTGGAAGGTGTACTTTTTTTATCTTCTTTTTCGGTTTATGTCCATTTTTAGATTTTGAAACTTTGTTTAATTTAGATTCCAAAACTTTGTTTTGACTTTTGTAACCTTCATACGAAATTGTCAAATAATTTCTGCTCTAGCAACGAAACGTTAATCTTATTGATATTTTCAGTTTAACTTTAAATCTGTTTTCGTCTAAAAAAAGGTACATTGTGATTTTTGCACCTGACGGTTTCAACCCATCGAGTTTAACTGAAGTTTCGATTGGTCTCATGCAACCGGATGGATCTTCCATAGGTTGGATTCGACGTGTCATTACTATTTAAGTTTCGACAGTGGCGTATTCGTAAAGGGGAGGGTCATAGGGGCAATAGTCCCCCATGAAATTGTTAAAAATCTTATTTTTTCATATATAATTAAAACACCACTCTTAAAATTTTAACTTCATTTCAGCTATGTGCCATTTCTTTAAACAATGGTTTAATATAGTTTTAAATTAGGTAGGTGTCTAAGTGTGTGGGTTTTTCAGTAGGTGGGTTTTTCAGTAGGTGAGTTTCTCAGTTATTCATATTTAAACAGTTTAATCAACCAGGAAAATTGTCTTTAATATAACTCCCATTTGAATTTATAATGAAGTAAATCTGTTGTCGCTCTAATTTCACAAGTGACAATTCGTGCATCATCGAGTCAAGTGAAAGAAACAAAACCCATCGGTCAGCAACAACCGGGCTCGGACAGAAGCGACCTGCCGTTAATGGTCAGCGGCAAGGGATACTGGACTTTCTATCTAGAACAGGGCAATGTTCTCACCAGCGTTATCGTGGTTTCAGAACTTCGTAAGCGATTCTTTTCTAAACCTAAATCTTTAAACCGTCACTATGAATAGAAAGACATTAGCTTATATATAGTGTTTGTGATTGTATCCTTGGAAAAGAGTGCTTTGCACCACAGGGCCAAAAGTATGGTTACAGTTAACACTTGGACGTTTTAAAATTTACTAAACATCTAGTTGTAAATCCTATTAAATGCATGTGTGTTTGTATGTGTCACGATTTACAGATCCGATAACCGAGGGCTCGGTCAAAATCTACGTCGGAAGCAAGTCGATCAAAGAGATCGCCAGGGCGGGAAAACTGGAAACGGACAGACCCGCAGTCGGGGTGGCGTGCACTTCCAGATTAGGAAACGGCGTCCTGACGTTCGACTGTCCCGAAGCAGCAGACGATCAGAAGTACGTCAACTTCGAAATAACGCTGGCGACGTCGAGCAACGGAAAAGAGAACTACAACATCAAAATGACGCTGAAGACTCCGTCGGGATCCAAGCCGAGTGGTCGGTGTCATGCTCGAATGTGCTTGCGAGTTTTATTCGGGCTTTTACTATTTATTATTTTTATTGTTTATTTTTCCGTTTATTGTTGCTTGTTGCTCAGGATGTCATTGTTAAAATATACGTTAGATAAATATTTAATAGCATTTGAATTAATATAAAAAAATGTTTTACTTATTCATTCATTTATATTTTGATAATTAATTTTTAACTGCCAATAATATTGATTCATTTTTTTTCTTTTCGAATTCATTCCAGTCTCTGCGACTTTGAAGTTCGGAATCAGTACCAAAAGTTCCAGCTCTTTCCGTTCAATGAAGGGACTGAGCCAGCCGACTGTCATCAAGCAAGTTGTAGTGAAATCACCCGGAGAGGGTGAGTTTTATCTTTCCAGGAAAAAAATTTTTCCGTGATTTATTATTATTGATTGGCAACGAATCGAGTTGAAATTGAAAGCGAATGGCTGTTATCGAAGATTCGAACCCGATAAAAATGGCCAGTGCTATAAAATGTTCCAAATTTGCAAGCCGCTCTATTAAGCTTCTACGACCAAGATTAGAGGCGCTGGTGGCACAGCGGTAGAGCGTTCGCCTGTCGATCGTTAGGTTGGCAGTTCGAGCCCCACCGGCGTCACCAGCGTAACTTCCTTAAGCAAGGAGTTCACTCGCTGTAAATGGCTTCCTTTGCAAGAACCCTTTGTCGCCTTTGAGCAAGATTTGTCTTGATAAGGCGTATGCTAAATGTTCAAAAAAAAGATAGCAGCGAAATAGAATTTTCTACTTCTAGAACATTTGATTTAAATATATACGTTCGCACAGCTGTCTCCGACTGGAGTGTGGTCAGAATATTCGTATCGCTGGCCTTGGAGAGCCTGGACCAAGAACATTCGTTGGAATGCAAATTCGAAAAGAGCGCCGACCAACATTCCGCAACGTTCAGCTGTCCGACGTCAACTGCTGTGAAGTTTGTTGAATTGTTATAAAGATTAATAATGATACTAAAAATAAGTCGAGTGTACCGGGATCTACTGGTAAAATAAGTCAAGTGAACTGTAATCTACTGTCGACTCCTGTGAAGTTTGTTGACACAATAGTAAATCTTAATATGACTAGAGTTCTATAGGAAAGTACGACAGACCGGGTATCGACTCACTTGTAATCAGTCAATCGATCAATGTTGGTATTTATAGGGTAGCTCCTCCTACAAAATCTCTACGATCCTGGTTCTTTGCACGCTAATAATCCGATAGCACGGGCTACTAGGCAGTGAGTGGAGGAGTTTTTAAAGATGAACCTTCAGCATTTGATTCTTGCTAGCAATAAAATATGCTCTCAACAGTAACCCTAATGAAATTATAACTAACGATAGCGATGATGCAATAAAGGGTTTATATACACTTAGGTTTGTCTATACGAAATCGTCGCAAAAAATACAGTTTGAATTGAGCTTCATAGGCACGGATGGACAAGCGATCAGTGAGTTGTGTTATAAAACTAATTTATTCGTAGAATTTGTAATCTGGAATTTTGAAATAATGAACCGTTATTAAATACGATGCATGTGTGAAGAAATAAATATGACCTGATTTCACTTTTACTCATTCCAGACGAGTTTTCAATGAACCCGATGAAAGGAGGTCTGTTTCTTGAGCTTATTGAAATCAATTCAAATATAATTATGTTTTTAAATTTATTTATTTGTTGTGTGTTTATTAATTAATTAAATATATTCCAGGACAGTTTTCAATGAACCAAATGAATGGAGGTCTGTTTCTTAAGCTTATTGAAATTAATTTGTTCTAATATAATTACGTTTTTAAATTTATTTATTTATTCGTTTGTCTATTAATTAATTAAATAAATTCCAGGACAGTTTTCAATGAACCAAATGAATGGAGGTCTGTTTCTTAAGCTTATTGAAATCGATTCGTTCTAATATAATTACGTTTTTAAATTTATTTATTTATTCGTTTGTCTATTAATTAATTAAATAAATTCCAGGACAGTTTTCAAGGAACCAAATGAATGGAGGTCTGTTTATTAAGCTTATTGAAATCGATTCGTTTTAATATAATTACGTTTTTCAATTTATTTATTTATTCGTTTGTCTATTAATTAATTAAATAAATTCCAGGACAGTTTTCAAGGAACCAAATGAATGGAGGTCTGTTTCTTAAGCTTATTGAAATCAATTTGTTCCAATATAATTACGTTTTTAAATTTATTAATTTTTTTGTCTTTTAATTAATTAAATTTAATATTCTGATAATTGAATTAGAATATTATTGAAATCAATTCGTTCCAATATAATTACGTTTTTCAATTATTTTTATTTGTTTGTCTATTAATTAATTAAATTTAATATTCTCATAATTGAATTAGAATATTATTGAAAACAATTAATTACAATATAATTACCTTTTCTAATTAATTTATTTGTTTGTCTATTAATTAATTAAGTTTATTATTTTAATAATTGAATTAAGGTTTAATTGGAAACGGTATGACTGTCAGAAATTCCCTCCCCCTCTTCTCAGAGAAATCGGTCAACCTGATCGAAATAAATTTAG
This sequence comes from Erpobdella octoculata, assembly GCA_963978895.1. NCBI lineage: Eukaryota > Metazoa > Annelida > Clitellata > Hirudinida > Erpobdellidae > Erpobdella > Erpobdella octoculata. The sequence goes on along the minus strand of OZ022238.1, from coordinate 1,348,361 downwards.
TGGACGGTAAGATTTTTTTTACTCTGATTTATTTTCTTTTACCTGGATTGATTTGTATTTTTGTTTTTTAATTTATTAATTTATCGATTGGTTCCTTTATTAATTGATTTGTCTCTTTGTTTTTTAATTTATTTACGGATGAATTATTTAAATTTTTATTTTTTATTCATTCATTAATTTATTGATTTGTTTATTTAATTAATTATTTAATTACCCAAATATTAACGACAGGCGATTTTGATATGAAACAAATCAGCGTCTTCGTATCCAACGTCGGACAAAAGACGGACAAAGACGTATCTTGCGCCATGGAGTCGAGCTCTGCAAAGCAGGCCAAATTTAACTGCAGAAATTTGCGCGGGTCTTTCGTCAACATCGAACCCAAGTCCGAGGGCTTAGGATCGAACATTGCAAAATTTGAGGTCATGGTCAGCACTGAGAATTCGCAACCAGGTATTCAGTGTCGTTTCTATTGTTATTTTAGTCTTAAAGAATGTAAAAATGTTTGTTTTATTAAATTCAATGAACTTATTAAATTCTTATAAAATAAAAAAACATCAACGCACAGAGGAAAACTTATTTCTGTTTTCAACGCTTTTCAAGGATCATATTTTGTGACTGAAGTCATTCGTAAAGCTTTTATTTTGTTAAATTTGATTAGACTTTTATTCGGTGTCTCACTGTTTTTTTTATTTTTATTCGCGTTATAAATCAATTTCTTTGCAAGAAAATCCGAGTAGCAAGTTAACTGAGTGGATGGTGTGTAAATCATGGTTTATTAAAAATTAGAAATACCCGGTCCATAAGAAAGAGAATTCCAACCAAGTACAAGTGAACTGGATTGCCAGGGCACTTAAATTAGAATAATCTAAATTCTATGAACTGAGTTATTAATAGAGATAATTTTAAAACGTTAAGACACGATGACGATGTTATAATTCAATGAATAAACTTTACAATTTGTTCCTCCACAGTCAAGTACAAAATGTCGATGTCGAAGATGGCCTGACGTGTCAACAGCACCGACATCGTGTCATCCGAGAACTGCTAAAGGAGATCTCATCATCGTTGATCTCTCAGATCATTTAATTTATCATTTAAAACATTTTAACTAAATTTTAATATGACAGCCATTGGATGAATTTTTGTAGTTTTATTTTTCTGTATTTTCAAATATTGAATAAAAAAAAATCAACTAAATTGAATTCTTTGGGATGATATTATTGTTATTGTTGTAAAAACGAACAAATTAAAAACGGGTATTCGTATTATTTATTTTGTGGTTAGCTTGTCATTTCATGCATCATCAGAGGCGTCGATCCATCAAGACACTGGGCACACGGTCCCCCCCAAAAGTTGAGGTGGAGGGAGCTTCCTATACATTAGACCCCCCAATGTTTGGGCAGTGCAGGCCGTTTAACAAGGCAATTTTAACACATGGAATTGAATCTAAAATATTTATTTACTCTCTTAATTCTTTTTCCCTTTTTTTCTTTTTTTTCATTTTCTTTCTGTATTTTTTTCTCTGGAACAACATCAACACAAGACACCTCTTCCATCGTACGCTAAAGTTAGATCATCAGACACTTCGAAGCTGATAATGACTTTTTAGGTGCAGTTTAAATACTATGATTGCCTCAATCAGACGGAAGAAAGTATCACTTATAACGAGTGGCAAAATTTTTTTCTTCTAAGAAAATGGATTTCTTATGTCCCTTGATACCTAAACGTTTTTGCGGGAGTGACTAATCGAGACTCGTGCATGTGTTAACCTCCAAACTGGAACGGTTCAAGACAAACTCGAACAACCCGACTACTTCTCCTATGATTTTGGGCAAAAAGATTTTTTCATGTCTACAATAATAACTCTGAGCAGTTGCGCTTATGTGGGTGAATCGTCCGCCTTCCTGAACCGTACGTATAGCTGGTTGATGAAATAGTTCGAGAATGAAATAAAAGTATTTTTTCTGTACTATTCACATGCAGTGGAGTAGCGGGGGTATCTGGCGCCCGTTGGCAAGGTATAAAAAATGTACTTCCATTTTCCACTGTCCTTCCAATTGGACAACCAAAACCAAGGAAACCGAAGGCACCCGAGCCATATCCGGGGCTCGGTGAGCCCCCTCCCCAAGAAAACTTTGGAAATCACCTAAGTGAAATAGTTCAAAAATCTAATTTGTTAATTTTACAAGTTTTAAATGTTCAAAATGACTACAATTTGATGAAATTGTTGACTTTCTTTTTACATTTTTGGCGCCCGGGGCAGATGCCCCTTCCTGCTCCTCCTTCGCTACGCCACTGACTATTCATCTTCGGGACAAACTTGCAAAAACAATTGCATTGCTATTTTGTTATTTTTTTCAAGTCCTTAGAATTGTTATTCATTGCCGAATTTTATGTATTTTCTAATAAACTGATGAAAATTCAATAGAATTTTTTATCCGCAATGACTTCTTTATTAAAGTCCTAAGATGTCTCATCTTAGGCAAAATAATGCATAAGATGAGACAGTAGGTTGCCTAAAATGAGACAACGTTGAAATCTTCATTTTTATAGCATTAAAAAAACTCTTCTAGATTCAATTATTTTAAAAAATTAATTAAATTGTATTAAAAAAAAAACAAAATATTTTTTACACTCTAGACGCCACTAATGAAAAACAAATGTTTGCTTTCTCTTGTTAACCAAACAAAATAAGTTTCCATCAATCGTCGTCGCTTAAACAGTTTTTACTCATGTAATTTATTGATTTTTTACAGCCGTGTACTTGCTCAGCAAGTGCGTTAGTTGTAGAAGAAACTAAATCCACCAGCAGCAAATCCAATTTTTTTAGATTTGCTCTGCGTGAATGGCTCACAACAAACGAGACATCAATTTCTTTAGTTTGTAATGCATGGCTATCTTAAATTAAAACAACTTGGTTAACAACGGTTGGTTTAACCTTGTTGAATACTGCTTGAATACTTCATATCTGCTATAGCTATAACCGAAAGTAAAATTTCTGTTTAAACCAGAACCATCGGAATTTTATAGGCTCTGTCTCATCTTATCTTATGCAACTCTACCTTAAATAAATTAGAAGCTCAGAATTGGCTATTCATTGATATTTTTTGAAACGGAGTGTTGTATGTATAATGAAATATGCAGTGGCGGATCTAGGAATTTCGTAAGGGGGCCCAATTTTTTTTCATTCTTTTTTCAAATTTTGATTGCTGTCGTTATAAAGTCCGTTGTAAGATATCTTGCATTTTTATTTAGTAAAACCAAACAAAAAGAATAGGAAATTGAACTTTCAATCTACTCGCATTTTTCCCTTTTTTCTTTTTACAAACTTTTACTTAACTTGACTTCTCTGTCTGTCTTTCTATCTGTCTGTCATCAAATTTTGCAATCGATTTTAAACTAACTTCCCAATGAGCTAGAGATTTCAAAATTTAAGCATACCTCCAAACTGATTAATAATGCATTCTATCAAATTTTCGGATCGATTGGACAAAATTTAATTAAATAATTGTTTGTGATATTTTCGTCGAACTATTTATTGTCTATGCTAATATGCTCGTTGTTTATGTTACAGAACGTGGCCTACACAATCAATTATATAAAAGTGTGTTTTAAAAAAACTTTGTTTTTTGATTCACTTGTTTCTCTTTCACTTTCTTTCTGTTTTTTCTCTCAACGCAAAACACCTCTTTTTACAAACTTGTAGGTACTTGTATTTAAGTTACAATCTCTGTTTGTGTGTGTGTGTGTGGCTTTCTCTGTACGCAAATCTTGCTAGTAAAATTTAACCAGCTTTTTGACTAGCTAGTGAGCTGAAACTTTCAGCATAGCTTTATATTGGATGACAATACATGATTCAATCAAAAAATTTTATTTGAACATCTTTCGTATTTCTAAATCGAGTGTATTTGAAATTAAAGCTTGTGTTAAAAAACTCGATTTTTCCTTTACTTGTTCATTATAGAGTTAGGTCATCAGAAACTTAAAAACTAAAATTAAATGAGCCATGAAAAACTTTTGCAATTAGGCGGCTATTAATTGTTTGCAATTTTTTGATGATAATAAGTCTATAAAATAAAAAAACCTTGACCACATTCTTCTAAATACTTAATATGTCAAATATGTGTTAATTGAAAATATAAGAAACTTTCGAATCAATATGGAAAAAACTAAGTTTTTATTATAACTTTTTACTTTAAAAAATAAAATATCGCTTTCATTAAATAAACTAAAAACTGGTGGTTCATTTCTTTACAAAAAAGTTCAAACTTCTGAATCTTCAACTTTACTTAAGCCAATTTTGGGACCTCATTTCTATTTCTTGGGGACCCAAAACTACGTCAGGGGGCCCACTGAAAAGTCAGGTATTGCCACTAGTAGCTCATAAACGTCATCGTTTTTTTAATTTTTATTTACTCGGTGTTGCCCGGGTTCTTAGAAGTTTTTAAAAATTAAAAAAAACTAATATTTTTTGTCTGAAAACTTTAATGTGTTCAAATATTTTACACTAAGCGTCAGTAGCATTAAAATCAGTCAAGATGAATAGAAATGTAAAAAAGGTAAAGAAAAAAACGAGTTTTTCAACACAAACTTTGATTTCAAATACGCTCAATTTAGAAATACAAAAGATGTTCAAATTAAGTTTTTTATTTAAAAATTGAATCATGTATTTTTATCCAATATAAAGTTATGCTGAATGTTTCAGCTTCCTAGCTAGTCAAAAAGCTGGTTAAATTTTACTTGCAAGATTTGTGTACAGAGAAAGCCACACACACACACACACACACACACACACACACACAAACAGAGATTGTAACCTAATATAAAGTTTGTAAAAAATGGTGAAATTTGTGGATAGTTTGGAATAAAAAAATCTCTCTTTCCATATTATATACGTATATTTTTTTTCAATATTGCTTATCATATAAGGGTTCTTCTAGAATAGTTTTGTTATAACTCCGCCTCGCTAATTGCGAGCCAGTCCCAAGCCTGGAGAAAGGAGGAGGGAAAAGTAAAAAGGATCAAATTATGATTCTCGACTTAAGCGCTTCCTATATACAGCCATTAGTATCTTAAAACACCTGGTGTAAAGGACTATAAACTATTATAAAAAAAAGAGTTTTGTTATTTATTGAAGATGATAAATACGACAAGCACTTAGCTAGATAACCGCAATACCTGTAATTGAAGTTTGTCTTCGTTGAACACTTGTGAATCTATGAAATAAAACTTACTTCATTATTTCGTTAGGTCGACCAGCGTGAAACAAACAAATAAATTATTGATAAAAACATACCACTACCCCCTCCTTTATCTTGTTCGTCCCGAACAGCTTCGTCATCTCCGAAATACTCGGTAAAGCGATCAACATGAATTACTTTCATTTTAGTACGTAAGCACTTTTGAATCCGGCAGATGGCATCATTGATCTTTTTATTAATTTGATATGGTCCTTCTCAGTATTGTTGGAGTTTAAGTGATTTTCCAATTTTGCGTTGTGGATTGTGAAACCACACCAAACCATTTTCTATAAAAATTTGTTCATATTTGATTGTCGATCTTACCGATTTTTTATTCTTTCCCTGTCGGCCTTAATGCTATTTCGGGCTGCCAGATAAATAGGGGCGCAGCCAGAAATTTTTTCGGGGGGGGGGCCTGGGTGGGAGTAATGATTAGTAAGGAATTTTACTGAAAAATTTACGACTTACAAAAGTTGAGACTTGACAACAGTTTCAGCAATAATTAGTAATAACAAACCATAAGACATTCAATTTAGAACAGTAAATTACAATATGAAATTCGGCCGACGTTTTTTCTGCAAAAAATGTCGATGACGTTTTCTTCATTAATAATAATTGATGGTCATCTGGGCAAACCCATTCAGCCTTGTCTGGGCCGTTGTGGTGCGTAGATAAGATTTGAGTCTGCGCAAAGTTGAGAAGGATTTCTCGGCTGTCGCGGAAGAAAGGGGAAAGTAGTGAAGAGTTTCAGCAGCATATTTATCTACTGGTAGATGGAATTTTGACAATGTTTCAAAACATCAACTGCGGTATGTGGCCGCTCTGCCAATCGAACATTCGCCTATTTGGCTTTTCAGCAGAAGTATTCACCACGAACAGCAAATATGTGACCAAGGTCACAGGCGTAGTACTTTAGTGTCTCCTCTAGGTCAATATAGGATCCTTGGTCAAGAAACCTTGGAAACAGATGTCGAATCATGCAGACTCGCTCATTTGGAAAAAATTGTTTTTTCAACTGATTGACCATGCGTACTAGATAAGGGATGTATTGGGCGGGTGTAAACATTTCTACAAGTTCATTACAGTCGGAGCGGGACTTTACTTCTGTGGGGAACACAATCACAGATCTCCGTTACGACCGTAAGCTGCAAAAGTGGAATCTTTAGAGATTGTGAGATGAAAACTGCTAAATGGAATATTGTAGTATTGTAGAGTATTGGACAATTCTGACCCTAACATATTTGATAACTTATTAAATATTTAATTTGCAAAATATTTGTTAACTCAAATATGTTTTCCAATACAATATTGTCATTAGTATTGTTATTATTATTATTATTTTATTTTTTATTTTCTTATTTCATTTTTTTAAATTTATTTGTTTTCATGCAAAAAAATTGATTTCTCGTCCTGTGTAAATAACAACAGCGGTCTGTCTGTTATATTCAAATAAAGTTAAAGATAAAAAGTTATTATACCATATCGATTCAGACCTCAATCTATCGTACGGTTATTTTATTTTCAGCTTAATAGAAGTAGTACATTGATCTTAAATTTAAATAAAAAAAATTTATATTCTTGTTAAAAGCCTTAAAAAAGTATTCAGTAAACAACTGTGTGGTGAGGAATTCTACGCTAGTTGTTCACGAAAATTTATTAAAGGTAAGTGCTATTAAAACTATTTTAAGAAAAACTGAGATTACAATTTTGTAGATCAATAATGGAAATTATAAATAAAACTGTTTGTGACTGTAACCAATCAAGTTTATTGTAGTTTTCTTAAACGGTTAATAAATAAATGTTTCTTACATTTAATATTGTAAATTATTTATAAATACTTCAAATAAGTTGATTTGAGAAAAACTGGTGATTTGAATCCACAAATAAATGTCAACTTGCCCCGCATGTCTGGCAAGTTGACTTATTTACCGATGTGTAATTTTAATCAAATGCAAAAAATTAGGCAAATTTATTAAATACATTTTTTATGAAAAAGTTTCTAACTATTTATGAAAAAATCTTGCAAATTAAATACTAAATTGAATACATTTTTTACGAAAAAGTTTCTAACTATTTATGAAAAAATCTCGCAATAATTCTGTCTGAGTGAATGTTTTAAACGTACGTTAACTTACCCCGCCTTCTTTTAGGTATCTCATGAGATGATTAGGCTACCGACAACTCTGGGTTTTTTTTTTGTATAAATACTGCTGTTAATAACATTTTAACAAGATAAAATAAAATCCAAAACATTATATTTTATTTCATGGAAGAAACTTTTAAGAAGAATCGATTCTATGAAGACCTGTTTTCAACTTGCAGTTTTATTACTGTTAATAAACTGCAACAAGTTGATCCCAAATGTTAATGGCAAGTTTTTTTTGGTTTTTTTTGGTTTTTCCTTCGTTCATTTGCACTTTTAATTTTTATTTTTTGCTCAATTGTTGCTATTTAAAATTTAAAATTAGATTCTTCCTCTGTAATCTTGAAAAGGCTTCTAACCAGTAGCCTCATTTTAGAAGTAGGGGGCAATTATCCATTGAAGAATTTTCAAATTTTTTGTTGTTGAAATAAATTAAAATAGTCACGACAACCCCCATGGCCATCACCTATTATAAGGAAACAAGCGTTAACGTTTTTGAAGAAAAAATGTTTTGGGAAAAGTGCCTATGACTACTTCCGCCCTGTAATCAGCTATCATGAGAGGAAATATTTAAAGTTCTTAGAAAATTATTTTTAAAGGTACCCACGGCTATTTTTCTTTAGTAATCTTTAAAAAAAATTGAAGAATAAATTTTGGAATGTGTGGGCTTTTTCAACATTTTGCTCCCCCCCATGGCTGCGCTGAAATGACACTCCTGATTTCAACAAATTAATAAAGCTAAGTGGAGACACATTTTTATATAAACTAAACATATTATTTTTGAAATACAGGCAATACAAGTAAGAGAGAAGTAGCACCGCTTAAGCATGTTGAAGTGACGTTTCAGATGACTTCTCCATGGGCAGATAACCAAGCAAGCGGTTTTTGGATTGTTGCCCTCAAGAGGCCGGTTGCTGTTTCGGCTGTCACTATCGAATATTGCTTGTGCGAGAGCTGCAACCAGATTAGTAAGATTATTTTTATTTTATTCAAAAATGAAATACCGGTAAGAAAAATTATCATTAGAACTTTTCTACTTGGAATGAACAGAAATACTCAAACAACAAAATACTGTAAATTTATATACCAGTCTACTTTTGCATAAACAGTTTTTTTTTTATAGCTGGAAATAGTAATTTTTTTCAAATCACTTGTAATTATCATTCAAATATGATGCGAGCATCAGTAAATCGTTTCCTGTTGCATTAAATCGGTTCCTGTTGCATTAAATCGGTTCCTGTTGCATTAAATCGGTTCCTGTTGCATTAAATCGGTTCCTGTTGCATTAAATCGGTTTCTGTTGCATTAAATCTGTTCCTGTTGCATTAAATCGGTTCCTGTTGCATTAAATCGGTTCCTGTTGCATTAAATCGGTTCCTGTTGCATTAAATCGGTTCCTGTTGCATTAAATCTGTTCCTGTTGCATTAAATCGGTTCCTGTTGCATTAAATCGTTTCCTGTTGCATTAAATCGGTTCCTGTTGCATTGAATCGGTTCCTGTTGTATTAAATCTGTTCCTGTTGCATTAAATCGGTTCCTGTTGCATTAAATCGTTTCCTGTTGCATTAAATCGGTTCCTGTTGCATTGAATCGGTTCCTGTTGCATTAAATCGGTTCCTGTTGCATTAAATCGTTTCCTGTTACATTAAATCGTTTCCTGTTGCATTAAATCGTTTCCTGTTGCATTAAATCGGTTCCTGTTGCATCAAATCGGTTCCTGTTGCATTGAATCGTTTCCTGTTGCATTGAATCGGTTCCTGTTGCATTAAATCGGTTCCTGTTGCATTAAATCGGTTCCTGTTGCATTAAATCGTTTCTTGTTGAATTAAATCGTTTCCTGTTGCATTAATTCTTACCTTTTAGTCATGCATAACAGATCTAGACAACGTAATTGTCGAGCTCGAATTTACCGACGATTCGACACAAGAATGTAATCACGAAAAAGATCAACTTCTATTCACGCGCGAGAGCAAAGTCAACTACGTCTGCAACAAGCAAAACGTAGCCAAGGCGATTAAAATTCGAGGCAAAACGGAACCGCTTTCCCGGAGCCTCATACAATCCGTCAAGATTGCTTGGGAAGATATTACATGTAAGACGTGTACTGTTTTGTTTCTGTTAAATTGATTGCAAAGGTTTTATGATAACTCACAACAAGTGCGATGTAACTTTTCTATCAAGCTGTCGATAAATACTAGATTTAATAAAAATTTTAATTAGATTTAATTTGCTTTTCGTCAGCCAGATAGTTTTGATTTACTAATTACTCTATGCTTTTTGTGTACAACAATTGATTCTCTGTCTCGTGTAAATACATCTCTCATCAACATAGAAAATTTGCGATGTCTGTATGTATGTATGTATGTATGTATGTATGTATGTATGTATGTATGTATGTATGTATGTATGTATGTATGTATGTATGTATGTATGTATGTATGTATGTATGTATGTATGTATGTATGTATGTATGTATGTATGTATGTATGTATGTATGTATGTATGTATGTATGTATGTATGTATGTATGTATGTATGTATGTATGTATGTATGTATGTCTGTATGTATGTATGTATGTATGTATGTATGTATGTATGTATGTATGTATGTATGTATGTATGTATGTATGTATGTTTGTATGTATGTATGTATGTATGTATGTATGTATGTATGTATGTATGTATGTATGTATGTATGTATGTATGTATGTATGTATGTATGTATGTATGCATGTATGTATGTATGTATGTATGTATGTATATATGTATTTGTGTAAGTATGTATGTATGAATGTTATAATTTCGCATAACGTGAGGTAGAAAAAAAGAAGATTCGATTAAAAACTCCAAAAACTAAAAATGTAAAAGTTTTGCAATTTATTACCGAGATTATTCTCACAAAATAAAAAAATACATGTTTTCATAATTTTTTAAAATCTGGTTTTTAGGACTTCAAATGTGGGATGAAAAATAGGGTTATATTTTTTACTAGAATAACTGCCACTCTGTCGTTCTATTTCGACACTGAGGAAAACATTCCTCTTCAAAATTACTTTTCTACGTTTCGTCGTTTAGCTTTAACTATATCATAATACTCTTCCGAGGCAATTTGCAAAAACATTAATACAGGCAAAAAAATTGCTGCTTACCTATTACAGGCAAAATAAACCTGGGCATCAACAGTGTCAACGCCATGTCCGACGTCGAGAAGAATAAACTCTCTGCAGTGCACTTGGATGTCTCGCCGTGGGAGAGCACAGAACCAAAGGGCGTCATTATTTTACAGCTTGACGAACCGAGTTATGTTTTAGAAGTCATTGTAATCCCAGGAAAAGGTTGACTATTATATTTTTTAAACTTCACTCAAATCTTTATAGATCTATTGAAACTCTGAGTTTAACTACGCATCGCCTAATGTGAACCAGCCTCAAGTTTGGATAAAAAGGGAGGGAAAAAACAGAATCAATTATGATCTGCAACAAGATATATAAATAAATATAAATATAATATATATTTTACATATATTTATAAATACAAAATTTTTTTTTACAGAACCATTTAAAACTCTCGTGATAATGACCTACAGTGGTCTCCAAGACAGTGAAAGCGAAGCGGATATATCTTTTTATCACACTGATAACGGAATAATTTTTGCTCCTGAAAACGGAAACGACGTAGCGCAAGGTGTCAGCAAGATGATCAAACTTTTCTCGTACAACGAACTGATCGTGGAACTGCTTCTATGCGACGTCGATGGTTCCGTCAAGCCGAATACACTTGATTCCGTTGAGCTGGTTGTGGCCGAAGTGAGCAGAGTCTTCAAAAGTAAGTTTGATTGTGACTTGAGTCTAAGCAATGCGTACATTTTTTCAATAAATGATCTAGCCTGCCTTGTTCATAAAGCACAATACGATTTTTAGTTTTAAGTTACTTCAATAAAAACAGATAAATCGTAATTGTAATCTAATTCTTTTAATATTAGATTAAAATCGGTTTAGGAATAATTTACATTATTTTTTTATTTTTTCTACAAATTTTAGCTAATCCAGTGAAATTTTTTGTGGACGTGCCAAAAAGTGAAGAAACTAGTGACCAGCAGCCGAATATTCAACAAAACGTTATTTTTAAAGAGGTCACAGGTTTTCCTTCTTGGATCATTGACTACGGAAGCCCCGTGTTCATCACAAGCTTCACGATTACCGGATCAAAAAACAGAAATAGTTAAGTGACTGCAGTTGCGAGCTTATTTATTATAAAAAAGCATTTAGATCAGCTCATTAAGTGCAATGTCGGTGAGCAACTTGACGCTGTAGTTTTATAATGCTGCTGTTTTTTGAAGTTATAGTCTTTTTTAATTAAAAAATGGCTAATAAATTAATGAGCATTTGATGTTTAGGAAATTAAATTACATCTAAATCTTGACCAAATATTGTTTAAAAGTTGTTTTTTTGAAAATTTTGATTAGTTACATGATTAATGTTTGTCTAACCTTAAAAAACCCGAGTGTAGCCGGGTAAACCAGCTAGTTTTCTTGAAATATATAGGAATTGTGAAAAAACTGTTTTTTACTGCTTACTTATTTTAATTTTTTGTAATGCATTGGGACGTTAACTATCACTTATCTTTGAAAGTACCAACGTTTAGAAAAAAATTCAGAGACCTAAAGAATTAAAGTTAAATTTTTGCGAGGGCCCTGTTAGTTGAAATTTCGCCACTAGTTGTGGTAAATCGGAAATTTAGATAATGAAGTGGCTAGCTGCACGCCAGTAAAATGCAAACCCCCTAACTCATACACTCAGACAATTTATGCGCTGGGGCTTAAAGTTCCAATTTTGTTACGCTACATAATGCATACACTACGCTTGTGAAACCTTTGAAGATATCAACCAGGCAGCCAGGTGCGAGCCAATTACGACGGCTAAATGTTCTGCAATCACGACTTCTTTGCAAACAGAAGAATAAAAATATCTAAAGTTTAAATAACTCCACCACTCATTCAAAAAAAAAACTTTTTTTTACAGATACGATCTTAAGAAGATTAAGATTTGCGGTATCCAACGACACGGCCCTAAGCAGTCCGACAGATGTCGGACAGGAACCGACAAGCATCGGTTTCTACCATACCGAGACACTCGTCCCAGAAGCCATGTCGCGCACATTTCCAGTTCTGATGCCAGCCTACGCACGATTTGCACTCGTCAGTACGTTTCAAAAAGACGACGTCGACAGGGAAGCCATCTCCGAAATGAAAACTGAGATTGTCAGGAACGGCAGGGTTCAATATGGTAATTGAATAAATCAACCAAGATGGTCGTATTGTTAGTGATGATGATGATGATGATGAAAATGATGGTGATGATGACGACAAGGACAATGATGGTGATGATAATGATGCTGGTAGTGATAAGGATGATATTTCATAATATGCTAGACAGGATCAGCATATCTGGCAATAAAAAAACAAACATTCGGTCCTAGACGTGTTGGTCTAGTGGTATAGATACCGGCTTTGAGAGTCGTAGGACCCGGGTTCGATTCCCGGTCCAGGCACGTAATTTCCTTGAGCAAGAAACTAACTCACATGCGCTCACGTCAACTCAGCGTTATCTAGGGTTAACTCATGTCTATGTAAATAGCATGTTCTTCGAAGTTTCCGATTCCAAAGGAACCTTCGTAAGCGCCTCTGACTTATCTGGCGCTATATAAATTCATCATCATTATTATTATTATTATTAGTTTAATCATCTTGTTCACTTTAAAAAAAACAGTGGTCATAAAAATTGACGAAACTCAAGGGATAAACCAGCCTAGAATACCTAACCAGTCCCAACCATCTGATCAGCCTGTCAAACCTGCACAGCCTATCCAACCTGACCAACCTGTCCAACCTGAAGAACCCGCCCAACCTGAACAACCTGCCCAACCTGCTCAACCTGCTCAACCTGACCAACATTTCCAACCTGCCCTACCAGTCCAACCGGACCAGCCTGATCAGCCTGCCCAACCTGCCCAGCCTGCCCAACCTGCCCAACCTGCCCAACCTGAACAACCTGCCCAAACTGTCCAACCTGAAGAACCTGCCCAACCTGCCCAACCTGGTCAGCCTGTCCAACCTGAAGAGCCTGCCCAACCTGCTCAACCTGCTCAGCCTGCCCAACCTGCCCAACCTGACCAGACTGTTCAACCTGTTCAACCTGTCCAACCTGTTCAACCTGAAGAACCTGTCCAACCTGCCCAACCTGACCAACCTGAGGAACCTGCCCAGCCTGCCCAACCTGCTCAACCTGCCCAACCTGCCCAACCTGCTCAACCTGCCCAACCTGCCCAACCTGCCCAACCTGAAGAACCTGTTCAACCGGTCCAGCCTGTCCAACCTGTCCATCCTGTCCAACCTGAAGAACCTGACCAAACTGCCCAACAAGTCCAACCTGCCCAACCTCCCCAACCTGACCAACCTCAGGAACCTGCCCAACCGGCTCAGCCTACCCAACCTGCCGAACCTGCCCAACCTGCCCAACCTGCCCAGCCTGAACAACCTGCTCAACCTGAACAACCTGCTCAGCCTGCCCAACCTGCTCAACCTGCCCAACCTGACCAAAATTTCCGACCTGCCCTACCAGTCCAACCGGACCAACTTGATCAACCTGCCCAACCTGAACAACGTGAACAACCTGAACAACGTGAACAACCTGAACAACGTGAACAACCTGAACAACGTGAAAAACCTGAACAACGTGAACAACCTGCACAAACTGTCCAACCTGAAGAACCTGCCCAGTCTGTTCAGCCTGCCCAACCTGCCCAACCGGCTCAGCCTCCCCAACTTGCCCAACCTGCCCAAACTTACCAGCCTGCCCAACCTGTCCAACCTGAAGAACCTGCCCAACCTGCTCAACCTGCTCAACCTGCCCAACCTGCTCAGCCTCCCCAACTTGCCCAACCTGCCCAAACTGACCAACCTGCTCAACCTGCCCAACCTGACCAAAATTTCCGACCTGCCCTACCAGTCCAACCGGACCAACTTGATCAACCTGCCCAACCTGAACAACGTGAACAACCTGAACAACGTGAACAACCTGAACAGCGTGAACAACCTGAACAACGTGAACAACCTGAACAACGTGAACAACCTGCACAAACTGTCCAACCTGAAGAACCTGCCCAGTCTGTTCAGCCTGCCCAACCTGCCCAACCGGCTCAGCCTCCCCAACTTGCCCAACCTGCCCAAACTTACCAGCCTGCCCAACCTGTCCAACCTGAAGAACCTGCCCAACCTGCTCAACCTGCTCAACCTGCCCAACCTGCTCAGCCTCCCCAACTTGCCCAACCTGCCCAAACTGACCAACCTGCTCAACCTGCTCAACCTGAAAAATCTGCTCAACCTGCCCAACCTGCCCAACCTGCCCAGCCTGCTCAGCCTACTCAACCTGCCCAGCCTGCCCAGCCTGCCCAACCTGCCCAACCTGACCAACATTTTCGACCTACCCTACCAGTCCAACCGGACCAGCCTGATCAACCTGCTCAACCTGCTCAACCTGCCCAACCTGTCCAACCTGAACAACCTGAACAGCCTGAACAACGTGAACAACCTGCCCAAACTGTCCAAACTGAAGAACCTGCCCAACCTGCCCAACCTAGTCAGCCTGTCCAACCTGAAGAGCCTGCCCAACCTGAACAACCTGCCCAACCTGACCAGCCTGCTCAACCTGTCCAACCTGTAGAACCTGTCCAACCTGTCCAACCTGTCCAACCTGTCCAACCTGTCCAACCTGTCCAACCTGTCCAACCTGTCCAACCTGTCCAACCTGTCCAACCTGTCCAACCTGTTCAACCTGTCCAACCTGTCCAACCTGTCCAACCTGTACAACCTGTCCAACCTGTCCAACCTGTCCAACCTGTCCAACCTGTCCAACCTGTCCAACCTGTTCAACCTGTTCAACCTGAAGAACCTGTCCAAGCTGTCCAACCTGAAGAACCTGACCAAACTGCCCAACAAGTCCAACCTGCCCAACCGGCTCAGCCTACCCAACCTGCCCAACCTGCCCAACCTGCCCAACCTGCCCAACCTGCCCAACCTGCCCAACCTGCCCAGCCTGAACAACCTGCTCAACCTGAACAACCTGCTCAACCTGTCCAACCTGCCCAACCTAAAAAACCTGTCCAACCCGACCAATCTGTTTTACTCGCCCAAACTAGCCTACCTGTCCAGCCTGCCCAACTCAACCAAACTGTCCAACCTGTCCAACCTGACAAATTTCAATGGATAAACCAGCCCAAAATACCTAATCAATTCCATAAATTTGTTCAGCTTGTCAAACCTGCCCAGCCTGTCAAACCCGTCCAACCTGTCAAACCTTCCCAACCTTCCCAATCTTCCCAACCTTCCCAGCCTTCCCAACCTTCCCAACCTTCCCAACCTTCCCAATCTTTCCAGCCTGACCAGCCTGACCAGCCTGACCAGCCTGACCAACTTGATCAACTTGATCAACTTGATCAACTTGATCAACTAAACCAGTCGCAAGAATCTGATCAATCTGTCCAACCTGCTCAGCCTGTCCAACCTGTCTTAACTGCCCAACCTGACCAACCCGCCCGACCTGCCCAACCAGCCCAAACTAACCAATTTAACCAACCTAACCAATCCCAACAATCGGATCAGCCTGAACAACCTGCCCAACCTGACAAACCTGACGATCCTGAAAAACCTGATGAACCTGACCAACCTGCCCAACCCGTTCAACCTGACGAATCTCTAGAAATAAACCATTCTAGAATACTTAACCAGTCCTCTGACCAACCTGACCAACCTGACCAACCTGCCCAACCTGTTCAACCTGACCAACCTGACCAACCTGTGCAACCTGAACAACCTCTCCAGCCTGCTCAACCTGACCAGCCTGACCAACCTGCTCAGCCTGCCCAACCTGTCCAACCTGTCCAACCTGAGCAACCTGAGCAACCTAAGCAACCTGAGCAACCTGACCAGCCTGTCCAACCTGTACAACCACAACCTGGATCAAACTCAGAAAACAGCGACTCACCATTAATGATTGGTAACGTAGGATACTGGACTTACTATTTAAAAGGCAACTATATTCCAACCAAAGTAGATGTTGTTTCAGAACCTCGTAAGTTATTTTATTTTATTGTTAGAAATTTTAACAAACTATTGTAAAAAAAGATAATAGGAAAATAAAAGTGTTCGTTGCTCTCAGAGATAGCCCGTCAAAATTGACGGAAAATTTTAACATCATCGTATATCATTTTGCGATTGCAGTGCCACCGATTTGATCCGTACAACTGCATAAAAACTTTTATTACATGCCTGTACGCACTCATTTTATATGGTGTTCTAAATAACTATATCTAGAACTACATTTATTTTATCAACGGCTGACTCTGCTGACCGCCGCGTTATGCAACATTGCTAGCATACATACAAACATACCCATTCGTTAACAAACCTAAGCAATGGTATGGAAATAGATCCTATGGTTAACAAAAGCCCGGGCAACGCCGGGTACCCCACCAAGTAAATATATATTCACTGATTAAAAAATTTAACAGATCGGATAACCGAGGAATCGGTCAAGATCTACATCGGAAGCAAGTCAATCAAAGATGTCGCCAGAGCAGGAGAACTGGAAAAAGAAAGTTACGCCATAGGAGTAATGTGCTCTTCTAATTTAAAATATGGATTTCTGATATTTGCCTGTCCTAAAGCGTCGTACGACCAAAAATACGTTAATTTTAAAATAAGTTTATCTACAATAACCGATGTTCCGGAACACTACTTCATCAACATGACTCTGAAATCTAAGACGGATAATCCGCGAACAGGTTAATATTTTTTCAAATACCTCTCAGAGTTGTGTTTGGACTTTTGCTTTTGTTTCATTTTCTACGTAAATGATGTACAGGATGGGCCAAAAAAATGTTTTGTATTCGATTTTTCGACCACTTCTACAATTCCTATTGACTTGAAAATTTCCAGACACATGTATTTCCGCTAACAATGCAGTATTGCAATACTTTATTTGTAAATATTTTGTCTAAATTTGAGATAATTATATTTGATTGCATGAAACCGTCTCACTTTTTTTGGCCCACCCGGTATGTTGTATCCCTAAGGTGTTAATTAGGCAAGATCTGTACTGTTATTGTGTATTATTTTTTAAAGTTTTTATGTCTTCAAAATTAAATTATTTATTTAATAACAGCTCTTTCTAATAAAAATGTATTCAATAATTGATAAATTTCAGTCTCAGCACATCTCAGCTTTAAAATCCGTAGCAAAGAACCGAACAAATTATTTTCCACATCAGTACTGAATGTACCGGTTGTCGTAAAAGAAATTAAAGTTAAGTCAACCAGTAAGAGTAATTTGTATTGATACTATAAAAGCAATATCATTAATAAATGACTAAGAACTTTGATTCAAAAGTATTACTGGGAAATTGGTGATTTATTAACTCAATGACCATGTTTTGCGCTTACGTTGTCAGCGACAGTGACAAAATGTTTACTACCAAAATGGCAAAGTGATAGAAATTTATATTTAAAATTTAAATTACATTTGTTATAGTGGTTTAGAAGATTTTTCGTTTAGGGGCAAGCACTAGAATCAGTTGCTTGTTGTAAGGCCCGTGTTTAGAAATTTTTTTCGGGAAGGGAGGTGGATTCAAATTTGTTTCAAAATTTTTTTTCCTCTATCAGGGAATGTAACACAGACAACATAGACATAAAATTATGTTTTAAAATCATTAGCATTGCAATTTTTCAAGGTTATTTTATATTATCCTAGCACATTTCTTCTAATTTTACACCGATTAAATATATTTTTCATGATTTGGGGGGGATTGAACCTGTAAACCCCCCTCCCCAAAATACGATCCTTACTTGTGTTGCCTGCTTCCCAACACCCCCAACGGACGCTGATAGGGCCGATTAAGATTAGAACCGACGACCTTTAGGCCGATAGGCCATGGACATCTATATATTATATAGACGTCCATGGATAGGCGAACGCTTTATCGCAATACCACCCACGCATTCGCAGGCCGTTTTAATGCACGATTGTAACGGCTTGTAAATTTGATTTAAATGTTTTTATTCAGCTATTGCTAATTGGAGTCAGATCAGGATATTCGTATCATTGGTCAAGGAACCAACGAATCAAGAGCATTCGCTGGAATGCAAAAGGGAAAACAACATTGACCAATTTTCTGCAACATTCGACTGCCCCACATCAACTTTTATAAAGTACGATACATACTGATAAGATAATGATTTGGTCGACAACAATTGTTTATGGGTAGGGTCGGGATTAGAATTTGAAATCCGAGTGGTGAATATTGAGTCAAGTCAGGTCATGCCAAGCAATTTTCGTTAAGAAAAAGTCTTTTAAACATTTGCAGGTTGTTGGTTCAATTCCTAGTTTAGGAAGCCTTTTTTGGACTATAAAATAATTACTAAGGCTAATAAAGCTAGACAGATGTTCAATTCGGATACGTCATGAGGCAAGGGTTCGAGTAGAACTTACGAACCCTATATGGCTCAACTAATTTTGAAGCTAAAATATGATTATGCTCCAAAGAAGCGGCAGCTTGACGCTAGAAAGAAAAATCACGATAGCAGTAATGATAATGATGACGATACAACAACAAAAACCAAGCTGAAAACAATTATGCTAGTAGTGATGGGTGATAATAGTTGTATTACAACAATTAAATTAATAATTAAATAATTATTTACACTTCAGGTACATCTACGCGAGATTTCCCAAGACACTACAACTAGAACTGATTCTCATAGGCACAGATGAACTCGTGATCGGTTAGTCGTGTAACACTAATTGAGTTTAAAAATAGTATTTTAGAAATTAAAAAATATTTAATGAATAAAATGCAATTGAACGATAATCATTTGAAAAATGAATATAATCTGATTTCCCTTTTATTCATTTCAGGCAAATCTCTACTTAACCAGCGAAAATTAGGTCAGCGAAAAACTCATCGACTTCAAAAAATAATAATTTAGAAAAAAAAATTAATAAATAAAATGCAATTGGGCGATAATCATTCGAAAAATAAATATAATCCAATTTCACTTTTATTTGTTCCAGACCAACCATCAATTAACCAAAGAAAAACAGGTCTGCAGTTAAGCTTATAATTGAAACCAACACATTTTTTGAAAATAAACTGAATCTGATTTCTATAGCTGTCGTAACAGAAATTTTTTAATTCTTTACTATATTATTTTTTAATTTATTATTTAGTGTGTATTCAAATTTAATTAAATTAATACTTATTATAGTGGTCTAGAAGACTATTTTGTTTCTAAGAGGCAGTGGTCTATTATGGTGCCTGCTTGCCAGCACCCTCTACAGTAGTTTTCAAAAATATCATCCAGCGGGCCTCAATTGGCCCGCGGGCCGCGGGTTTGAGACCACTGCTCTACAGACACTGGCAGCGCCGTTTAGATTCAAACTACCGGCCTTTAGGTCGCCAGGGAAGCGCTTTACTGCAAGACCACCAACACTACCGATGACATTAAATATTCTAATATATAATTGATTTAAGTCGAAAACAGAGGCAGCAGTCTGTCTTCCAGAAGCTCCGTCCCGCTTGAGAGAATGATGTCAATCAAACTAATCGAAGTTGACTTAACGGATGGTTAGTTTCTGTTTAAATTTAATTTGCTTATTTCTTTTCCAATTAATTAATTAATTAATCGATTGATTGATTGATTGATTGATTGATTGATTGATTGATTGATTGATTGATTGATTGATTGATTGATTGATTGATTGATTGATTGATTGATTGATTGATTGATTGATTGATTGATTGATTGATTGATTGATTGATTGATTGATTGATTGATTGATTGATTGATTGATTGATTGATTGATTGATTGATTGATTGATTGATTGATTGATTGATTGATTGATTGATTGATTGATTGATTGATTGATTGATTGATTGATTGATTGATTGATTGATTGATTGATTGATTGATTGATTGATTGATTGATTGATTGATTGATTGATTGATTGATTGATTGATTGATTGATTGATTGATTGATTGATTGATTGATTGATTGATTGATTGATTGATTGATTGATTGATTGATTGATTGATTGATTGATTGATTGATTGATTGATTGATTGATTGATTGATTGATTGATTGATTGATTGATTGATTGATTGATTGATTGATTGATTGATTGATTGATTGATTGATTGATTGATTGATTGATTGATTGATTGATTGATTGATTGATTGATTGATTGATTGATTGATTGATTGATTGATTGATTGATTGATTGATTGATTGATTGATTGATTGATTGATTGATTGATTGATTGATTGATTGATTGATTGATTGATTGATTGATTGATTGATTGATTGATTGATTGATTGATTGATTGATTGATTGATTGATTGATTGATTGATTGATTGATTGATTGATTGATTGATTGATTGATTGATTGATTGATTGATTGATTGACAGGCGAGTACGACATGGAGCATTTTGTCGTTTTCGTCTCAGACGTTGCGGAAAAGACGAATAGAGAAAAATCGTGTACTCTGGAATTTAGCTCTCCAAGAAGAGCTAAATTCAACTGCAAAAACTCGCTTGGAGCATACATCATCACAGAGCCCCTGGCGGAAGGTTTACATTCGACAAGCGCCAAGTTCGATATCACCGTTCATTTTGAGAATGATACACCTCCAGGTATGCATCCCTTTCTATAAAATTTAGTTCAATTATCTTTATTAATTTTAATTTAAAATATTTATTAGGAATAAAATCAGAACAATCTGAAAATAATACACCTCCAAATATGCATTCCTTTCAATTAAATTTTGTCTAATCAAGTTTAATAATTTTAATTTAATACATTTAATATGGATAAAATCAAATTTAATTTAAATTAATAGCATCTTTTAAAATTGCGGTAATCAAATTTTTATGTTCTCTCTGTAGCACTAAAAATTCTTTGATTTGTGACCTTTTTAAAAACTCATCTTACTCAGTGCAAATTTAAAAACAGGACTAATTCAATGTATATCTAAATTTCCTGAAATGATTTATTGATAAAATAAATAAAAAAGCAAGATGACGATGATGATGATGATGATGATGACGATAAATTAAAATAACGTTTTAATTTGTTTTTTTTTTTCTAAGCTAAGTTCCAGTTGACGATGAAGACTACTACATAGGATGTTTGTTTGCTACTGCTAAGCCAAAAAGGCTCTTATTCAAAAGAACTGAAACGGACGTTTTATCGCCCTTATTTTTGTTTGCTGACTGGCAGAAATCTTAATGTTTGAAAAATTCTCACTCAAATCTGTTTTATTAATTTTTTCTTAAACTTTGGAAAACCCCTACAAAAATTTTTTTCTAACTGTTTTGATAGAATGTAAATGTCTGTGGCTTCTTTTTAATGATACTTTGAAGCTTTTTAGAGCAAGTGTTTTCAAAATTACGTAGGGACAATATTTGGAGTTGGGGTGTTGCCCCCCTCCCAAGAACTTTAAAAAAATTGTTGATGTAAAATAAAAAAAATTTGGGATTTTTTTTTAGAAAAAGTACTTTGCCAACCCCATCCCCCGGTCATTTTTGGAGGCAAAAATGTAAAGGTTTTAAAAAAATTGAAAATTTACCTCCGGTCATCAGTTAATCAGCTGTTTTTTGAGGCAGAAGTGTAGATTTGTTAGAAAAAAATTTAAAAATAAATTCTTGGAAACGTTTCTTCTCCAAGGAATTGCTAAAATGACGCTTCTGGGGCTACGCTGCAGTTAGGTAGCACGCCTTGGCCACATTTGAGACTTTTTATTAGCCTAATTACGCTCCAGGCCGGAGACGATGAACATGATTTGTGATGACGAATCATCATCATCACAAATGATGGATGTCTCTGTAACTTTTGAATTGGCCTTTATTACGCAATATTCGATTTTACGTTCCGGTTTTACTGGCCACATAATAAGCAGCCCGTGCAGGAATCTAACCTCGAGTACGCACCTGAGTGACTCATTTTTGTGACTGTTTATTGAAAAAACTTAACAATTTCCAATAAAAAAATCGAAAAAATATATATAGATAAGATTTTTTTTGCAACAGTGATTAGGTAAAATAAAATCAATTTACAAATCATAGCCGGGGCGCCACCATATTCTTGGCGGCGGTGGTGGCGCGACCGGTACAACCAGCTGTATAATTGCATGAACTTCAGTTCGATTATATTCATTAATTGTAATTCATTATAAAGCATGAACAAAATTTAATTTAACTCAAAAAACAATGGCACAATTCAAAATTGTGATAACCAAGTTCTACCTACTCTAGCCTTAACGGTTCTTCGACTTGTGGTTCTTTTGAAAGCTCTATGGCTCTACAACTTGGCTTAGTGCAAAGTCATAAACAAGGGCCTTTATAATTGCTCCACAATAATAGTTTTTGTATAAACATATTATTCCTAGGTTTTCTTAGGCTGAAATAATGGTAATTAAATAAAATAAAAGTATATTCTGTCGAAGATCCAAATTTGAGCTGTATCTAGGTTTTAGACTAATTTCTATTGAACAATGCAATGTTGGCCAAATTACCCAAGGCTGATCTTAGGGTCTAAAAATCCCTGTTTTTTTTTGGGGTTTTCGGAATTGAGATCGGGTCTCGTGAACGAGTCACATACGCCATAGACAATCTAATTTATTTTATCGATATAAATTTTTATTAAAAAAAGTTTTGAAAGAGTTTCATTACTGATTTAATTTTTATTCAAAATTTTTTTAACTTCTTCCAGAAATGTATTTATGCTAATCGATTTTACCTCTAGATAGTACTCTTATCAACGTTTTCTGTAAAATTTAGAAAACCTTACCGACGTTAAAACATCCCTATCTTCAGTTTCAATGCTGTCGCTGGTCACCAGGTTGACGTTCACATTTAGGTTTTGTGCTGAGTTTATTAATGTGTTTTTAGCGAAAAGTAATTCACAAAAAATTTCCAATCAATCACTATTTATTTGTATAGCGCTATTTTTCGTCGAGTGCAATAGCGCTCGGTCATAAACTGATTGAATTGGAATGTTTTCAGTCCACGACGGGAAACAGTGAGTGAAGTAGTGTAAATAAGAGATGCAAGAAAGATAACGGCGCAAACACAATTGAACTGCGTTTTTAGTAGAAAAATTTTACAATATCAAAAAAAATCTTTTATCTGTGTGTATCTCATAATCAAAATGGCAACCTGAGATAATTGCTATTTCACTGCAAAATTCAGAGCTGCTTCTTCAACAGTTACCAAAGAGCAATAACCGTCTGGAAAAAAATTTCGTACCGTTTTAGCTTTTGTAAGTTTTCTTCCGAGTATAAAAATTTTAGATCTAAACAGATCAGTTATCTGTTTTTTCAGTGCACTAAAAAAACAAAACAAACTTTCGCCGGTCAAAATAATGAAAATCTGAGGAGACATGCATTTGGTAAGTATTTTAAAAACTCCGTAGCTATCTCTCGAGAAAAAAAAGTCTAGAAAATCCTTGAGAGGGCATGGACCTCCAATAATTTGGGAAAATCAAATCGTTTATTTTATTTACAAAAAACAGCAACATTACTTGAATTATCACTTTTGCGTTATCAACCAGTCCATCCAAACAATCTTTTTGTGTCATCAAAATTAAAAATTGGAAAGAGAACGAACATTTCTCCCCGGACGTTTCCCCTGAACGTTTTTCCCCCGGAGTAGAGTTAGAGTTCACGTTTTTCCACCAAACACAAGCACATTTTTAAAAAATTTAACATTTATTGTTTATATTTAATCAAATAATATTAATTGAATAAAATGTCCTAGCAATTCTAGGACATCTTAAAAAGTTTTATTTTTATTTTCTCGGCGTGCAGCCGTAAGACAAACAAAGGGCCAATTGTAACGTTTTCGTCGATCATCGAGCCTCCCTTAGGATTAAAGTTGACGCCATTGCTTTGTCCTGCTGAAGCGCTTCTATTAGCGTCTACAACGAGGGGTGGCGATGCCCAACAAGGCTAGAGAACCACAGATTGTTGTCTCTAGAGAAGCCACAATTTTATGACGAAAGCGCTGTTTTTTAATGCCAACCCCAGTTCCATCCTGGGCTCTGAACACGACTGATCGCTTCGGATCAAGTATTCCACTCGATCATTCAGAGCTTCCAGGCTCCAGGCCATCGTCATGCGGTTTTTCACCACGAATGTACAGCATCCCACTAGTTACTTTGTTCACGGGCAGGTAAGCCAGGGCATCAAACAATCCGCAAAAATGCTTTACGCGATTTTTCTCTTTTTAAGCTTTTGACAGCCCCAGCTCCTGCACCTTAACATAAAAGAAACTCTTGCAAAACCTCAAATTCATACCACAGCATTTTTTTATTTATTTTCATCAGTCAGAAAAAACGTCATATGATGGAAAAATCTTACAACAGAGAGAATGTCCTAACCTGAGGGAAATGTCGTAACCTGGGGGAATGTCCTAGGGTTTGTCGGGGAAGGAGAAATTTCCGGGGGGGGAGGAGAAATGTCCTACATTCGCTAAGAAACTGTTTAGTGAAAATTGAGTAGATCATAGTTAAACATTTCTCTTACCAAACCGAATAGTTAACAAAACAGACGACAAGAAACACGCATCGATTAGTCGTTTTTCACCGAATTAATTTGTTTAGATAATGAAGCTCACACGATGGCAGTATAATCTGAAAACTGTCTGACATGTTGTCAACGTCCTTCAGGATTGCTTGTCCTTCTGGTCATGTCCGCAGGATCGGATGAGAGCGGAAATCAATATTGTCCGGTGATTTTCCACCGAGATTCGATAATTTTTTGTGTATTTATTGGTAAATCTCGTATATAAATAAAAATAATTCGCTAAATGTGTTGCTAAGCGCTAAGCTCAAGAACGGCTGTATCAAATTCTACGAAATTTTGACACAACATAAAACTCATTAAGAAGAAGGTTTTATTTATTTTTTTTATTAAATCAGCTCATTATTTTTTTTATGGGCAAATAACCTCCAAGGACAAAAATCCTTATGCATGAACATTAAAAGTTATTGCTTGACAAAATTAAAATTTGGTTTACGTAACAACGTTTAAAGAAGGCTTAAAACAACTTTTACCAAATCTATTTTACGTTCTATGGGTAAAAAAAAGGTTAGGAAGAAAAGGGAACCGGAAAACAAACGGGACAACGTGCAGGAGCGGAAAAGCGAACGGGATTGGGAAACAGAGTGGGAGCGGGAGAACAAGCGGGAACGGAAACAAGATAGTAATTGGGAACAGGTACGGAAAGGCAAGCAAAAGACCGTAAAGGAGCAGGGGAGCGAGAGGGAGAGGGAAAGCAAGCGGGGATGAAAACAAGAGCCAGAGAGAGAGAAAGAGAAAAAGCCAGAAAGATTAACACGATCGAAAAACCTCGGGACACGCCGAGTAACCTCTCTAGTATAGTATACTAGCGGGAGACCCGGCGTTGCCCGGTGTTTTCAGAGGTTTTTCTATTGTCTTTTTTTCTCGCTCCCGTTTCCTTCCCCGTTTGTTTTTCCGTTCCCGGTCACTTTCCCGTTCCCGGTCGCTTTCCCGCTCTCTCTCCTACTCTTTTTTGCTCTCCCGCTTCCTCTCTCTTTCCCGCTCGCTCTTCCGCTCTCAGTCATTTTTTCGTTTTTGCTTGCTCTCCCGTTTCCGCTCATTTGTCAGTTCTCCCTCCCGCTCGCTCTCCAGTTTCCGTTTCCGCTCGCTCTCTTGCTCCCACTCACTTTATGATCGACCTCAATTTTTTCACAAAAACGTTCCTTTATTGACTTTCAATGTTTTGTGAAAATGTTGTTACGATCGGATGAATAGTGTAGCAATGCATAAAGGACACACACTCAAACAATCACACACACACACATACACACACACACATATATATATATATATATATATATATATATATAATAAAATAAATTATATAACTTAATTACAAGATATGTAGTACAACATCGATAGGTTCAGTATCTTAATCAGTGTTTGTTTGGTGAATAATGTGCCTGTTAGCTGTCTGATTTCAAGGACAACCATATTGGGCAATATGAGACTCTGGTTGTCTTATTAAGTGGAAAAATGTACTTACATTTTCAGCTATTTTTGTTCCAGTTATTTTGAAAAGTGTACAGTATTAGGTAAACTAACTTGTTTTATGGCTTACATGTGGCCAGCCGTTAGTTCTGTTTGGTCGTTCTATACGGGAGGGATCCAATTTTCGCAGAAAATATCTGTTTTCTATTATCCAAGGTCAATAAAATGCAAATTTCAATCGATACGTCCAATCATATAAAGAAACACAAAAATTAAACATTAAGCGGAAATCGGCCCTGCCGTTCAAACATCAATTTGGTGACCCTAGCATTGAAAACCTGACTAGACCAGGTGTGGAATCCAATATGCTCAGTGACAGCCTTGTGCCAGATCATGCTGAGACAACCGGTGACGTTTTACAAAACCGTTTTTTCTCCCGTTGAGCAAAAAACACTTGAGTCTATTATACCACATTGATTTTATGTCAATCCAACACAAGTGTGTGTTTTCTCTCTCTCTTTCTTTCTCTATTAGAATCGATTAGAAATTCTAATGGTTTTAACGCCCTTATTAGAAGCCGTTCGAGATTTGACTGTGCTATAAAAACCTTATTTCAAAAGATGGCGAGCGAAGAAGACGGGGAACGCCAATTTAGAATCTGCCAAAAACAAGTAAGAGTGCTTTTTTTATAATTTTTAGGCGCTTTTCTTAAACTCATAGTGTTTGTCATCTTGTGCAAATATGGGATGTTTATTTATTTTTTGCTTACATCTCAGCAGCTCGTACACCTCGAAATTTTTGTCTTTTACTGAATTAATTTCTTATCATCACTTCAGCTACCTTATATATGAAAAAATTGAAATAAAAATTAATTATTTTTGGTACACTACTGAAAACCGAATTATTTTTCTTGGTCGGTAATGAGAACTTAAACGGATTTGCATTTTATAACTATTCCACTGAAAAACGAAGAAAAAGTGCTACTCAAAACAGTTGAAAAGTAGAAAATATTTAAATGTTTTGAGCTGCAAATTGTCATTGTTGGTCACGAAGAGTATTTTTTTATTTTTTTTAGTGCACTAAGAAAAGTTAAGTTTATTTTTTTTAAATTAGTATTATTTTGCTTTATATTATAACATATTATGTATAACTCCAGTTTTGTAGCCGAGTGTATTGAGATATGTTTTTTTTTATTTCGAACAAACGTTTTTAGCTAGCACTCTTTCTCTCTTTCTCTTTCTCTTCCTCTTTCTCTCTTTCTCTTTCTCTTTTACTTTCTTTCTGGACTTTATGTCGATGATTTACTCCACTTTCACAGTCAAATGTAAAAAGTAGTACCATCCTGTCGGCATTTTGTGTTTGCGTTAACTTGCTTTCACTTTTGTTTAACTTTTTATTTAATTTACTCGTCTTAACTCTGTTCTTTCTGTTCTTAAAAATATTTTTATGAACAATATGCTTTACATTTTTTAAACTGCAAGTTTTATTTTGGTGCTTTTAGCAAGTGTCATCTAGATTGGATAGTGTTTTTCTTTTTAGAAACTTTTATTTAGGTTACAATCTCTGTTTGTGTGTGTGGTTGTGGCTTTCTCTGTAATCAAATCTTGCAAGTAAAATTTAATCAGCATAGCTTTATATTGGATGACAATACAGGATTCAATAAAAATAAATAAAAAAGCTTAATTTGAACATTTTTTGTATTTCTAAATCGAGTGTATTTGAAATGAAAGTTTGTGTTGAAAAACTCGTTTTTTCCTTTACTTGTTAGACCTTTATTCTGTCAAGTGTTTCTATGCAACTGTTATCAAAAACGGTGCTGTGAGTTTATGAAACCAATGAATTCAATGCTGTAAACTGTGAGCAGAAGATCCCTGGCTTGCCGCAGTGCTACTGAAAATTTCATCAGTGGAAAAGAAAACTTGAGTGAGCCATGAAAATCTAACTTCAAAAGCAAACATTAGAATCGATTGAATGTGGACCCTACCGATAGTGACCGCATACAATTTTTTGAAGAAGCTCGAAAAGTTCAAACCGCTAAAGTGATCGGAAAGATTGCGTAGTGTTTATCGAATAATTGGATTCTAGCCACATTACGGATGCGTTAAACGAGACTGTCGGTGTAGTGCTCAGACATTTGACGGAGGACTTGACGGTCGGCAGTTCGAACCCCGCCGGCGTCACCAGCGCTCGTAGTGGTGTGGTTGAGTGCCTGAAAAACAGCTGCCACTGGTTGAAATGATGTTATCACAAGTGATAGAAAACGAACGGTGATTTGATTGTTTGAAGAGAAATAAAGATATATTATATCAATGTCGAAGTTTTTATTTTGGTAAAGCACTCTTTTGGCAAACGCTCTATTTGTTATTATGGTTCCTTACACTGGAATTCTCTTCCACCTTTTCTCACTGTGTCTTCATCCCTCATTTCTTTCCGTTATGGACTAAAAACCTTCCTTCTCATTCAATTTGTAGCCGAGAGTTCTTGAATGCCTAGTCGAAAAAAGCGCTATAAAAATTGAAGTTGATTGAAAACCGACTCAATTAAACTCAGGTTTAAAAACAAAATACACCTTTTTTTTAAACCAACACTTGTAAATTAATGTACTTAAAGCTTAAAAACAATAATTAAATGTACATATTGAAATTTGTTGAGCTAAACTTTTTGTTTGGAAGATAAGAGTCGGGCGTTATCAATCTATATGTATATATTCGGCTATCGCCCGACGCTTTTATCTTCCAAACGAAACGTTTAGTTCAACAAATTTCAATATGTACACTTAATTATTATCACTTTAATATTATTTTTGACCTTGTAGTATATTAGTATACAAATGTTGTTTTTTTTGTTTTGTTTTTTATTATTTTTCATATTTTAATAATTTTTATTATTTTTTTATTTTTTAGTGTTTATTTTTTTTTAATTTTCTATAAATCTAAAAACGGATTAATGTAGTTAATGTCACCCATCGAAGTACTAACCGAGCTCGACGTTGCTCAACTTCATTGATCGGACGAGTAGCGGTGTTTTCAAGAACAACATTTGCGACGAAATAACAAACAAACAAACAAACAACATTGCAAGTTAATTTAAGCGTTGTAAGATAAAATTATCTGCCTGTTTTTCAACGTAACAACGAATAACGACGACACGACAAATTCAAATTAGTCGTCGGAAACCCGACTAGCAATTTCGTCGGAAGAAAGATAGACGGAAGAAAAAAAAAGAAAGAAATAAAAATAGAACTCAACCAATAGAAATTAAATTTAAATATTAACCGGGATGTGAGTTTTTTGCAGCCCAATGTGATTATTGCTTTACTAGAAATAGCCCGTCAAAAATGACGGATTTTTTTAAAGTCTCGTTATACATTATTTTTCGATTGCAGCGCCACCTCTTTTGATCATCAGGACTGACAGTATACAATTACGTAATAACTTTTATTACTTGCCTGCGCGCACTAATTTTAATTTTAGCAACTGCTGACTGCTGACCACCGCGGCTGCCGCGTTATGCGAAATTGCTAACACACACACATACATACATACATACATACATACATACATACATACATACATACATACATACATACATACATACATACATACATACATACATACATACATACATACATACATACATACATACATACATACATACATACATACATACATACATACATACATACATACATACATACATACATACATACATACATACATACATACATACATACATACATACATAAAAAATTATGTATGTAGATTATAACACTTTAATCGTTTAGCACTTCATGTCCGTTTTCTTTTTGTTCAACCCAAGACCGCTTTGCTTTTTTGTATGAATATTGTATTTTCTCAACTCGTCCAGACTATATTTAAATCTAAACGGTCCATAGAATTTCATCACTTCTCTAGACTTTTGAGATGTACCAGCTTTAGCAGTACAGAAGGCTCAATTGATGGAATTCGGTTTCATTACTGAGGCGCCATAGCGCAAGATTTTCGAGGTCAACTTTATCGATCGGATGGTTTGGAGGGAGAGAGTGGGATTTCCCATCACAGCTGCAATGTTTCAGTTTTTTAAATATATCAACGAAAACAAACTGATTTTTTATTTTTATTTTCAGTAGCGATTAGTTTTTTAAAGCAATAGTTTTTGTTTGTTTAGAAGAAACAGTTGACAGGGAATCATAGAAGCATGAGATCAGATGTTAAACTGGCGTTGCTGTTTCTGCTGTTGAGTGGCAACGAACTGTTTCAAAACGTCAACGGTACAGTTTTATTTGTTTGTTTTTGTTAATTACTTTAAAATTAACATTAATTTTATTTTATAATTAAATTATTCAATTGTATTTCAACTGTCAAAAACTGTATTGTTGATTCCTTGTTTTTTTGTGTTTTCAAAAAAATTAATAAAAATTGATTTTTGGTAGACCTATCCAGATTTTTTTTCCATATTAAAATTCAGCCCGAATACCTCCTGAAGAAATCGGAGTGTCATTCCAGATGACTTCTTCGTGGAGCGACAGGCAACCAAGCGGCATTTGGATTTTCACCTTTGAAAACCCGCAGAGCATCAGTTCAGTCTCAATCGTGTATTGTCTGTGCTCTGGTTGCACCAGCAGAGGTTAGGCACTGCCGATGAATTTTTAAATAAAATCGCACTGCTGGCTGTGAAGGTAATAGTGGTGGCAAGAATTGCGAGTAACGCAACCCCTCTTTACTCAATTACTAGAACCGCCTTTGAGAGCGGGCGTATTCTACTTAAGCTAAATTAGGAGAGACCGGCGCTGTACGCTAGAGAGGGTTTTTATGTTACAAAACAAAATCTCAAATAGCAAATTTTGAACCTTATCCTCTTCGACTTAAAACCAAAAAAAGGCTTTGGTTATTAAGTTTAACAAGAAATAAAAATTTCATATGTTTCTATGATTGACAGAGTTTATAAAAATGAACGTCCCATATTTTTGTATTTTGTCAAACTATTTAAGAAATATTTTTTAATAAAGGTAAATAAATTATTTTTTATTTTTTTGTTTTTTTCAAAGTAAAAGTGTATTTTTAAACCTTTTTAATTTTATTTATTTTTATCTTCATGTGGTAAAAAACTCGTAGCAATTAATTTGAAAACGTCTCGGCATCAACTCAAGCTGAAACTTGAAGCATAGACTCGTTTCTAATGACAATTGATAGCCGAAGCGACAAAGTGTCCGGCTTGAATGCAAATGCTTCACGGCTTGACTACAACTGGCTCACTGCCTGGTCTAGTCGCCATTGTTTTTGGAAAATTTAGCAGCTAAAATATCGGAATAATTAGCGGATAAATATCGGAATATATAGCGGATAAAATATCGGAAAATTTGTATAAATATAAAATCGTTTTTTTCGTGGTGGGGCATCTAAAAAATCAGTGAAAAATCAGTGACACCTAGTTCGGTAGGTGGCACTCATGGATTCGTTGAGGGTCATCGGCATTTGTTTTGGAAATTTAACTAAAACGAAACAACTTTAATTTTTAATTAATTTACAATGTATATTTTGAAGAAAAAAACATCAAAAACATAACAAGTTTGTGAAAATTAATTTTTAATGTGCTTTTATTAACTTTCACTTGTCCGTATGTCTTGTGATGTCTGCGGTGATAATAACGACAAAAAATTACAACGCCATAGTAAATATAAACATTTTCTGTTTGATAATTGCCGAGACAATATCTATAGGATAGGATTTTGTTACTGTTAGAACATTTTTTGAAACCATTTTTTTTTATATTTTAATATAATTTGATCAATTTGACGTACGATTTTATTTTTTACTCTTTAATGCATTTCTGAAATAAGACTAGTTTTTAAAAAGTTTACTTTATTTATTTTTCTTATATTATACCTATGCATCTAGCAGAGAAAATAAAACTAGTGGTTGAAGTTGAAGATGACTCGCCTAAAGAGTGTCGAGAAAGCACGAGTAAGAGAAACTTCATTCTCAAGCGCACTGAATCCCACAACTGCGGAAGTACCGGGAAAATAGTTAGAGTTCGCGGCAAAACGCAACCACTTCTCCGGAGCTCTATTGAAACGATTATCATCTATTCAGAATCAGAGTCATGTAAGACATCTTATTTAATATTTCACATTTGTTTTTACTTACAGTTTCTAAATTTGTTTTTGCCACGTGACAATGAAGCTTGCCAATGAAATGCTGCCATTTTGTTTCCGGCTTTTTTGTTTGTTTTTTCTGTTTTTTTTTTGTTTTTTTTAGAAAATTATTTAGACTGATAAATGTTTACAAAATTCGCCCCTAGTTTACGTCTATCAAATTTTTGATAATCAAACCATAATCATTATAGTATAATGAGTACAGCTGAAATCATCAAAAATTATGACAATTCTAAACGTTGTCATCTCCGTGTTTATCATCGTGCTCATCAGTCATCTTCATCATCATCGTCGTCGTCATAATTCTTCATTAAGGGCGCTGGTGGCAATGTGGTAAAGCAATCTCCTGTTGGCCTAAAAGTCGGCGGTTCGAATCTCACCGGGTCACTAGCATCCATAGGGGGTGTTGGGAGGCAAGCACCATAAACCATTTTCTCTAATTGTTGTTGTGGATCTCACACAAACTTCGGTCTTCTGAACCACTCTAAACCCATGTTAATTTAATTTAATTTAATTTAATTTAATTTGTGGCCTACAGACCCAATAGAGCTTAACATGGTCAGCACGACGACAACAACCAACAGCAGAGAGGTCGTCGCCCTTAGTTACATGGACGTTTCACCGTGGGTCAGCAGAATGTCGACTGGATTCATCATTTTAGAGCTGGAGAAGCCGCAAACCGTTCTAGAAGTCGTCGTAACCTCGGGAAAAGGTGAACGGCTGTTTTCAAATAATACTTTAAAAAATGTTCAGTGCGTCAAAACCATTTAGCTCTGAGGGGGATCCGGGGGGGGGGCGAAAAACTTTAAAACCAACAAGAGAACCGTAAAAAACCTCGTTTTTCTAGAAATCTTATAAAATTAATTTTAATTTTTAACCCTGGCCTCCTTTTCGAGTTGTGCAGAAATTCAATAATTTACAGCGCATTTAGTTCTATCAGAAATCGGAAAAAATACCTATGTTGATATAGCTTATAAAAGTCGCCGAACATCGCACAGATTTTTTTAACAGAGCGTTCAAATTATTTGTTTGGTTTGGTTTTTGTTTTGTTTTAACGTGAATATCTCAAGATTATTTTTTGGTTTTAACGAGTCTATGGACCAAGTTTTAGATCGATTGGATGACAGGAAATGGGTTTGTGTTCAATCAGACAGACCAAAAGATAAAGGATTTAAAAAAAAAGACTTGTTTTGTCTGATGATCGATTTCTGATTTAACGGACCACCACTGTATGATATAATAAGCAATTCGTTCTATAATTATATGATGTGTAGCAAGTATCTATGACGACTTTAGTCGACGGATATTCTTTCTCTTTGCAGTACCGCTTACAAGCCTCGTGATAATGATCTTCAGAGATGGACCAAGAAGTGAAAAACCCGAACCCCTACAGGTGATAAGGTCTACCACAAGCACTGACAGTAGGATCGTCTACTCTCCCAATAAAGGCAGCCCGGTCCCGAGTGGCGTAAGCAAAACGTTCACGTTTTTCCCCCACTCGTTGAAAGATACCAAGGAAATACTGATCACAGGAGTGGACGGCGTCATCAAACCGAACACCATTGCGTCTGTGCATCTGGTTCTGATGGACCGTGACAATGTCGTTAAAAGTAAACAAAAAATAATTGTTCAAATTCTTACTCAAGTAAATTTTTGAAAAAAAAAAAAAAGAATAAGCGTTATTTCACTTCTTAAATGTAAAACTATTGTTTTAGTTAATTTATTAAAAACGTATCAACTAGTAGATTGAAGTTTAATTTTTTGTTATAATAGTCTATAGTTTTTTTGCACCAGGTGGTTTAAGACAAAAAATTTTAATTGTTCAAGTTTTTGTTAATATACTAGAAATAGCCCGCGAACTATGACGGATTTTTTTTATCACGCCAACTTTTTTTATCTTTAGGTATTGATTGAGTACAGTTGCTTAATAACTTTTATTACACGCTTGCGCGCACTAATTTTATCAGCTGCTGACCACCGCGGCCGCCGCGTTATGTGAAATGGCTAACATACATACACACACACATACACACACATACATACTTACATACATACATATACACATACATACATACACACATACATACATACGTTATGTGAAATGGCTAACATACATACACACACACATACACACACATACATACTTACATACATACATATACACACACATACATACACACACACACACACACACACACACACACATACATACATACATACATGACGGATTTTGTTTAATATTTTGCGATGCAACAGCACCTTTTTAAATTTTATAAATAAACTTCACTGCCGATCTTGCTTTAATAGTTCGCAATGCTATCGTTTCTCAAATTTGTTTATTATAATGTTTGATGTGATATGCCAATAAAATCGTTTGTGTAATAATAATTATAGGTAGGCAAAAACATTTGTGACCTTTAGGACCAAGGATGTCTTGATATCCTTGTTTAGGACTGACGGTGCATACCTTTATTACAAGCCTGTACCCAACTATTTATCAACAGCTAACTCTGCTGCTGACAGTCGTGTTATGCAAAAGTGCAAACATACATGCATTCAGACATGCATACAGACATCGATAACATCCGCTCTTTCCGGGAATAGAATAATTGGCTAATTCGCTACTGATTGTTATTCATTTATTCAGTTAAGGTTTTTTGTTTGATGACAATGTTTTTTTTTATAAACAAGTAAAGATAAAAAATAATTTTTTTTAAATGTTTTTATTTGCCTTTTTATCTGAATCAACGAACTAAAAGTTTTGAATTTGAAACAACCATTACGCTCAATTTTGCTAATTATTTTAGACCTCTGGCGACTTATAAATAAATATCCGTACTGTTTAATTATTTTGTACTCCTGCCGACTTATACATAAGCAACTTATTACAGTTGCTAGATAGCAGGAATTAATTTGATTTAATTAATTTTAATTGATTTGAGGCTTAATTCATGTCGGAAACATTCAATTCATGTATTGTCATCTAGAATAAAGTTTTCCTGAAAATTTTAAAGCTCTAGATGGTCGAAAAGTGGGTGAATATTTGTGTCTAAGATTTGATCACCACAGACAAACCAAGAGACACGAGTGAAGTAAAATAGAAGCATTTAAAAAAATGAGGTTTTTAATAAATTCCCTTGATATAACGTATCTTTCACTAAAACTTTTATATTTTCATGATAACGCTATATAATACAGTTGACCATAAACGAAGATTGGCTAAGGAAGATAATACACCGACGCGATTGAAAGACTGTCCTTAACTTTTATTAATTGTCATTCCGCGAAAGTTAGCATTACTAAAACAAGTAAAGGAAAAAACGAGTTTTTTAACACAAACTTTGATTTCAAATACACTCGATGTGTGTATTCGTGTATGTATACGAAAGATGTTCAAATTACGTTTTTTTTTGTTTTTTTGTTTTCTTTAATTGAATCATGTATTGCCATCCAATATAAAGATATGCTGAAAGTTTCAGTTTCCTAGCTAGTCAAAAAGCTGGTTAAATTTCACTTGCAAGATTTGTGTACAAAGAAAGCTACACACACACACACAAACAGAGATTGTAACCTGAATAAAAGTTTGTAAAAAATGCGTGCGTTTTATTCTGAATGTGTTTTCGCTCGGCTCCAAATCAATTCGAGGTAGGCGAATATCTTTGCCTATATTACTTACTTAAAAGTCAGTCCCAAGCTTGGATAAAAGAGGAGGAACAGGAAGTACTTAGGTGTTTCCTACATACAGCCATTTTAGTCTTAAGACACCTGGTGTAAAATGACTATAAACTATTATAAAAAAAATTCTATAATAATTTCAGCTTTAATGCAATTTTGAAAGAGACTTCTGACTATCAATTGCGTTCTATTTAACAAACCATTTTTTGGGTTTAAATTTTGAAGAGGAATTTTAAAAGCACCAATTTTAAATTTTAAATTATGCGGCGGCATTCCCGAAGGACATCGCTCATGTAAAAATTCGACAGGAAAATCGATGAAATAATTTGGATCATCCGAAATAATACAGTCGAAGTTCTTATAGATAATTTCACATTCAGTAATAGGACGTTCAAGTATTTTGACGTTGAGTTCTGTTGCATTAACATGTTGACGGGTTTTTTTAGCTTTTATCAAACTGTCAGATATTAATGAATAAAATAAATTTGTCTACCATTATTATCAAATATTCATTTGAGTCATCGGTAATTAGACATACCTGCTTACCAATATCAAAAAAATTTCAATGTTTTGGATAGAACCTGGTTCAAGCAATTTAAAATTGCTAAATTTCATGCCCTGTAAGAAAGCTTCAATATCTTGCGTTGTTTTCTTTTGGACAATAAATACAACATTATGTTTCATGCAATCAGATAACCTTTTGCATAATAAAGTTAAAAAAAACGTTTTGAATTTTTAGAACTGACAGTGTAAAATTGCGTAATAACTTTGATTACACGTCTGCGCGCACTAATTTTATCAACTGCTGACTGCTCATCACCGTACGGCCGCGTTATGCGAAACTGCTAACATACATCTACATCATAATTTCCTATGTCTGTATGTATGTTAGCAATTTCTCATAACGCGGTGGCCGTGGTGGTCTGCAGTGAGCAGTTGATAAAAATTAGTGCGCGAAGGCGTGTAATAAAAGTTATTACGCAGTTGTACACTGTCAGTCCTGAAGATTAAAAAAGTGGTACTGCAATCAGAAAAGAACATATAATTAAATTTTAAAAAATCCGTCATTTTTGACGGGCTATCTCTAGTACATATATAAATGCACACATACAGACATAAGAATGATGTATGTTGATATTTTTGTTTACCGTATTTCAGCTAGCCCTTTGAAATTTGTCTCCGACCTGACCAAAAGCGGAGGGAATAGTAAACCAACAGCCCCAAAAACGATGGTCTTTAAAGTTATCCGAGAAACCACCTATTGGGTTGTCGAGTACGACAGTCCTGTCCTCATTACTACTGTCACTCTGACGACTTCGAAAGACAAAAGATGTAAGAAATGACAATTGACTTTGGTCAATTGCAGTTTTGATTATTATTTTTTTAGCTCTCATTAAATCATTGCAGTGGTTAGACGACGTAGCATTTAACATTTTCAATCAGTGTTACCAATTTAAACTGAATTTTATGTTTTATACATACTAATATTTAATATTCCTTGCTGAATCGTACAACACTACAGCTCAGATTTTGATAATTTCTATTTTCATAAGAAACTTACAAACCTAATTCTCTGTTTTACAGTGCAACGGTTTTATATTTTTCTATAACTATACAGGGAAGTTCCCAAGCTCGTTTACTATACTGATATCCAACGATACGACAGCGTCAGATACGAAGAACTTGAACGACGAGCCAAAGGCGACGGTCGTGGTTCGCTACCAGACTACGGAAGACATTCCGGCCGGAGCGCCCCGCTTATTCGTGATCGAAAGGCCCGTCGTCGGACGATTCGTCCTGATCAGCACTAAAGAAACAAACGTCGCCAACGAAGTTATCTTCGAAATAAAAACGGAAATTGTCAAGAACGGAAATATTGTATTAGGTAAGATGACAGACAATGGTGATGGTGATGACGACGATGATGCCGATGAAAAGGACGATGGCAGTGGTGGTGGTGACGATTATTGCGATGATGGCTATGGTGCTTTATTGATAATGAAAACATAATCAACTCACGTGTACTGTTCATTAAACAATCGTACAGTTTCATCCTTTGCACTCTTACGCTTTTAAAACAGTTGCCGTCAAGCCCGCCAACCCTAACGAGATGAGAGTTAACATCGAAGACGCTGTCCGCGACACGTCAACCGAAAGTAGAATCAACGTGATCTTCGTGCCTGAATCGTTATCCGAACAGAGCACCACGGTCAAAAACCAGGTGAACAGCCAGGTTCAGGTAGACCTGGGCGTTGTGCAGACCGTCGTCTCTGTCCAAGTTCAGCTCAGTAAAATGCCCCAGGCCAGGGTGTCCGGTAAGTGTTTTGCTAAACAATAATTGAAATTAAAAAAAAAACGTTTAATTGTATTTAGAACATATTAAAACTCTAATAATTTTAAACAATGTTTTATAAATTTTTTATATTAACTTCACCTCCGGTCTTGCTTGCTTGCTTGATTGCTTGAATGTTTGCAAATTGTGAACGTGAAAATTAACTAACCTCCCGTCAACCAATCGAGCTGAAATTTAAAATATAGGCTCGACCCCCCATGACAATGCATTTTTATTAAAGTTTGAAATCAAAAAAGTTGCGGTTAAAAAAAAATTATTCATGTTTTAAAACAAAAAAATCAAATACAATCAAATAAATGTGTGCATATATAAATTCAAAAAAATGTCGTTTTAAAAGACAAATTTTCAATAAATAAAAAACCAGCAACTCTTGAAATAAAAAAATTTGTCTAAACTTACTTGTTTATACAAAGTTTTATTCAACTTGACTTCTTGGTCTTTCAGTGGTCAGTTTTTTAATTGAATTTTTACTAACTTTCATATTGCTTAGAACTTTGAAACTTTCAGTACCTGAAGACTTTAGCCACCTGCAAAAACAACATTTAATTATTTCCGTAGCGCTTTCAATATTTATTTTTTAACGACTTTCATTGATTTTTGCAATTTCAAATTATTCAATTGATAGCGTTTCGTCAATTAAAAAAAACATTTAGGCTACCATGACTATGATGAATAAAAATTTTTAATGTTTTAAAATATATCGCCGTCATATATAGAATTTTGAATAAAAATTAATTCCGTACGATACTTAATACCTAGTCTTTTCATTTGAAATAATTGAGTATTGCACTGTCAAATTTTCTATTGAAAGTTTTGAGGTTCTAGATAGTCAGAAACCTACTATAAACAATTGTAGAACTATTACTACATTTAGAAATCAATTTGCATAAGGTAAAAATATAAATGTGCGTTTTTAAAAACTTTGTTTTTTGCTTGGACCATGTTTTCTATATATGTGTTTATTAACATTTACTCGTCGTCCGTATGTCCTGGGGATGTCCTAGAATGTCCGCAGTATTAATGACGACAAAAACCATTAACGTCATAGAAAAAATACACACCTTTTATTTGCCGGGATGAAATCGTATCAAACGATTTTACTATGAAACAATGCCACCATTAGAGCATTTCTTAAAAGCCTATTTTTTAATTATAATATAACTTGCTAAAACAGGATTTGTCATCCATGTACTCGACAATCCCGATGACACGCCCAGCGAGATGAACACCTGCTACACTTCAGGGGACGAACCTCTGGATAGCAGTAATGATGTCGTATCTTGCCAAAAACCGGTCAAGGGCAAGATCATTGTAATAAACGGAAAAACGAGTCCGATCAACCAGCTTGCCATAGGCAAACTGAACATTTACTACCAAAAAGGCACCAAGATTGCTTACTGTTAGTTTCTTTTTTCTAGTTTTTTTTTATATTCAATCTTTGTTTTAATATTTTTTATGACCTTTTTGAGATTTTTACGATGATTATAATTTTAAAACAGCTTCTGTGACAATCACAACGGAAACGACGATCCGTTTCTATACTACCTACACGTTTAAGACCATAACCAAAATAGTCAAGCCTAAGGGTTACATCACTTTTATTTCCACTCAAGAATTTGGCGAACCGGAAACCACGGGCAAATTTATTTTTGACCTTGGCAAGCCCACTAAGCTTGAGGGTTTTGTTGTTTATCCAGGAGAGGATGTTCAAAGTTAGTTGATGTTTTTTTTTATAAGTAGTATTATATTTATTAGATAAAATCATTTGTTTTGTTGTTTTATTATTATTTTCATTCTTTAATTTATCAACAGGTCTGATTAATTTCAAAGAATTTAAACTATCTGTGGTAGAAAAACCTTTAGATCAACCTAAGCAAACGGTCGTCACATATAGGAATGCCCATTCGCCGGAACCCGGTAAACCGATATTGTTGAGAGTTTACCCGCAACCGGTGACTACCAGATACCTGATTATGTACAACAGAGTGGATCAAGGTTTTAGACCGGACGTTCTCAGCAGGATGGTTTTCATCTCAAATCCTCAATCAATCAGTCAGTTATTTCTCTTTCTTTTTTTTTCAAATAATTTCAATTGAATGTATTATTTTTGGCCTTTTCGAGTC
This sequence comes from Erpobdella octoculata, assembly GCA_963978895.1. Classification (NCBI taxonomy): domain Eukaryota; kingdom Metazoa; phylum Annelida; class Clitellata; order Hirudinida; family Erpobdellidae; genus Erpobdella; species Erpobdella octoculata. Next base: position 1,307,563 of record OZ022238.1, on the reverse strand, counting down.
AACTTTGTAAAATCTTAATCGCTTCTCGTCCACACGCAACAGTTTCATTCGAATCGGATCAAAAGAGACTGACTACAGTAGATATCTCCATCAGGAAGGTAAAACAAGTCAATAAAGCTGTGATAACTAGGAGTTTGACGTATCGTGTAGAAAAAACCTACTGGCAAGTGGACTTCGGCGATATCTACCAGGTCGCCACACTTTCGTTTCCACTGGATGAAACGGTCATAAGTAAGTGCTATTGCTACAAAGTTGTAAAAAATAATCTATTCTGTATTTTAACTAGTTTATTAGTTATTTATTTAAATTGATTTTTTTTTCATTTCGGTGGCAGCCTCATCGGTCACCGTTTTTGAGATCCTGGTGCTTGAAAAAACGTACACAACTGATAGTACCATTGACGTCAGACACGTATGCTTTATGTACTCTGGCTCGCCGATCAGACCCTCAAGGTCGCCGCGCAAGCTGAAATGCAGCCCGACACCACGCGTTGGAAGGTGGGTTATGATCTTATCATACGTATTTTGTTTCTTACGCGCTTTTCACAAATCCTTTAAATTTTTCGACAAAGTTTGTAATCACAGTTTGATCTACTTCTTAAATACAATATGTCCAATCCAAGCGTTGCACATCTTATCTTGAATCTTCATAAGTTGCCGTCTAGTGTTTCGGCAAGTTTAATCTAACTTCTTTTTTTTCTACAAGGTATGTTGTGATTTTTGCTCCTGAAGGCTTCAATCCAAGAAGTTTAGGAGAAGTTTTAATTGGTCTAATGCAACCAGATGGATCTACAATAGGTATGATACGGAACTTATTGTTTTGGTACTAAGCTTTAAATCCTGTTGGCTGAAAAGATACAATTTCAAAACTTTTTCTTTAAATTTCTGCAATCGTTTTAAAAAATCAAACTACAATTGACAAGATGAAGAAATATTCATTGACGGTCGACTGCGTTAGGCAAAGCACTTTTTCTCAAAAGTGCCATTTTCTTCAATGTAAATATAATAAATTGATCATGTTTTTTTTGTACACCTCAGTGTCTATTACTACTCGATATCAAGAAAAAAAGATGACAACAACACCAGCACCAGCAGAACCACAGAAACAAGTCCAAAGCGAAGCGCCAGTAATTGTTGGACATATGGGATACTGGACTTTCTATCTAGAAGGAAATTATGTGTTGAAGGAAGCAATCGTCTCCTCAGAATCAGGTGAGTAATTTTATTTAAAATCTGAAAAATAACTGCTCATTTTTCCAAAAGGTTTTTCTTAGTAAAAGGCCGTTTACGAATGAAATGAGTATTTAGAGGAAGAAGAAGTTAAGGTTTTGGTAGCCGTACAAGGTATGGAATGTTCGTAAAGAAAGCAGTCGTAGCAAACCAAATAAAAGTGTTAAACTACACTATTGAATGGAAATTTAATACATAGCTAATATTTAAATTTAGCCTTGCTTGTTGCTATTTACTGGCATAAAGGAAGTTTTAGAGAGAGAGAGACCAGAGTAGGAAAACGAGCGTTTAGCAAAAGAATGCTCAACAGTAAAAATACGAAAGTGACTAAGAGAAGAAGATTGAAGATCAGACTTAGGAGGGATTTTTATTAAGTTAGTTAGGTAGAGTGGAGAAGGGCAATTTTTAATCTTAAACATTAGCAAGCAAACTTTAAATTTTAAAGCCAATAGAGAAGAACAAAAAATGGGAAGATATGAGAAAATGTAAGAGGTACGAGAAACTAAGCGTTCGTGGTCATGGTTAGTCGTCGTGATAGCTAAGTCGTGGTGTGCCCATTATACTTATCCACCTTACAGTATGACATTGGAATTGATATTCAACAAGGCTTTGCTGCAATAACTCTAAATTATATATATATATATATATATATATATATATATATATATATATATATATATATATATATATATATATATATATATATATATATATATATATATATATATATATATATATATATATATGGTTGGTTTTCACAACAAAAATAAACTTATGCCACGGTTTGAATGGATGGATGAATGGATGGACGGAAGTAAGGACGGACGGACGAACGGACGGACGGATGGATAGATGGATGGACATCCAACACCTGTAATAAAATTGTTTTGCAGTACCAATTAACGAAAATTCAGTCAAAATCCACGTCGGAAGCAGGTCGATCAAGGACCTTGCCATAAGTGGTGATTTGATCAACGAGAGATTCGCCGTAGGACCCGCTTGCGCACCCGAATTCCAACTTGGCAAACTGAGCCTCAATTGTCTAGAACAAGGAATACCGGAAACGGCGAAATACGTGAACTTTGAAATTTTCCTAGCTAGCGATCACGTCGAACGGGAAGATTACCACATCGAAATAACGTTGATTTCCAAATTCGATCATCCTAAAAAATGTTGGTCATCGTGTTGATTTTCGTTTATATATATGTTTAAACTTAACGGAAATTTCGTTTGATAATTTGTTATTTTATAATTTCAAAAGGAATAGATAAATTTATTAACATTAGGCTTTTTATTGTTTCAAGTTGCCGTAGATCTGCACTTCGAGAGGTCAGGACAGTCCGATATCGTCTATTCTATGATGGACATCAAACAAGTTAAACATATAGGATCAGTGGTGGTGAAGTCAGCTTCTAAGGATAGTTAGTATTTTCATGCAAAAATTAAAAAAAGAGAATTATATATATATATATATATATATATATATATATATATATATATATATATATATAGTCGTCGTATATATATATATATATATATATATATATATATATATATATATATATATATAACTACTGGCCGAATTGCTTAGACAGCCTGATTCAATTGATGATTGGTTAACTTTCTTGTTAGCTGCCACCATACGAGTGGAGAAGATGATAAAAAATGCTTGCTTAATTTATCTTCTCAGTCTTCACGTATTTTGCATACATGTAGCTTTTCTTTTGTTCCGCACTCTTTTTTTTTGTTTTTGCTATCACGCAAGTTGTTTGCATGTCTTACGTGTTTTTTTTTTGCAGACAGACCCGTCAGCGACTGGAATTCAATCCAGATATTCATTTCCCTGGAGAAAGAAGATACGCTCCAAAAGCACTCAACGGAGTGCCGCAGATCACAAATACTCGACGATTTCGGCGCAGTGTACACATGTCCAAAGCAGCCGTCGGGGTTAGTAAAAGGGTCGAAATAACGAAGTTTTCGCAAAAGCCAAAAAACAATTCCAAAAACAAAATAATTCTCGCGGAGTGTTAAAGTAATATGAATAATGAGCCTGTATAGAATGTTCAACGTGATCATGATTAGGAAAAAAGTTGTGCTCATTTTTAAATTCGTTTTCATATGTGAAAAGTATAACACGTTTTTTGCATACTGGTGACGGATTGTTGCTATATATTTCCCATCCCATATTTGAGGTCACAGAAGCCCTATTAACAAAAAATGGTAACACATGTTGTTGTTTTTTTTTTAAATAATCTAGATACCAAATTTTGACAACTTTTTCATTTTTCGTTATTGAGGTGCGCGTTTATTTTTAAAAACGTTTATCTTCCTGTTTATCTCCTCAGGAGCAAAATGTTTTAAAAGCCTTTCTTAGTGGGTGCTTACACTATAAAAGCAATATAAGTTAGAAGATTCAACATTCCTAGAATGACGTTTTAGCTCGGCGTTGATTATCAGTCAGTCAGCCAGGATATGTTCTTTTATACATATTATTATTATGCTATTAACGTGCTCTCTAAAAATAAATTTTCTCAGAGCACGGGGTACTAGCGGGGTTTCCGGCATTGCACGAGGTTTTTATATCGTTTTTGTCTCGCTCCCGTTTCCTTCCCCTCGCGCTCTCGGTGGCTTTCCCGCTCTCGGTTGCTCTCCCGTTTCCGATCGTTTTCCCTTTCCCGCTCGCTCATTCGCTCTCGGTTGCTTTCTCGTTCCCGCTTATTTTCTAATTCCCATTTACGCTGATTTTCCAATTCCCGTTTCCGCCCACTCTCCCACTATCGCTCCGCTCATTTTGGGACCGATTTCAATTTCTTGCACAAAAACCTTCCCCATTGACTCTCAAGGTTGTGTACAAATTTCATTCCGGGCCAAAAGTGCCTATACATGATCATTGCATAAGTTTTCGAAGCACTGTTTACAATTGCGTAACAGGCATTACTTGCTAATGGACTTCTTAATATTAAGAAGTCCATGACGATGATGACTATGACGATGATGATGATGATGACGATGACGATGGCGACGAAGATGACGACGATGATGATGATGATGATGGTGATGACGAAAACGATGAAGATGTTTGAAGCAATGATGATACGCTCACTATAAATCAAAATTAATTGTAGGTCCAGATTTATCTATGCTTCACTACCTAGAACATTACAACTGCAGCTGACCATCAGGGCCCCGGACCTATATGTGATCAGTTAGTCAAAGAACAAGCCTGAACAAATTTAAATATTGTTTATTCATCAGTAGCACTTTCTTAATAATAATAATATTGATGATGATGATGATGATGATGATGATGATGATGATGATGATGATGATGATGATGATGATGATGATAATAATAGTAATAATAATAATAATAATAATAATAATAATAATAATAATAATAATAATAATAATAATAATAATAATAATAATAATAATAATAATAATAATAATAATAATAATAATAATAATACTAATACTAATACTACTAATACTAATACTAATACTAATACTAATACTAATACTAATACTAATACTAATACTAATACTAATACTAATACTAATACTAATACTAATACTAATACTAATACTAATACTAATACTAATACTAATACTAATACTAATACTAATACTAATACTAATACTAATACTAATACTAATACTAATACTAATACTAATACTAATACTAATACTAATACTAATACTAATACTAATACTAATACTAATACTAATACTAATACTAATACTAATACTAATACTAATAATAATAATAATAATAATAATAATAATAATAATAATAATAATAATAATAATAATAATAATAATAATAATAATAATAATTATAATAATAATAATAATTATAATAATAATAATAATAATAATAATAATAATAATAATAATAATAATAATAATAATAATAATAATAATAATAATAATAATAATAATAATAATAATAATAATAATAATAATAATAATAATAATAATAATAATAATAATAATAATAATAATAATAATAATAATAATAATAATAATAATAATAATAATAATAATAATAATAATAATAATAATAATAATAATAATAATAATAATAATAATAATAATAATAATAATAATAATGATAATATATTGACATATTGTTCTTTGTAATTTCAGCCCAAACTGTTATAAACCAACTCAAAAATGGTCAGAAAATACAATTACAAATAATTCAAGCTTACTGCAAATTACCAATTTTATAATTATAACGATAATGCTAACTTAAAATATAAAACTAACCATTTTTTATTTTCATTTTCAAATTTTTTTAACTCAATTCGAAGGCGAGGACGGAATGCATTTCACTTCAGGCATTCAGCTATCTAAAACACAAAATATCAAATTTTTGACATTACAATTAATGCAAGGTGAGTAGACGAAGTTCAAAGTTCACTGTCATTTCATTAGTCCGACTGTTTATAAACCAGAACCTTAACTGAATTATTGATCGATGAAGTGATTGATTGATTGATTGATTGATTGATTGATTGATTGATTGATTGATTGATTGATTGATTGATTGATTGATTGATTGATTGATTGATTGATTGATTGATTGATTGATTGATTGATTGATTGATTGATTGATTGATTGATTGATTGATTGATTGATTGATTGATTGATTGATTGATTGATTGATTGATTGATTGATTGATTGATTGATTGATTGATTGATTGATTGATTGATTGATTGATTGATTGATTGATTGATTGATTGATTGATTGATTGATTGATTGATTGATTGATTGATTGATTGATTGATTGATTGATTGATTGATTGATTGATTGATTGATTGATTGATTGATTGATTGATTGATTGATTGATTGATTGATTGATTGATTGATTGATTGATTGATTGATTGATTGATTGATTGATTGATTGATTGATTGATTGATTGATTGATTGATTGATTGATTGATTGATTGATTGATTGATTGATTGATTGATTGATTGATTGATTGATTGATTGATTGATTGATTGATTGATTGATTGATTGATTGATTGATTGATTGATTGATTGATTGATTGATTGATTGATTGATTGATTGATTGATTGATTGATTGATTGATTGATTGATTGATTGATTGATTGATTGATTGATTGATTGATTGATTGATTGATTGATTGATTGATTGATTGATTGATTGATTGATTGATTGATTTAATTTATTTAATAATTCAGTGACCGGTTCATTTAACAGGTGATATCGACCTAGAAAAAGTTAAGCTTTTCCTTTCCAATTCTAATGATGTGAAAACTCCATGCAGCTTGATGGTAACTAAGGATGGTATAACAAAATTCGACTGCAGAAACAAGGCGGCCTCCAATATCAAGTACGAGATCCTTGTAAGGGACTTACAATCGAAAAAAGCGAAAATCCATGGCATAGCCTATGGCGGCCAGGTGCCAGGTGAACAATTGATGAATGTTTTTAATCTTAGCCGTATTGATTTCTAATATCCCGACATCTCACAATATCTTATTATGACGCAAAGAGCATTTGCGATTTGATGGAAAATAGTCGAAACAGCGAAAACGATTGTTGGAAAAATAACTTAATCCTACATGTTAATTCATATAAGTAAAAGCAATGTATGAAATGCAATACAAGCCCGAACCAACTTTAACAAAATTTGATTTGAGCCTGACCCGGTCCTGAAATTCTTAGACGTACTACGAAACCTCGGCCCCGACATGGCCCGTGGCCCGACCCATGCAGACCTCTACCTGGACGCAAAAAATATAAAAGTTTATTATTGTTAGAATGTGCAGCTAAACTATTGCTATACATTTTAAATCCGACACAGTAGCGTTTTCAATTATATTTGATACCGACGTGGGGTTACCCGGAGACAGCAGGTGTTTTTAGAGGTTTTTCTGTTGTTTTTCTCTTTCTCGCCTTTTATCTGTTTTTCATCATTTTTCCTTCTCTCTTCTGCTCTTCTCGCCCTCCCGCTTCCTCTCCCTTTCCCCTCGCTGTCCCATTCCCGGTCTTTTTCCCATTCCCGCTTGCTCTTCCTTTTGTTTTCTCGCTCCTTTTCTTTCTTCCTCTCCCTCCCACTTTTTTTGCCCATAAAGCGTAAAATAGATTTGCTAAAAGCTGCTTGAAACCAAGGATATCTTGTTATATCAAGATATCCTTGCTTGAAACCTTCAAACATTGTTACGTAAACTAAACTCAATTTTTTACGCAATAACTATTGATGTTCGTAATATAGGCACTTTTAACATGGAAAAGTTTTTATAGCCTGGTCGTGTTGGCGGCGATGGCTTCTTCTGTGATCATCAAGGGATGTTGCTTTAGATGATGATTCCCTTTCAATGGAATTAACCAATGTAATAGATAGTTTAGATCAATAATATCCTGAACTGACTGTGACATTAAACTGCCTAGCGCTTAGCCAGACATTTAACGACGACTTAGTAGCTCAGACTCTACCAGCGTCTATAGGGGTGTGGAAAAAGGCCAGAAAAATGGCTGCTTCTGGTTCTGTACAACGGATCGAGAAGTGAGAAAAAGTTAAACAAGTGATTCGTACCTTAGAAGTTAAACCACTAGCGCTACGTTAAACGTTGTCATACTTTACTTGAAACTGTACAACATGATATTTAAAAAAATCAATTTACAAATAAAATTTTGGAGATGATTTAGTTAATCCTGATTCATCTGTCTTGAAACAACTGGATTTACTAAACAAATTTCGAGAATTTTTTAAGAAAATTTTAAAAAATGATATGAAGAATTCACCGCCAGGTGCCAATCAGTGAATGAGCAAGAACATTTACATTTTTTAGGAACTACCGTCTGGCTCTTGGGGGGGGCCGGTATACCTTAGCACAGGGGCCCGCAATGGTCTCTCGACGGCCCTGTATATATATATACATATATATATATATATATATATATATATATATATATATATATATATATATATATATATATATATATATATATATATATATATATATATATATATATATATATATATATATATATATATAATGAAAGAAAATCAACCCATTAAGTTAAAATTAAAAGAAGCTTTAGCTATTAATAAATGTAAGCCTTTAATTAATAAACAATGGTATTCTTTTGATTTAACTCCTAAACTTTTTGGTTCTCTAAATAGTAATAAAACTAATAATAATAATAATAATAAATGTTTTAACTCATCTACAACTTCTGTTAAAAATATGCATGTTAATAGTGCCAATGTTTCTTCAGGTATTTCTTCGTTGAATGAATGTTTTGTACCAGACGTTTGTGTTTCAAAGGTTATAGATAATGTATGTGATTCTTCTTCCAGTCACGTCCTTGAAGTTGACTGTAATTCCGTTGTTAAAGGCTTTACTAACTGATCTTAATTATTTAGTTATTACTGTTATTATTATAATTATTTTAATTTAAATATTTTTTATGTTGTTACATTTGTATATAATGAATTTAAATTTTATTTAAATTGTATTTTAATTCCTTTCAATTAGTTGTATCTTTTACCATTTAGTCACTGCATTTTATTTTAAAAAAGTTAAACGGCTCTGATGATGGCAAAAAATTGCCGAAATAGATCTATTAGCCTATAAGATTATGGAGTTCGTGTTTGTTAATAAATTATTTTTAAATCGATTTAGAGTATTGGAAAAAATTAAAAATAAAATCGATTCAGCCAAGTGCGCCACTTTTTTCAATCGAGTTTGCCTAAAAGAATATATATATTTATAAACAAAATGCTTTTATTTTTTTTTACAGCCGGGTTTGACATATATGTTGAGAAGCACTGATGCCTCTGCCTAACGCCGAGCGCCAAAATGTTTGAAAACTAATTTATCAGATTACAGATTATCTGAAACAATTAAAACAATTAAATATTTTCAAATTAATGAATAAAAAAAATTTCTGTTAATTAAATAAACGTCTCAACACTTGCATTGACTTTTTTGTTTATTTCATTACTACATCAATATATATATATATATATATATATATTGATATATATATATATATATATAAAGCCGAAACCTGCAGGTCAGCTCATGACCAAAACATTGATAAAAATATATACCAGTTCGTTCAAAAGTGTCTTGGTATTTCTGATTTTCGAAAAGTTTCACGTCTGATAGAAAAAGTTTGTAATAAGAAATGGGCCATAGTCTTTAATAAAGCGTGTCTGAAAGAACATCTTGTTCCTAATTATTTGAAATATATATATATATATATATATATATATATATATATATATATATATATATATATATATATATATATATATATATATATATATATATATATATATATATATATATATATATATATATATATATATATATATATATATATATATATATATAAATGACTGTATATGTGTGTTAATGTACTCTTTATGCATTGCTACACCCTTCATCCGATCGTAATGAAATTTTCACACAATTTTGAGAGTCAATAGAGGAAGGTTTTTGTATAAAAACTAAAATCGGTCACACAATGAGCAGAGCGGGAGCGGCAGAGCGAGCGGAAACGGGAACCAGTGAATGAGTAGGAACGGAAACGGGAAAACAAGCGAGAACGGAAAAACGACTGTTTAGCGGAAAGAGCAAGCAGAAAAAGGCAAATGACCAAGAAGAGGGAGCAAGCGGGAGCGGGAAAGCGACCAAGAAAGAGGAAGCGACCGGGAGCGGGAAAGCGACCGGGTGCGGAAAAGCGATCGGGTGCGAGAATCGGAGAGCAAGCAGGAACGGGAAAGCGACCGGGAGCGTGAAAGCAAGCGGCGAAGGAAACGGGAGCGAGAGAAAAACGATAGAAAAACCTCTAAGAAATCCGGGCAACGCCGGAAACTCCGCTAGTTACTCTTATGAGTTATTTTAAAAAAATATTTTCTATTTATTTAGTTTCTTACACGTCACATAATTAAACATTAAATTTAAACGGCGTTGTCGGGTGTTTTGAATTGTTCCTGAGCGATGCTGGCTGTCATCATGTCATCATGCCATCATGCCATCATGTCATCATGTTATCATGTTATCATGTCATCATGTCATCATGTTATCATGTCATCAGGTCATCATGTTATCATGTCATCATGTCATCATGTCATCAGGTCAGCAGGTCTGACCGTGACACGTACATGCCTACACGCAAAGTGTGGTATTCATGACGATGGTGATCATTGTAGTAGTGATGACGGTGATGATGATGATAATGATGATGTTGACGACGGCGACAACGACGACGATGATGATGATGAGGAGGATGATGACGACGACGACGATGATAATAGTGGTGGTGGTGGTGACGACGATGATGATGATGATGATGATGATGGGGATAATTCGAATTTAAACGGTGATGGTTACAGTGTGAAGATAATTTAATTAAATAGAACTGAACTGAAATAATATTCGAAAAGAATTATATCAGCGATCGGTTAGACAAGAACCGAAATGCAGAATGAACTTCGTAAATACTCGTCTTCTTACTAAACGTACTGGAAATGACATGCAACAGCGTCGCGAGCCTACGATGATTAATTAATTGTCGAAACATTGGATTTTACGGTATTACAATTGTGGAGAAAAAAAATAAGAAATTCCTAAGCAGCGCAAGACAACCAGGTGATAAGTTCGCCGGCGTCGATAGTGCAAATGAATTTCCTTGCCAGCTTTCCAGTGAAGGACGGGCCGTAAAAGTACCCGAAACGAACTTGAAATCGCTAGTTCGTCTATTACGTCACTCAATCGTACTTACAACCACTCTTCTCTTTTTCTTTTTTTATTTACTCTGTTTTTCGTTCATATTCTTCTTTGCTCGTACTGAAATAATTATAAGTGGTATATAAACAAAAATTGACAAGATGCTTAAAAGATATTTCAATGTTAAACTTGGCCGGCGGCAGTTTTTCCTGCACGCTCCCTCCCATATACCCGTGTTATCTGATTTTCTCTGTTTCACTGGCTGGTCATTCATTGTTAGTATCATATCAAGCCTGAGAAGTTCAAAGTAATCTTAGTATTCAGCAGTGAGTTTATTGAAGTTTGTTCACTCCATGGTTTTGTGTTCAATTGAGGTTATATTGATTTATGTTTCATTTATTAACTCCATGGGGTTTGAATTCAATTAAAGTTGTAACGCTTTAAGTTTTATTTATTATAATGTCTTGGTTGAAAAAAGTTATTTGGATTTTTACGGGAAATAAAAAAAACTAGTATAAAAAAAAACATTAAATATTTATATTACTTCTACAGCCATGCCATTTCTAAACAATTTTTTTAGTTTGAATTTAATTTTGGTTCCGTGAGAATTGCAATATAAACGGATATAATTAATACCTTCTATTGCTAGATCTTTTCCAGTGGCCTTGCAAAATCTTCAAAAAAAAGGCAATTACCTGGGGAGAGGGTAAACTTTTTCTCCACAAAAACTTGCTGACTTGAGGGGTAGGAGTGAATTCCAATTTAAATTTTTTTTTTTTTTCAAATTTGACTGCCCTCCAAAAATGTTTTGCCATCCCCTCAAAAGTGCCGCCCCCCCCCCTATGCAGGGTTACTGATCTTCTCAACTCTATACAGAGCAGAAATATTAAAGTCTTAGTATTTCTTCAACGACCACAAGTCAATGCAAGGCTGACATGACACGAGCTGTTGAGTGTTAATTCTCCTCTCACGAAATTTACAAGATGGCGTTTTTCTATACGCCAAAAATAAAACTAAACCCTCTGTCCAAACTTCAAGGCCGAACACTCTATTACTATCTTCGCTTTAATCCTTGTCTTCATTATTATCACGACTGCAAAAGCTATTTAGTGATTTTTTTTAAATTAATTTTTTATTGTTAAAAGATGGAGAAACTTCTTCTCCTGCTTGCTGCAGTTTGCGGTACTTTTGCACTGCTGGCCGAAAGCACTTCAGATGGTAAGAGAATGAATTTACTGTTTAATGTTACAAATTTCATTAAATATTAATTATTAAAATAAATTGATATATAACTAGATGGGTTAACCGGCGTTGTCCAATTTTTTTACTTCATTCTTTGTGTTATGCTAGTAAAAAGTAAAATAGAGGACAGATTTTTACTGGTGGCTTTGACAGCAACCTGCAAACGGCATAGCCAAAACGTATTAGCAGTAACAGTAAGACGCAGTTTTCTCTAGTTTTTCTGGAAATTTAGTTGATCACAACGTTTATGCGTTGTGGACTGAAAAACCACACCAAATTGTTTTCTTTCAAGTCTTTCATATTTGATTGTCAATTAAACCGAGCTCCCATTTGGTCACTGGTGGCCTCACGCAATTGAGCGCACAACTCAGTACCGGGGCTAGAGTGTGAGTGGCTCCCCCAAAAACATTGTCCTGTGCCAAATTGTCCGCGACCAATTGTCCTGCAACCAATTGTCCTGCGCTGAATTGTCCTGCAACCAATTGTCCTGCGCCGTTAATAATAGGTCAAATGACTAATGCTTAGCTGAAGTTCGTACCAACTTTTTTTAAGCAATAATTGATGACCGGAAGAAAGTGTAGTTGTATTTTAGTCAATATAAAAATAATTTAAATGGTCGATGGCCTTAAACAGGGGCGTCATTTTGGGGTGCAGGAAACAGCAATTTCCCTTATTTTTGTTTTTTTTAACTACGAAGCTTGGAAAAATTTTAAAAAGTACCTTTTATTATTTTAGAAATTTATTCATAAAAAAAACAAATCAACTTTAACAAAAACAAATAAGGCAATAAGGAGCACCATGAAAAGAACAAATGTTTCTGTGAGTGTGTAACCCTGTACATAAAATTTTAAAAAAGTAAAAATTTGCGGTCCACAAGCTCAGGGTTTTTTATCGTTCAGCTCTCATTTTATAAATGCACTTAGACATGAAGAGTTTGTCGGTTGTTTTCAAGATGATTCTTTTTAGAAATATTCCGCTTCTGACATCGAATGTCGAAGACTTTTAAAATGTCCTTTTACAATTTTCGAGATTTTATCGGCCACACATGCTCAGAGACATTACTTTATAGGAAAATGATTAGAATATTTTCTTCAATATTGATAGGTTATGAAACCATCTTTGACTGATACGATGGATTAAACTGTTTAATTTATTAAATTTATTCATAAATTCACTGACTCGTTGATTCACACGTTTATTAATTTTTTTTAATTAATAACAAAGCTTCTAATTTACTTAATTAAGACATTTTTAATTAATAATTTAATCTCGTCTTTTTATTTTTCAATTTAATCCAGTTATGTTCCAAAGTTATATCAGCGACAAGCAAAAAACTCTGGGTAAGTACATAGTCTGCATTTCATTTCAATATTCGCAACAGGGATTGGTAATAATTTCTAACCTGGTGGCCTAGTCCTCAAAAACCTTGATTACTGGGCAAAGGTTCAGCGGGTCAAACTCTCAGTCAATAGCAAGCGCTTGCGCGATTGTAATGAGGACATTGAAGTACCACGATTACTGGCTGTTAGGCTGTTGGATGGATAATCTGTATTCTGTTTCATTTTCTAAAAATAGTTTTTTGTTTGAAGTACTTTTTTATGTTTTTATAAATAAAAACTTTCACTTTTTTGTTCATAAAATCAGATGTACAGAGAAAGCAGATGTGCTATACGAAACACGTTGCCGAAAATCAGATTGGTAGTTGAATATCCTAGTAAATACAAAAAAAATCGAATAAAAGAAAACAAACTATATTCTTAACTATTTCATTTATCATACGATATTATTTTTATTAATTAAACATACGTAAAATCGATTGCATTTTTGGAACGCAGGCAACATGCGCTTCAAGAACACGTCACAGGTGTGCATGTCGAGCGTCATGACGGTCGCTGTGAAAGAGAGTGTCAAAGGCTGGGTGAACGATTTCACCATGGTCAGGGGTGTTCTCGAAGTGACCATAATAAGTAGTGACGACGAAATGGGTGAGCACCTTCAAGACCTTTAAGCCTTCCTATTCCCATTTCCAACCCCACGCTCACTCACAAATTTAAAACAGAGGCTTGTTAGCTTCCTCTAACTTGAAAACCTATTTTTCTAGATGCCGGCAATCTTTTCAACTTGGTTTTCTTTGCCAGCAATGCGTCTCTTGACAGGAGTAAGAACTACGCGTTTTACAGTGGTCAAGCGCAGGAGTGTTACAGGTACGAGCGCGAGCCATTCCAGGGCAACCAGGCCATGACTTTCAGCTGTTCAAGAGGAGCAGTGTACGGAAGGTACTTTTACATATGGAATTTCAAAGATGGAAGGATCAGTCAGAAATCAATCGCCGAAGTTAGGTTCAAGTTTGCACTTATGGGTTAGTCGGTTGTGGCGTTTAACAGCTTTTTTTTTATACCACAAAGGTACTAATACTTTTTTATTTTCTCGTAGTACAAGAATATGCCGGGGAAGTGCCAGATCTGCCAAAAGACTGGAGCTATAAGATCTTAATGACATTCGTCGAGGTCACCAGCTGGAACTCGGATGCGCACCTGGGCTGGTGGCTTGTGGACCTGATAACCGTTTTCAGTATATCCGGTGTCAGGCTCACGCCTTCAAAAGAATTTTCTGGTTTATTTCAATTTGATGTTATTTATTTTCTAACACTTGATTGCCTTCTTATTGAAGCAAATTAATTAATTAATGGCTATTTATCGCAACTGCCTAAGCTGAAGTTTTTCAAAACTTAAGTCTGTGACGATTTTTTAAATATAACACTAAGTTTTTTTTTCTAATAAAATGTTTTCTAAGATAAATCCACTTTTCTGGATTACCACTTTTTTCAATACTCCATTTTCAACTAGCTGCTCCAAGCATATTTTTTATTTATTTATTAATTATTTTTTTGTTCTTCATTTAACCTCAGCTACACAGATGTCCTTGATCCTCCAAGTGTCACTAACGGCAAACTCCTTTAGCGGGGGCACAAACTTCAAGTCGGGCCAGGACAAATACAAGAACGTGGCCTACACGTGCATCCTCGGCCAAGCCAAGGGGCGTTTCCTCAGGATTAAATCGGCTTTAAAGGACGGAACCTATGAGTCGGCTTCTTTCATTGTCATCGAGATCGACGTTAACACGGGCTCGAAAACTTATCGCTGTTTAGTATAATTTTTATTTGCCTATATGTAAATTTTTATTAAATGTATTATTATTCGACAGAACTTTTGCAGATTTGATGATCACCGCTGGTTTTTATATAACTGTGTTGTTTGTAATCTAATTAATTTAAATACTGCTCTTGTTCAACTTGTCTTTAAGAGCGCTATAGAAATTATTGGATTGGTTGAAAATAAGTTATGACAAATTTCAGCCATTTAAGACTTACATCAATCTCGTCGGATTAATAAACGTTTAACAAAATCTCTTATATTGGCTACCCAAGATTTATATGTTTTTTCCAATTAGTCAACCAGGAAATAAGAATAGCCAAAAAATACAGCGTCGAAAAAACGGTGAACGTGGACGTGAAACGCCAGGGAAAATCCATCCTTCGCTTCTGGGAAACGTTTGGATCGCCCCTCGGATGGTGGATGCTGGACCTGACAGAGAAACTCGAAATTGTAGAAGTCAGGATTACCAGTGGCAGTGACGAATCAAGTGAGTTGAAGGAACTGCCTGTAGAAACTGGTTTATGATGATGGAAGAATGGTAATAATCCTTGGTAGACTGAGTAGACTGCATCGGTAAAAGCAATGTCATTAAACGATGGAAAAACAAGTGAAAATTAATTTTAAAAAATTAACATGCTTTTAAAATGGCTAAAAATTAAACAAAAGATACTTATAATTACTATGACGATAAAAATTTGTGTTGTCATTATCATATGCTTCTTTAATTTATTCTTAAAGTTTATTTTTGTTTAATTAAATTACAAATTCTTTTGAATAAGGAGAGTTTTATAATGATCTTCCAAACTTCAAACGTCCGCAGACATCCATTGGACATCCGGAGAAGTGAAAGTTAATAAAAGAATATAAAAATAGAAACGTTCAGAGATTTTGTACTAACTTGTAGTGGCAGTACATAGCTGACTCAGTACAGTACATTGCCGATTGAGTACATTGCATAGCTGACTCAGTATAGTACCTACAGTGCCGACTGAGTATAGTACATAACTGATTAAATACATTACATAGCTGACTGAGTACAGTAAATTAGTATAATGTCACCAGAGTCACACCCTTACCAGGCCTGTATTGGTGACCATGCATTGGAGTTGTTACGCTGGTGCTAGCTGCTTATTTAAAGTTTTTTTTTTATTTCATTATTAAACTGATTTTATTTTTGTTCTATCTCGAATTCGTTCAGTCCTCAGCGAGCTGATGAGTTTCGAGGTTACCGTCATGGACTACCTCCCGCCGGCGACGGAAAACGTTCACCCGTCAAACATCAAGGCCACGCAGTGCGGCAGGGTCGACATTCCTTCCGGGAAAATTCCCCCGAGAACAATGAAGCGAGTCGTGTGCGGCAGCGGAGCCGTTCTGGGACAGTACGTGCTCATTTTCAAGCCGGTCGGGTATTTCCACAGGGCCACCATCGTGAAAATTGAAGTCATCATACAAGATGGTGGAAATTACAAAGAAAGTCGGTTGAACATTTGAATGAAAACAAATTCAAAACAAATTACTTTGTGTTGTTTAAGTATGTTTTTTTTTTAAATCAGATTATAGTTAATCAGTTTAAATACGTTTTGCTTAAGTCCAAACTACTTCCAACCATAATATTTTTCATCATTCATATTAGAGCACTGCACGGGCCGAACCGTGATTTTAGGGTCTTCAGACAGGCCACGTTGGGCCGAGATATTTTTGACAAGTAAAAAGAGATCGGACTGGGCCTGGAATTTTGGCTTATGGAAAAGGCCGAATTGTCGACGGCCGGGCCTCAAAAAATCGACCCATGCAGTGATCTTATTCATATCATTACCATGATTATTGTTCAACCATCGTCATCACCACCGCTTCTTTTAAAACAGTCTCAGAAGACATTAAGATCTTGAAACTACCCCCTGCTAATCCGCCAGTTTCGCCGGAAGATAGATTTATCACTTTCATCTTCATTGCCTCGAGTTGGGACAAGAACGTAGACAAGGGATATTGGGTGGTTGATCTGATCAAGCAAGTGGAAGTGGCCCAAGTCACTATAACAACTGGATCAAGTCAGCAGTTTTTTACAACGTTATTTTTACTTAACTTTTGTTTCGTCTCAGTTTTTCTGTCCAGATAAATCTTGCAATTAAATTTTAAACTATTTTCCGACAAGTTATAGCTCTTAAACTTTTATTATAGCTTTGAGCTCAATGGCGATGCAGTATTCTACCAGAGGCGTGTTTTGAGGAAGCAGGGTTGCTCCCCCTGGTGATTAATGAAAAAAGATTTCGTAAAATAAAAAAGACGAAGCTTTAGAAAATTGTTGGAAAATTTATCTCCGACTACCCATCTTTCCTTCTTGTTAAATGGAGGAGCAGGGAGCGGTTGTCACCCCCCCCCCCCAACTAAGAGATTTTTGAGAGAGAAAAATTTATACAACAAATAAAGACGAACTTTTAGAAAAATTTAGGAAAATGTAGCTCCAATTATCCATCCCTTTCCGGTTATTGGGGAACAGGAGGTGGTTGTCCCCCCACCATACTTTTTGTAAAAAAATTATATAAAATAAATAAAGACAAAGTTTTACAAAATTGTTGGAAAATGTACCTCAGCTATTTTTGGAAGCAAAAGATTTTGATAGATTTTGATAGATTTTGACTTTTAAAATTTTTTGGAAAATGTTCTTCATACATTTATAAGAATTAAAAACTGTTTTAAAGTCTTTTATCAAAATGTGAAAAATTTATTCAGAAATTCTGCCAGGCTCCTAGCAAATCCTCCCCCGATCATCAGCTAATTAAAATTTATAAATTGCCACATTAAATTTAATATAAAAACTCAAATGATTATAAAAATTTACCCATCAAAAATACATATATATAATATATTAACATGCATAATTTCCTATGTCTGCATGATTGTTTTTAACACACTGCAGATCCGAGCGATCTCACCATCTTTCGAATCTACGTCGAGAACCGGCTGGACGTTGACTACACGCACGCCTGCGCTTACTACATGGGAACGGCACCACGCCCCAATCAGAATCAGCCGTTCGTCTGCGACCCTAAGCCAATCATGGGTCGTTACGTTATCATCTACAAACAGAGAGGTCTTGCCAGAACCTCCATCTCCAGAATCGAAGTCTTCTACCAGATCGGACCGTCGTTCTTTAAAAGTAGGCTACATCTACAAACTTATGCTACATCTGGTCCTAAACGCTGAAAAAGTGACAAGGACTTAAATAAACAACAACAACAACAACAACAACAAACTTATGCGGTTGTTCAATCAATCAATCAATCAAACAAACTTATAAAGCGCCTTTTCTTGAATTCAAAGACACTTGCTCTCCAATAAATTCGCTAAGTAAAAATGTTCTAAAAAAACGCTAAAAATACGCATTATTAGTATTACTGGTATTATTGGTATTATTAGTATTATTGGTATTATTAGTATTATTGGTACTATTTAACGACAATGCTGCCTTGCTGCGTCCATAACTTAATCTCTTTAATTTTTCAAGCACTCAAATGGCTGAAGTGATAGTTGCAGTTCGATCTAGAAATAAGGGCTGTAACATTTTGTTGATATTTTGTGATTAAAAAATGAATAAATAATAGGTATTTATTAGCGGCGATCATAAGATAAAACAATAAGTGATGATTACGGTTGATTGATACAGTCAACGGCTTGTGCCTATTTGCAGTTAACCGTCAAGAAATTTGGCCTCACTTACCGAATAACCTTCCCGAAGATAACAATTTCAACATCGGTTGGTACATCTACTCGTACGGCTTCTGGCCGGATAGACGGCCAGTTGGATGGTTGAAGATCGACCTCCAAAGATCTTTGGTTGTGGTCGGTGTCGTCCTGACTACCGGGTCCGACGTCAGCGGTCGGTTGTGCTTAGCTTCTTTCTTTATTTAGTTTTTCGTTCATTCTGAATGCTCGTTCAATGTCAACGTCATCACAATCATCTTTAATAGTATTCCTTTTTTCGGCCGTTTCATAGGCATCGTCGCTGTCAAGTTGTCTTCATTGCCATCATCATCATTATTATTATCATCATCATCATAATCACCAACCTGCCGCAACAAATACAAATACCGCAACAAATACCATCATGACCGCAATCGGTCGAACAGTTTATTTTTTATTTCATAATTTCTCACAGCTCTAGAATCATTGCGCTCCTTCATGATAACCGTCAGTGAAGTTGAAGACGAAACTGCGCCCGGCTACACGTACAAAGTCTGCGTCGTCTACATGAACGACGAGCCCCCGGCTGCCAACCAGCAGGCCAGCTTTGATTGTAATTCCCTTCAGGGACGCTACGTGGTCGTAAGAACCCTAGAACCTGGAATGGCCCTAAGAGTGACGGCTCTGAAAAAGATTGAAATCTTGGTCCAGTTTAACTCGAACTACAAAAAAAGTGAGTTGATGGGTTATGTCGATGACGATAACGATGTCGTTGAGAACGATGATGATAACCTTATTTGAATTTTTCAGAAACTACAACTAGAAAAAAACCACCAACTCAATCAAAAAAGCTAACAATTATTTTTTCTGTCTATTTTTGATATCCAGTACCCTTGATGTTCGATGACTTGTCAAAACCAGAACCCTTAACGATACCATGGAAAGACAGCATCTTCAAGTTTTACAACTTGAAATTTCTCGATATGAAAGGCTACGCCTTCGACCTAGGGAAACCCGTTATAGTAGTCTCGCTGACCATGAAAACTAAAAGTTGGTTATGCATTTATTATAAATAATTAGTTCATCTTTCATTACCATCATCCTAACCACTATGACCATAAACAACATGGCTATTTTAAAACTTTAACAGTTTTAGTGCGCATAAAGAAATTAACAGTCTTCATAAGCGATGTCAGAGAGTTAGGACCCCAGACACCGACGTGCGCTCGGTTTAACCCCGTCAGTTCCTCTGCCTATTTGGAGTTGAGACCAGGCACACAGCCGACAATCTACTGCACCTCGAAGAGCAAAAAAACTCAAAATGTTATCATCGGGGTTGTGTTTGGGTCAGAGGTAGGCGAGTGGCTGAGTAGCGTAACCTTCACTCTGGGGGACGGTTTCAAATACTACAAATGTAAGTGGTAAAACGTTGATTTCTAAATGTTAAGTTTAAATTTACATAAATATAAATAAAATATGTATGTATGTATGTATGTATGTATGTATGTATGTATGTATGTATGTATGTATGTATGTATGTATGTATGTATGTATGTATGTATGTATGTAATGTATGTATGTATGTATGTATGTATGTATGTATGTATGTATGTATGTATGTATGTATGTATGTATGTGTTGTAACTCTTTGCGAGCTTTCGTCGCCGAAGGTCTTCAGAAGAAGAACCTCTCATCTTTAGCGTTTCGGCCCTTAAACTTCTTGACGCTTTTAAGAGAGGTGGGCCCACGTCCGTTGATCAGGCGGACGCCCTTCGGCGAGAAAAATTTCCAAATTCCTAACTTGAAACACGAAAATTCAAAGTTCAGCAGAAAACTGTTCGAAACAAAACTTGAAATCGCCGGAACGATTATCGCTCAACGTAAACAAGGCTAAACCGTTTCGTGGGCATCTTGTAGCGCTTTCTTTTTTCTATTAGCGAAAATCCAAAAAGATGCAGCTTCAGCTGTCTGGGAGATCTCCTTGATGGCTCGAGTTTTTTCTCGGTTTGAAAAACCAAGAGCTTTCAGCAGTTTTAACATTGAGCTGCTAACCAACCCTCGAACGCCAACCTCGACTGCAAAAATTTCAGTCCTGAACCCTTTGGCATTCAAATCACATGCTAAATCCCTATATCTCTCCTCTTTGAAAATATTGCTAGATTCCATGTTACTTTCCCATGGCACAGAGAGTTCAATCAGGAGCATTGTCTTGGCCAATTCAGAATATATAATTATATCCGGCTTTAAACCGCTAGATCTCACAGCTTCTGGAAATTTTCTTTCGCCATCCAAATCAGCCGAAACCGACCAATCGTCGGCAGCACCCATCACACATTCAAAGTCTCTTGTAGATCTGAACCTGTGGAACTTCAGATTGCCTTCTCTCAAAAAGTAGATTTTCCTTTTCTGCTGTATTCCTCTTGTTTTTGCTTTCTTACACGCTTCTTTGACGAAGTCAAGCAATTTTCGGAGTACTTGGTTATGGCGCCAAGTGTACCTCCCGTGTGAAAGTGAAAATGAACAACAGGAAAGAACGTGAATGAGAGTCTCCGATTGCCCACATAACATGCACGAATCATCGTCTTTCAACTTCCATCTTCGAAGATTGCTGGATGACGGCAGTTGATCATAAACAGATCTAATCAAAAAAGACAAACGTAGTGGTGTGTATTGCCAAATGTCTTTCCAAGAAAGTGAACGCTGAACAGCATTTTCCCATGTCGTCCAATCTCCTTGTTGAGATAACTGAACAAACTTAATCATTCTCTGGGACTCAATAGCTTTCTTTCTTTCCTGAATGACCAGACTTGTTCGTTCACTGGTGCTGGCTTTTGACCACCAAATTCGATGGGTTGACCCGAGACCCCGTTTGTCCTGTTGAACTGCCCCAACTCTTTCTGTCCAACGTAAAGAGGCTTCAGCTTCTGCGATTTCCTTTCTGGCTACCCATTTCTTTCCGGACTTTACAAGAGGTCCCATCTCCACAATTCTTTGATCCGAAGAGGTATCCAGCAATAGTTGCGTACGGATCTTGTTTATCTTAAACTCCTCAACCAAAGACTTCAGTGGCAACCTCAGTTTGGCAGTCTTGCTGTACAAAGCCACCGAAGTAAATCCTGGAGGCAGACCCAACCATTTCCTTGTAAATTTATTCATCCTCCTTTCTAGCTTTTCCATCAATGGTAAGCTCATCTCATATGTATGTATGTATGTATGTATGTATGTATGTATGTATGTATGTATGTATGTATGTATGTATGTATGTATGTATGTATGTATGTATGTATGTATGTATGTATGTATGTATGTATGTATGTATGTATGTATGTATGTATGTATGTATGTATGTATGTATGTATGTATGTATGTATGTATGTATGTATGTATGTATGTATGTATGTATGTATGTATGTATGTATGTATGTATGTATGTATGTATGTATGTATGTATGTATGTATGTATGTATGTATGTATGTATGTATGTATGTATGTATGTATGTATGTATGTATGTATGTATGTATGTATGTATGTATGTATGTATGTATGTATGTATGTATGTATGTATGTATGTATGTATGTATGTATGTATGTATGTATGTATGTATGTATGTATGTATGTATGTATGTATGTATGTATGTATGTATGTATGTATGTATGTATGTATGTATGTATGTATGTATGTATGTATGTATGTATGTATGTATGTATGTATGTATGTATGTATGTATGTATGTATGTATGTATGTATGTATGTATGTATGTATGTATATATGTATGTATTTGGTTTGGTTTGGGTCAAGTGTATTCGGTTCAGGTTTAGCGTATTCGCTTTGAGCTTAGTGTATTCGATTTAGGTTTAGCGTATTCAAATTGGGCTTAGCTTGATTTTCAACTCTAGTCTAATTTTGTTTTTTGATATTTTAAATTAATTTTTCTCTTTTTTGTAAATTTTAAGATGACTGGAATAACGGAGTTGTTCCCTTACCTCCATCTCCTCCTCTTCGTCCTGGTGTTGCTCCTGGTGGTCCCCCTCATCCTGCTCTTCCTCCTACTCCTAATCGTCCTTTCCCTAATCCACCTAAGACAGGTGAGTAGCTAATGCACACCTTGGTAACAAATAAATCGTAATAAATTAAATTTTCATTGAACTTGAAATAAATTTGTTGATAAACAAAATTGATAAACGGAATTATTCCTTTAGCTCCATCTCCTCCTCTTCGTCCTGGTGGTCCTGTTGGTGCCCCTCATCCTGCTCTTCCTCCTACTCCTAATCATCCTATCCCTATTCCACCTCATCCAGGTGAGTAGTTCTTGCACACCTTGGTAACGAATAAATCGTAATAAATTAAATTGTCATTGAATTTGAAATAACTTTGTTGTTATAACAAAATTGATACTTACGTGAAGCCAAATAGTTTAATGTTTTATTTTCATTTCGAACCTTGATGTTTGTACGATTGCCTTAATATTAAATTTAGTTTCCATTTCGATATATTTTTTCTTGGTGAAACTATCTGAGTCATGACAACTTATAAAAGTTTCCCTCTCTCTCGTCTTTAATCCTGCTCAGGTAGTCAAGCCGACACCTGCTAAAAATATCTCTGGCTACGTTAATGGAGTTTGATCTTTCCTTTCATAATCTGCTGCAGTGACTTGGAAATAAACTTGCCAACTCCAAGCTTAAAAGATGGAAGAAAACAATTGAATCAAATAATTATCTGCGATATGGAATAACTTGGTATTTTCACTAACTGCTATTTCAGAATTAAAATTAAAATTTAATTTTAATGTGATTAATATAGAATAGATTAAATAAAAAAAAACCTAATTTAAAAATGAGTGAAAAAAGTAGCAAAAAGGAAAATGGAGTGATTAGTGGATTTGTAATTTCTAAGGTAAAATTACCTCACAATTACAAGTCTGTGCTCGCAATATTCATCAGCAGCTAAACGTTTGCTTAGAAAAACTGACTGTCACAGTATTAAAATTTAAAAGATGTCATTTTGTAGCACGCCATATTACTACTGGAGTCTTGCTCAATAGTAAAAATCTATTAGCAGCTATTGTACACGAAGGCTCATTTTATAGAACAACCAGAGGCAACCATTTATAGGGCGACTGTGATTGTTGGTGATGCCAACGGGATCAGAACTTCCAGAACCACTAACTTTCAGGTCTACAGGCGAATGGCATATCGCTATACTACCAACACCCCTACTCATATTCATTTCCAAATATCAGACTTTTTTTCATAACAGTTTATAATCCTTCAAACCACGTGTTTTAGGACTTTTATAGCAATATGCAGAAAATAACCAAAATTGTTCCTGTCGCGGATCATCATTTGATCCTGTTTCGTTTTTCTTTCCTCTTTTATCCGGACTTAGGACTGGTTTGCACTTAGCAACAACAGTAGATTTATTGAAATACTAGCGGGGGTCCCCGGCGTTGCCCGGAGTTTTTAAAAGTTTTTCTAATGTCTGTCTCTCTCGTTCACGTTTTGTTCCCCAAATGCTTTCACGTTCCCGCTGGCTTTCCCGTTCCCGGTCGCTTTTTCGCTCCCGGTCACGTTCCCGGTTCTTTTCCCGTTCCCGGTCGCTTTCCCGTCCCCGTTTGCTCTCTCGTTCCCCCTTGCTTTCCCGTTCCCGTTTGCTTTTCCGTTTCCGCTTGTTTTCCCGTTCCTGCTAGCTCTCCCGTTCCCGGTCGCTTTCCCTCTCCCGGCTGCTTTTCTGTTCCCGGTCGCCTTCTCGCTTCGGTCACTTTCCCGTTTTTGCTTGCTCTCCCGTTCCCGTTCATGTTTCTTAACCGTTCTTTCCTAACTTCTTTTAGCCCATAATACGTAAAAAAAAGTTTTCTAAAACTGGCTAAAAGTTGCTACGTAAACTAAATTTGAATTTTATTACGCAATTATCTTTGATGGTCGTACAAAGGCATTTTTTGCCTGGAAAGGTTTTTTGGCCCCCCTTGAGCCAAGAATTCGGAGTAGGGAATCCACACCTTCTTAACTTTTTTTCCTGTATGAGAACTACCTCCTTGCCAAATTTAATCAAGATCGCTCCAGCGGTTCAGATTTCTTACACACACACACACACACACACACACACAAACATTCATTTTTATATATACTAGCTGACCCAGCAAACGTTGTTTTGCCTAATAAATTATTTTGGCTTTCTTATTAAAAGTTTAACGTACCGAATTATGAAATTTTAAAAACATCGATATCAATCTTCTTCCCCGCTTGCCCGTTTGTAAGTTTGTCCTATATATTATATATAAACTACTCCAAAACGGCTGAACCGATTTTTATTAAATTTTTTGTGTACCTATCCTCAGACCTACCAAACGTACACAAAAGATTTCATAAAATCGGTTCGGCCGTTTCGGAGGGGTTTGAACACAAACACCGTCACAGCTTTTTATATATATATAGATATAGATATAGATAGTTTTCTATTCTACAATATTGCTTGAATTATTTAATTAACGAATCATATTCATAAATTCATTTTCAGATATACCACGTCCAATGAAGCCATCAAGTGCAACAACAAGTTTGAAATTCATATTTTTACTTATTAAAATTCACATTCATAATCATTTTATGTTAATATATTTTTTATTGAGCCCAATACAAACAAAAATAAATTAAATACAAAACATGACAAAATCAAGTGCCGAAAAAGTTCATCCAAAGGGAATTACTTCCTGCTAACAAACGACGTATAAGAAAATCAAAAAAATTTCAAATTTTACATTCATATTTATTATTTATAGAAGCATCGCCCCCGAAAAAACCACAGCCAGCAATAACAACCATAACAGAAAGCTGGTTTAAAACAAGAGTTATTTGTTTTATTTTTAATTTAATTTCATTTCCGCAATTAGGGTCTATTTGTGCATTTAAATATTTTATTCAGTTTTGTATTAACATTTAAATTTGTATTTTGCCTTATGTGCTTATTCAAGTTGGTGATCAGTTCATTATTTTAAATTTTTCATTTTATTTTCAATATTTCAACTCGTATCGAAATTCGTGTTCAAGCATCGCACCCGAAAAAACCACTGCCAGCAATATATGTTTTATTAGCCTTAAATTAAATTATTTACAAGAGACTTTAAACAAGCAAAAATTTCTTTGCAATAAAATTTGCACTCAAATTTATCTCCGTATTTAGATTTATATTCGGATTCAAAATCGTTTTCAAATTCAAAATCACATTCATATTTATAGAAGCATCGCCCCCGAAAAAACCACGGCCAGCAATAAGAACCACAACAAAAAGTTGGTTTAATGCTAGAGTTATTAGTTCTATTTGCCTTAAATTAAATTATTTACAAGAGATTTTAAACAAGGAAAAATTTCTTTGAAATAAAATTTGCACTCAAATTTATCTCCGTATTTAGATTCATAATCGGATTCAAAATCGTTTTCAAATTCAAAATCACATTCATATTTATAGAAGCATCGCCCCCGAAAAAACCACGGCCAGCAATTAGAACCACAACAAAAAGTTGGTTTAATACTAGAGTTATTAGTTTTATTTGCCTTAAATTAAATTATTTACAAGAGACTTTAAACAAGGAAAAATTCCTTTGAAATAAAATTTGCACTCAAATTTATCTCCGTATTTAGATTTATATTCAGATTCAAAATCGTTTTTAAATTCAAAATCACATTCATATTTATAGAAGCATCGCCCCCGAAAAAACCACGGCCAGCAATAAGAACCACAACAAAAAGTTGGTTTAAAACAAGAGTTATTTGTTTTATTTGCCTTAAATTAAATTATTTACAAGAGACTTTGAACAAGGGAAAATTTCTTTGAAATAAAATTTGCACTCAAATTTATCTCCGTATTTAGATTCATATTCGGATTCCAAATCGTTTTCAAATTCAAAATCACATTCATATTTATAGAAGCATCGCCCCCGAAAAAACCACCGCCAGCAATAAGAACCACAACAAAAAGTTGGTTTAAAACAAGAGTTATTTGTTTTATTTGCCTTAAATTAAATTATTTACAAGAGACTTTGAACAAGGAAAAATTTCTTTGAAATAAAATTTGCACTCAAATTTATCTCCGTATTTAGATTCATATTCGAATTCAAAATCGTTTTCAAATTCAAAATCACATTCATATTTATAGAAGCATCGCCCCCGAAAAAACCACGGCCAGCAATAAGAACCACAACAAAAAGTTGGTTTAAAACAAGAGTTATTTGTTTTATTTGCCTTAAATTAAATTATTTACAAGAGACTTTGAACAAGGGAAAATTTCTTTGAAATAAAATTTGCACTCAAATTTATCTCCGTATTTAGATTCATATTCGGATTCCAAATCGTTTTCAAATTCAAAATCACATTCATATTTATAGAACCATCGCCACCGAAAAAACCACGGCCAGCAATAAGAACCACAACAAAAAGTTGGTTTAAAACAAAAGTTATTTGTTTTATTTGCCTTAAATTAAATTATTTACAAGAGACTTTGAACAAGGAAAAATTTCTTTGAAATAAAATTTGCACTCAAATTTATCTCCGTATTTAGATTCATATTCGGATTCAAAATCGTTTTCAAATTCAAAATCACATTCATATTTATAGAAGCATCGCCCCCGAAAAAACCACCGCCAGCAATAAGAACCACGACAAAAAGTTGGTTTAAAACAAGAGTTATTTGTTTTATTGCTTTAAATTAAATTATTTACAAGAGACTTTAAACAAAGGAAAATTTCTCTGAAATAAAATATGAACTCAAATTTATCTCCATATTTAGATTCATATTTGGATTCAAAGTCATTTTCAAATTCAAAATCACATTAATTTTTATAGAAGCATCGCCCCCGAAAAAAACACCGCCAGCAATAAGAACCACAACAAAAAGTTGGTTTAAAACAAGAGTTATTTGTTTTATTTGCTTTAAATTAATTTATTTACAAGAGACTTTAAACAAAGATTAATTTGTCTGAAATAAAATTTGCAATCAAATATATCTCCGTATTTAGATTCATATTCGGATTCAAAATCGTTTTCAAAATCACATTCATATTTATAGAAGCATTGCCACCGAAAAAACCACCGCCAGCAATAACAACCACAACAAAAAGTTGGTTTAAAACAAGAGTTGTTTGTTTTATTTGCCTTAAATTAATTTATTTACAAAAGACTTTAAACAAAGGAAAATTTCTTTGACATAAAATTTGCACTCAAATTTATCTCCATATTTAGATTCATATTTGGATTCAAAGTCATTTTCAAATACAAAATCACATTCATATTTATAGAAGCATTGCCACCGAAAAAACCACCGCCAGCAATAACAACCACAACAAAAAGTTGGTTTAAAACAAGAGTTATTTGTTTTATTTGCCTTAAATTAAATTATTTACAAAAGACTTTGAACAAGGGAAAATTTCTTTGAAATAAAATTTGCAATCAAATATATCTCCATATTTAGATTCATATTCGGATTCAAAGTCATTTTCAAATTCAAAATCCCATTGATATTTATAGAAGCATCGCCCCCGAGAAAACCACCGCCAGCAATAAGAACCACAACAAAAAGTTGGTTTAAAACAAGAGTTATTTGTTTTATTTGCCTTAAATTAAATTATTTACAAAAGACTTTGAACAAGGGAAAATTTCTTTGAAATAAAATTTGCAATCAAATATATCTCCGTATTTAGATTCATATTCGGATTCAAAATCGTTTCCAAATTCTAAATCACATTCATATTTATAGAAGCATTGCCCCCGAAAAAACCACCGCCAGCAATAAGAACCACAACAAAAAGTTGGTTTAAAACAAGAGTTATTAGTTTTATTTGCCTTAAATTAAATTATTTACAAGAGACTTTAAACAAGCGAAAATTTCTTTGAAATAAAATTTGCACTCAAATTTATCTCTGTATTTAGATTCATATTTGGATTCAAAGTCGTTTTCAAATTCTAAATCACATTCGTATTTATAGAAGCATCGCACCCGAAAAAACTACCGCCAGCAATAACAACCACAGCAAAAAGTTGGTTGAAAACTAGAGTTATTTGTTTTATTTTAATTTTAATTTCAATTCAACAATTACGGTCCATTTGTGCATTGAAATATTTTTATTCAGTTTTGCATTAACATTCAAATTTGTATTTTGTCTTATGTGCATAATCAAGTTAATGATCAGTTCAGTGTTTTAAATTTTTCTTTTTTTTTTAATATTTCAAATCGTATCGAAATTCATGTTCAGATTCGTGTTTAGATCCATGTTCAGATTCATGTTCAGATCTATATTCAGATCTATGTTCAGATCTATGTTCAGACCTATTTTCAGGTTCATATTCATATAATAGGCGCACTTGGGCGTAGGAAACGGGGGGCACACGGGCAAAAGCTTCGTCTGTTTGAGTGGTTAAGTAGTTTTTTTGGTCAAACAGAGGAAATATAAAAAAAGATTTTGAAAATCTAAAATTTTTGGAAATACTATCTCGAAGTACCTTTTTGGAAAAAGTATCTCCGACAGATTTTTTTTGGAGAATATCAGAATAAGGGTTTCAACAATTATTGAAAAAGGTGTCTCTGACAACACCCGCACTCCGATCATCAGGATTTCCGGGAGAAAAAATGGAAAAATGGAAAGCATTTCATAAAAATTGGATTATTGGATATGAATTTCATCTGGCAGACGCCAGCCTTGCCCCCCTCCTGCCGTCTAAACTTCCACTACGCCTATGTAGACTCACAAAACTACATTCATGTTCTAACTATTTGAATCAGACCCATGCTTATATTCAAATATATAAAACCAGATCCATGTTTATATTCAGGTTTAAATTTAAATTAATTTTCAGATAACAATACAGGTTTATATAGAATGTTCTAATTTGCTCCGATTTTAAACAAGAAAATCATATTTAGATTGAATAATATTCAAAAATTCAGACCAATTTTCGTATTCATATTAAACATGATCTTTATATTTCGACTCGTGTTCAACTAAAATGAATAGGTTGAATAGGTAATTAATTGAAGATTGTAAATTAAGATTCAGTCATTCATTTATACCTCCAAAAACAGCCACTAACAACCACAACAACAAAAAGTCAATACGTCTTTTTATTTTTATTCATTCACATTTGCATGAGAATCTTTTTTTATAATTTGATTCAAAAGGTTATGAACTAATAAATGCAAGTTAAATGTATGAATGAGTGACGGAGATCTTGGCATATTACCCATAGTTAACAACATTCAAGCTCATATTAATATTCTAAATCGTGTTATTTTCGCATTTTTATTTTTATTTACATTCTAAAAAATAAAATTAGTATTTACTTTTAATTATATGAAATTGTTCTTTTCATTATTTTGATCAGATTTAAATTTAAGTTTACATGTTTAAATTTGCAAAAGTAATTGATGTAAAAATCTAAATTTGCAAAAGAAATTGTAAATAAAAAACAACCAAAAACTAAAACAAAACGTTTGAAACTAATTTTACGATTTTTTATTACTCAAGTTTGTTTTAGTTTGCATGAATTTCAAATTTAGAAACATATCTAAACTTATATAATACGTTTCAAACCAAACTTATAATCAAAAAATTATTCTTATATTCTTTTCGATAATTAAATTTTAATTTGATTCAAATTTACAACAAATTCCTTTGTATCCGGTTTTATAACTTTATTTGAACTTTTGAATTTTTCAGAAACTACAACTACCAAAAAACCACCACCTCCACCAACAACGACGACAACAAAAAGTTTTTTTTCAACATATTTGTTTAAAATTATTTATTTATTCAAATTAAAAACATTTCTTTGTTTTTTTTAAATCAAAATATTATTCAGAAAGATTGTATATGCATTTTATGAAATTTAAAGCGTTTTAATTTTTTTATTTCTTACAGAAATAAATGCTGGTTAGTTTTTATCATGTGTTTTCGTCATGGTTTGTTACTTGTTGATATTGACAGCAAAATTGATCTCAACAGTGATGATGTTGGTTGTGATGGTGATTATGGTGATGGTGATGATGATGGGGATGATGATGATGAAGAAGTTGGTTGTTGTGATGATGATGATTATGTTTAACCCATAGAATATTATTTATTTATTTATTTATTTATTATCTGCAGCTATACTTCAACGTGAGTGAAAGTTAAACTCATTACCTTAAGTATATTTAATATGAAATTATAACTATTTGAAAAAAAAATTATGCATTGACTGATTAAAATTTGTTATGCAAACTAGATGGGATTTTTTTACCAAGATATAAATAGAATTATTAATTCATTAACGGCTAACTTGATTATTTGTTTTTTAACTATCGAAGCCGTTCCAGTTCCCAAATGTATGTTTTAATTACTTTATTTTCAATGCAAAAATAATCATTTTAAGTACGTAACGCTATTTATTCTATAAATTTCCTTCCTTTCTGATTTGGTCTTCTTGGGGGTTTCTGTTAATAACCAACAGCACGGCCTGTTGATGTACCGCCTTCTTCTGATCAGCCATGGTTTGTTATCGACCTTGGAAAAGAGGTGGAATTACTGCATATCGTTGTCATAGTGGAAAGAAGTTAGTTTTTTGAGTGTTGATAGGTTTATATAAAATAATAATTAATAAAATAATAATAATAATAATGATGGCCCTAGATTGTTGACATTAAACATGATGATAGTCATCTTAATCAAAAACTAGATTTTTTTGTGAAACTAATCAAAAAAATTATTTGATTACAAACTATATTGTCTTAATCTATTTTTTAGCCGCTTTACAGCTATATGAAAAAGAGTTTGAAAAAATACACGATTAAAATTTTAAACCTAAGAGGTGTCAAAAATAATAAGCACTCAATAAAAGAAATTAATTAACAAAACTGGATCATTTTAATAAATTATGTTAATAAGGCTCCCCGCCTCAAAGAGATTTTGACTTTTACATCGCCCCAAAGCTATCCAACGTCATTCGAATAATCGAAGTTAGAAGTACCCCCGTGGTATTCAAGTTAGTTGTTTAAAATTGATTGATATATTGCATGATTAATTGATATAAGGCATAATTAATTGATAAATTGCTTAATTGGTTGATATACTGCATGATTGATTGGTATATAAAAATAATGTTTGGTATATTGCATAATTTGTTGGTATATCCAAGGATATCTTGATATAACAACTGGATCCACAACCTACTCTAGTAGGCCTAATGTTTTACAGCTTCTTATATCATAATTATAAATAAATTGATGTAACAAACTACAAAAGCATAGTAGTTATATCATACTTTTACAAATTTTAATGTAACTATGACGTAATTGGCTGAACTGTCTAGGCCTACTAGAGTAGGTTGTGGATCCAGTTGTTATATCAAGATATCCTTGGTATATCGCATGATTGCTTGGTATATTGCGTGGGTAATTATTTTTATTGATACATTCCTTGATATAATGCATGACTGATCAATATATTATATTTCAATCCATTCATTTATCTGTTTTCCACAAACGATTGGCGTGCAGTAAAGACTTAATCTATAAAATTATATAGTGTTTGTTATTGAACTTCTCCAAAACGGCTAAACCGATTTTTATGATTTTTTTTTACATTTGGTAAATCTCAGAATAGGGGGTAAGCTATTTAGAATATTTTTTTATTGAGAAGTTTAATCACAAACACTATGAAACAACAAATATATTATATATATATATATATATATATATATATATATATATATATATATATATATATATATATATATATATATATATATATATATATATATATATATATATATATAGATTCAGAGTGTCTTCTAACACCATCAACAAAGGCTCATCGATTGTCCTCAAGCCGAATTCTCAAAGAATTGGCAGGTTTCTAGTTGCAGTGACTATCAGTGGTACTTTCAATGTTAACTTTTTTACAGAAATTACTGTCGTTTCGTTTGAAACACCTAACGAGCCAACTCGTGAGTATTTTTATTTAGAGATAAATTTATAAATATAAATAGATAAAAGATAAACATATATATATATATGTATATATATATAAATATATATATATATATATATATAAATATATATATATATATATATAATATATATATATATATATATATATATATATATATATATATATATATATATATATATATATATACATTGTTATTTTAATAATCATTATTTAACCACTAGTGGTTTTGCCCGTCCCAAGGACGGATGTCTCAACATTACGATGAACTTTGGATAAATATTTTGGATTAATATAAGTTTATTAATTATTTTGTTATTTATTTATTTATTTGTTTGTTTGTTTATTGATTGATTGATTTATTTATTTCTTTATTTATTTATTTCTTTATTTATTTATTTATTTTTTTTTATTTATTTGTTTGTTTGTTTGTTTGTTTATTTATTTACTTACTTACTTACTTACTTACCTACTTACTTACTTACTTACTTACTTACTTACTTACTTACTTTTTTAGTTACTTACTTACTTATTTATTTGTTTGTTTGTTTGTTCGTTCGTTCTTCATTCATTTATTCATTCATTCATTCATTCATTTGTTATATCTTTTTTTAATTAATCTTTTTTTAATTAATCTCTTTTAAAATTTAATAATTCTCTATATAAAAATTTTTAAGTCCTCTCGTAATAAGTTTTCGATAAAAGAGAACTTTTAAAATTATTTGTAATTGAATTGAATCACTTTTTTAATTTTTTCTTATTATGTATTCATTTGCCGGTCCAATTAGCTCTTCCGTCCCTTTTTCAGTATTATATACATATTTTTTAGAACTGTTCCACATTAACAGGAATCATTGGACACTTATTAAATATTAAAAGAAAGTTCATTTTTAATGATAATTTTTTTTTTGTCATTCACCGATCAGTTAGCTAAATTTTTATAGTATTGTTTGCAAAGAGGCGTGCAATAACACTTGGTTATGAACTGAATAACACACATATTTCTCTAACGCTATACGCTCTATTAATTTTTTAAACCCTCCAGATGCTCTCGAATATCGCATGGGCGACATACAGCTCAGCAGAATTGATCCGAGCCACACAACGAATATGATGTTCGACCTTAACCGCAGTACCTACGCCTTCGTACAGAAGGGTCAATCGACAGCCTGGGTTCTCATTCATTTCAGCTACACGGTCCAAGTGCATTCGGTCACCATTATCAACTCCAACGACCAGAGTAAGTTGATGTGAGATAGATTGATCAGACCATTAACTGATTTAGTCATTCATTGCTGTTGTATCGATATAAAAATAATAATTTAAAAGATTAGGGAATTCATGAAAAAAGGATCAAATTATGATCAACAACAAGAAAAAAAAATTTTATTTCCTACTTACTGCTAATACAGTTTTAACACACCTGGTGTAAAAACTAAAACAATTATAAAATTAAATAATAGTTTAAAAAAAGTAAAATACTCTGAAAAGTGCAACATAATTTATAATCATAAAAAGCGTGTGGGGGAATCGTTATGATTGTTTTGAGTGCAAAATAAAGCACCTCACACTTTTAGGTTAATAATTTATATTGTACTTTTTAGAGCATTTTATAAAAGCGTGTGTTTAATTTTTTAAGTTATTATTTATTTTCTACTTTAATCATTTTTATAACTTTTTGATTCTTTACTTTTTCATATTTTATATTAATTTATTAATAATGTTAATTTAATTGTTTTTAAAATAATTATTTTAAAACCCAATAATAATTACTGGTTATCTAAAGGGTTTCCTACCCTCTATCGATTGTAATAAAAACCTTAGAATATACTATGAAGTAGGTCAAACTGCGATTAAAAACTTGGTCAAGGAATTCAACGGACAAGTGAAGCTAAAAAAAAGCGTGTAAAAAATTTGCATAATTATTCAACGGGAAACAAAAAGTTCATGTGTTATTAAATTAATCAATTTTTCGACAACGCCTGTCACATCGCAACCAGCCAAAACCCACAAATATCACAAATTCAAGATTCCAAAGAGCTCAGCGATGTCAGAATAAAACTGGTTTCCAAGACCGATGTGAAGATTTGTGCATTAACGGACTGCGTGAAAAACTCGGGGAGGTTGAGCACCAGTGAATCGAAGACCTTTCCGTGCGAGAGCGGTCCGGTTGTTGCTGACTACGTTATCATCGAGAGGACTGCCGGGCCTATTCCGCTAGCTGAAGTGATCGTTACAGGCAGATACCTAAGAAGAACTGGTTAGTAACGTCTTGCTGTTTCTAAGCTGGAATCATTTTTGGTCATCGGTTAAAATCATTATTTATGATGGTTGTAAACAAGTTCAAATTGTGTAAATGAATTTAAATCTTACTTGCAGGCTTTGTAAACCAATATTGTTTTTACAGTTTATAAACCTAAAGACTATGACATCCCAACCACTTGTGTTCCACAGCCATACTTTGACGGTAGGTTGGTGAGCGAGTGAGTGAGTGAGTGAGTGAGTGAGTGAGTGAGTGAGTGAGTGAGTGAGAGAGTTTAATTTTTGTAATTATTTATTTTGCTTTCAGTCAAACGACCATAAAAAAATTAGAAAAAAATACTTTGTCAAGTAATGTCCAATATCTTTATCTGGATGAACACCATGAAGGGCTACGCGAATTTTTTTTTTAATTCTGAATTGTAATAAACTGTTCCTTATTGAAGCGACTTTGGCTAATGAAACATAAGCTGGAGTTGAATTGCATTACTTAAACATACATAAAAAAAGTCATTCGTTTTTTCGTTTTGTTTTTGGCATTGTAAACTATTTGACTTTTTCTATAAATAAACCTAATAGCAAATTGTACATTGTATGACAACAGTCTTGGATTCTACACAATGATTTGATACAGATATTATAAAGAGAAAAATCAAAAAAGCATTCAAGTAATATTTGAGTGACAGTGGGAACGGGAGATCAAGAGGAACGGGAACGGGAGAGCGAGAGGAAGCGGGAGAGCGATAAAGAGCAAGAATGTGAGCAAGAGAAAAAAATTCTAAAAACGTCCCGGGTAACCCCGCTACTATATATATTTAAACTTTCTGTTTAAATTATTTACAAATCCAAGCTCCTGGACGAATTTATTTAAAATTTAGATCTCAAAGAGTAGAAAAAGATAGGGTAATTCTGAATTTAAAAAAAATATGATTAAGAAATTTTCTAGATCAAAAGTGCTGATGTACGACCATAAATGGTTGTTGCATAGCAAA
The DNA here is from genome assembly GCA_963978895.1 of Erpobdella octoculata. Taxonomy (NCBI): domain Eukaryota; kingdom Metazoa; phylum Annelida; class Clitellata; order Hirudinida; family Erpobdellidae; genus Erpobdella; species Erpobdella octoculata. The sequence continues at coordinate 1,271,303 of OZ022238.1, read as the reverse complement.
ATTCAAATTTATAGTTTACGTAACAAAATTGTAAGATTTCGAGCAACCTTTAAATTTATTTTACGTTTTATGGGCAAAATGAAGTTAGGAGGGAGAGGAAAAAAGAAAGGGAGCGGAAGGGAGAAAGCATGCAAAATTGAGAATGCGAATGGGAGTGGGGGAGCTGGTGGTAACAAGAGCGCAAGCCGGAACCATATATATAGAATAGATATATCGGAGATGAGCAGGTTTTGAGTGAGATGCCAAGATGGCCTCCGAAAAAACGATTTAGAGTCTTTTGGAACCATGAATATTCATTATTTGTATTAATCTATTTTTGGTACGACAGCGGAGACTAAACTCCGGTTTGTAAGAAACAGAAACGTCGATTTCTTATAGTTAAAAGTAGTTGATATGAGCTTTATTTTAATTTAACCCGATATCCGTCATAAAAAATATACAATTCTAATTTACCGATAACACAGGCGACATAAATAGACCATCGAACTAGAGACTACGTAACTCCGCCTTGCTTTTGCAAGCCAGTCCCAAGCCTGGAGAAAGGAGGAGGGAAAAATTAAAAGGATCAAATTATGATCCACGACTGGAAGTACTTAGGTGCTTCTGACACAGCCGTTTCAGTCTTAAAACACTTGGTGTAAAAGACTATAAACTATAAGAAAAAAAAAAAAAAAAAAAAAAAAAGAGACTACGCAAATAAAATTCAATGTCAACTGAAATTTTTATAAAAAAAAATTTGTTAATTTTTATAAAGTTAAAAATTTATTTTGTACATAAAAATTTTTTTTTCTAATAAAAAAATACTTGATTAAGTTACTATACGGTTGTAACTCTCAGTTCTTCGTTTCCGATCTCCAGTCTACTAGGCTGCCTCTCTAAAAGCCTTCCTAAACAACAGGCGGGCCGATATATCTATTCTATATATATGGCCGGAACGGGAAAGCGACCGGGAGCAGGAGAGCAAGCGGAGATGGAAACGGAAGATAAAAAGTGAGCGAGAAAAACCACTAAGAACCCCGGGCAACGCCAAGTAGCCCCGTAAGTGATACATAATTTTCATGGTGTTATTAATACAATTATAAATGCATTAAAAATAAATTGTTAATATTTATAACAAACTAAGCTCAGGATAAGTGCTGTAGGTGAGCACAAGTCATCATCATCCTAGCTATACAAAATTATTTTTTAGAGTATTTATTAAATTTTAATGATTAGTTTTTAAAAAAAAGATTTAAAAAAATATATATTACAACAAATCAGAAGTTGATATTTGAAATTTAGAGCGCGGCGTCTCAACCAATCATAATGTCTCAAACGGCGTCCTCGCGTCCTAAAGCTTAATTATAGCTTCCATTTCCGTTGGGAAGAGTCTGTGCGGTGTGTGTGCGAGCCTATTGCCTATTGAAAAAGTGAGTAATTTTTAACTATAATACCGTATGGAACAAGAAAAATGTTATTATTTGGTAGATGAAGAATAATTTTGTTTTGAATTTGATAAACACCGAAGAAAACTACCATTAATTGGTAATTTTCCAAAAAAGCAGACTAGCCAGTCGAGACAAATGAATAAGTCGATAGCAACGAGTTCCTAAAGTGACTTTTCGTCTGTGTATTGTAAGTAAAATACATTTTTTATGCAAATAATTATGGGTGATCATTTACTTTTACGAACTGGGCCGGAGTTAATTATTCATAAGCGCAATAGTACCGTTAAAATTTTAAACACAATTAAAACTGTACCTAGCGTTTTAATTGATGTAAATTTATTGGTAATCCCGTCAGAGAGATATTGACAAAAAAATTTGTCAACACAATTTGATTGACAGAAGATGATGATGTTGCCGGTCTTTGTTATTTCAAAGTAAATGAGTTTATTTCGTCAATTTCATTTGTTTATGAATTATAAAAACTAATAACATAAAGAAAATTATAATTTGAAAAAGATAGATTAGAAAGCAATTTAATCATTGTAATTTAATTTTTTCGCTGCTGTCGCGCTTTTATTTCAAAACTAGGTTGTTGTCGTTTATATTTTGTATTATAGCTTAAAGTCCTTTACGCCAAGTGTTTTAAGTTTTAAGACAATGGGTGCGTTGTTAAATGTATCGGATATGTCGAGGGATATGTCAATCCGATGCATCCGATAGGCGAAAAAAGCGCTGTTAATTACATTCGGGGTTGAAGAGTCGCGCGTTGTTAAATCAAGAAATTCTAGAAATCCGTGATTAAATACATCCCTTAGCTTAGTCATCGGATGTTCATCCGATCAATCCTGCTCGAGGGCGGATTGATAGTCACTTTTTAAAATTAAAGATGGCTGTAGACAAAACGTTTTTAATTCGAAAGGATGGTGTTAACTTGAATCTAACACTTTTAACATTTTAACACTAGATTTTTTGCTATTATGGAAGTTGAGTGGTTTATTGCTGAAAGTTAGTAATTTTATTTTATTTTTGTGATACGTCGTGATTTGGTTTACGCTGTACAAAATTAGATGTTTTGAGTTAAAGCAAATGATATTTAAAGTGTGGATGTATCAAATAAATAGCAAATTATGTTTATTCATCTGAAGTTATGCAAGAATGCAGTCAGTCCATTGAGTTGGTGAGGGAAGTATATGGGATTGAACCCTCGATGACTATTGGCTTAATCATTATGTTCTGTATAATAAAGTAAAGAGTGTAAAATCAAGCTTCATGTTTAGCAACTTTATTAGGCGGAAATGGTTCAGGCTAGATGACTGGGGACCTAAACATCATCTTATACAAATGTAATTATAGCACTAAGTTTTGTTTTGTAGCTGTGATAGAACAAATTGGGGGCACGATTAACGTTGTCATCCTTTCATCACAAACTGTTTTGCTCCTAGCAGTAGGTATGATATTGCTATATATTTTTAAAATTGTTATAGATTTAAAGGTAGTTTTTTTGTTTTCTCAGACTTGGTTCTTGAGAGAATTGAAGAAAAAAAAGCCAGCCTTTTACAGACCATTGGCCAAAATCTTTACGTTTTTTAATATGCTAACATTTTGCTAATGTTTCAAGGCAAGTTATTTTATTCTTCTTAATCGTTTCAATTGTTCTGATCTTGTGGAATTCCGATGGACGAAAGAGACGATCAAATTTTTAATTTCAATGCGGAGAGATGGAAAAAAAACGTTGCCAACCCCAAAGAGAAAAAAATTGAATTGTGGGAAAAAATAAGTTGTAGCCTCAACAAAACCCTTCGGCTTAAGTCGTCTGCAACAATTTTCTTGTAGGAATTTAAGAATCTGATGCAGTCGTATAGGCGAATTAAGGACAAAAATGCGATAAGTGGTGGTGTGGCTACAACTTGGGCGTATTTTGAAGTAATTGGTAAGATGTTTGGGGGAAGGCGGCTGTAGAGCCTGATCCCACCACTCTTTTTACAACTTTCCCTACTTTAGTGGTCGCATCACTTGTTCTTTCTGCTTCCCAAGCATCAAAAACTCCTTTTTCTGTTTCCACTTCTGTCAATTTGAAATTGCATTTGAAAACACTGATTATTTGTTTCCCTCACTTCCATGCAATTGCAATACTGACATGGTTAGGCAAAGTCTAGGTACTTTAACCTACTAAACTTCTCTAAGGAATAACAATAATATTAGTAATATCAGTCTACAAGTTAAAAAATAAGTGTATACTGTTTAGAAGTAAAGCTGGAAAATCTACCTTTTAGAAGGCCATGTCCTTGTTCAACCACAACTCGAACAGAGCTTTTTTTAAAGTGCTTTTTGTGGCTGTCGAGTTGTCATTATCTCTACATGGCGTCATTAAAAAAGGTTTCAAAGGGTGTGCAGAGTCACCCACTATGTGCGAGTTCCTCGGAATGATGGTATAGTTTTCTAGTTCAAAAAAAGTATTGGAATTCAGTTCCAAACTCTAACGTCATTGCAGAAATCAGGCCATCCACTCACAACATACATGATCCTCATTTCATGGTCAACAATGACCTGCAGCAAAATTCCAGGTTATTCAATTGTAAATAAAACTTTATTGGAACTCACAACTTTGTTGAAAACTATAGCACATGTTTGATCAAACTTACTTGCAACAAAATGGAGTAGAATTCTTTCAAGTTGTAGAAGCTGCCTGGGTCGTTGATAGGTTTTGTGATGGGTATGTGTGCCCCATCCACACATCCACAAACATTAAGGAAGCAAGACTGCCGGAGGTTGTTGAATCCAACAACAACTTTCTCTATTCCTTGTTTTTCAAAAAATGTAAGTTACTAATAGACCAGCTTTCTGAGACAAATCAACTAAAAAGAATAGCATTCATAGAATATGACTACAAAACCTGTTGGCCATTTTTCAAACTGATAAAAATGGCAGTAATTTTTTTTGCACACCCTCATGCAGATTCGATGGGCATGTCCCCTTTCAAAACCAAATCTAAGGACTATGCCTCTGTATCTCTCTTAGTTGGCAAGCGTCCACAACATAACATGACCAGGCATGTTTTTTGAATGTCGACTGGGCATCGACCAACCCGGACGCAGTTATTTCATGCCCCCCAGCATACTGATTAACTTCTGCTGAATTATATATAGTAAATATGAACTTGGATTAATACTGGAGCTAGCCTGATTTTCAACTATTGTAAATTATTTCAAATGTTGACCTCTTCATCTGAATATGGGATTTAAAATCTAAATCACCTATAAGAAATCTTCTGTGACCTTGTTGCTCTGTACCTTTATTATCTGCACAATAAATACACTGATTAAAGTACACAAAAGCTTTTATGACATTGACAATTAAATCTAGTATTTCTTGGAGGGTTGAATTCTAATTTTTGTAAATGATCATAGACACAAACAAATCAAATTTTTAAAGAAAGCTGATGATCAATCTGACTATCTACGTTCACAAGCCGTAAAGTATCAGCTTTTCAAATAAGAACTTAAAAGAAAAATCATTTTCAACTTAAGCGTTCTTTCCCCCCCAAACACCCAGGGACTTTCACACTGCTGGTCTCGGTGGAACTTTTTATGAAAGTATTTGCTTTCGTCAATTTTAACAATGATGAAATTGCTGTTGTCATTAAAAACGCCTATTTTTATAGGTTGGTAAACGCATAAAGTAACACCACTTTGTCGAGAACTGACACCTGCTTTGCGCAGCTTTTGGACTGCGGCATGTCCTGGCACTAGCTATAAGCCATCAAAATAACATGTTTTAGGGATAGATTGATCTTCATAATAAATGAATCACTTTTCATTATTTTTCTACACCGCAGCTACACAGGAACTCTTTCCTCCACGATGCACCTCCCGATCCCTGCGAAACACGGTGTACTCGGTGTAGCTGACAAAGCTGTCCGAATGTTTAGACTTGCAATGTGTCTCTGTTATAACTCAAACGTCGACTTTTAACTTGCAAGATTACCGGCAAAGTGTTCGATGGCTTGCAGTTTAAAAAAAAACTGCATTCCACACATACAGCAAAGGAACCAATGGCAGGCCGACGACTGAACTAATCGTAGGTTTACTAGGAAGAGCCGGTGATGGAGCAGGGTCAAGTTTGATTTTTAGTCTACTATGGTTAGAACCAGTCAATACCGTGAGTGGTGGGCAAGTAGTCTGTAGGCTTGTTTGTAGATTGTCGTTGTTGGCACGATGTGTGTCTGCACGCGGCTCACGGTAGTGGAGTAAGCCGGGATTTTTGGTTGTTGCAAGTAGAACATGACCATGATTGTTACCACCGGTCCTGAGTTTATATAGCTTGGAGGTGGTGTAAACAACACGTCTGTTGTTGTCCATGACTGTTTAATGCTTTTTTTTATTAGATTTTGGTTTTGTTCTTAGTTTAAGCAAATTAGAAAGATATCGGGTATGACAAAGTAGGGTCAGCCCAGCCTAATTTAGTATGAAGTGGAATGTGAAGTATAAGCAATAATAAATTAAATAAAATCCAACGTTAGAAAAGACTTCTGTTCCGACGAAAAGGTGTTCATCTAAGCTGATGCTTCTAGTTTGTTATTTAGTAAACATTTATCTACTAGGCTGTTCTTGGGCTCCGAATGCGCCAGTTTATATTTTTTTATTATAGTTTACAGTCCATTACAGCAAGGGTTTTAAAACAATATTTAAAGATTAGAAATCTAATCTATTTAAAGTCCCAAGTCACTTGAGGTGTCGGTAAAAGAGTTTGTTATGCTTTTTAATTGAACTGTTTACTACGAGGTGATAAAATTTGAAAATCACTGTAAATGTCTTGTGTATGAGTTCAAAGAAATGTATGATCAATTGATTTTTTAAACGAAAATCTTTTATTTAATAAAATAAAATTCTCGCACTTGGGGCAAGATCGATCCTCGGAATAAGAACGATATCTCCCTTGGAGCATACGAAAATGAATTTGGTTTTTGATGAAATTACGCGCGAGTTCTTCAACAATTAATTGAGTTCCTTTTTTGGATTTAGATTGCGAAGCAGCATTTTAATTACTCCCTTCTTAGGCAATAAAACATGAGGAGGCATTCCTGATAGTGCTTGATTGTTCAAGAACTCAACGGGAAAATTGAGACAATCATTAGGGTCTTCTGAGTCGATTGAGTCAGCACTGTAGTATATCATGGTCTCTCCAGTCATTGCATTGATGATCTCACCTTTTAACTCCAACGTCAGTACATTTGTAGGCGCAACTCTTTTTCATAAGTCCTCTGTAGACATGGTCTCGATATCTTCCAAGATTGTGTCGATTAAGTCAGTCCTCGGTTGTAATCATCGAAGTAGGTATCTCAATTATGTCATCCTCCTAAGATTGTGTCGATTAAGTCCTCGGTTGTAATCATCGAAGTAGGTATCTCAATTATGTCATCCTCCTAAGATTGTGTCGATTAAGTCAGTCCTCGGTTGTAATCATCGAAGTAGGTATCTCAATTATGTCATCCTCCTAAGATTGTGTAGATTAAGTCCTCTGTTTTAATCATCGAAGAAGTTATCTCAATTATGTCATCCTCCTAAGATTGTGTCGATTAAGTCCTCGGTTGTAATCATCGAAGTAGGTATCTCAATTATGTCATCCTCCCAAGATTGTGTCGATTAAGTCTTCGGTTGTAATCATCGAAGTGTGTATCTCAATTTATGTCATCCTCCTAAGATTGTGTCGATTGTTGAATATAGTTTTTGTTTTGCTTATAAATCGAACAGTTTATTTTATCTATTATTAATTGACCATTGTTCTTTTTATTCTATGTACTTCCGTCTTCCTTCTTTGTTGTTTCTCGAGTCGACATGTTGCTTTTAGTTGTGTACAATAAATTCGGGTTTTACTCTTAAATAAAGTATAAAACACAATAGGTTATGGGCCCAGTCAGCTACTAACTGTGTAACTCGAATTTATTAAAAGTTTACGATCGAAATTTTTCGTAATTTAGAGCAGCGAAGTAATCACGTTTTCTTTTGAATCGCTGACACCTGTTGACAGTTGTTTGAATAATGGATTTCACGAGAATTCAAATCAAGCCGCTAGAAGGCAAGTCAAATTGGTTGAACTGGAAAGGTAGAGTTTCGATCCTACTGCGCGGCACACCAGATGTCATGGACGTTGTAGAAGGGAGACTTAAAAAACCAGACGAACCGAGGGATGATTCAACAGAAGCCGAGGTAACTGCATATCAAACCGCCTACAGCAAGTTTTTGAAAGCTGACTGCAGTGCAATGGTGATTCTATCAACCAACATGTCAGAAGAATCTTATGAAAAGGTTCGTTCCCATGCATGTGCAAGAGAAGTTTGGTTGGAATTACATAGGCTGTTTGATGGAATAAATGAAGACAGAGCCTATGATCTCTGTATGCAGTTCTTTGGTTACAAGATGTGTCAAGGTGATGAAGCTGCTACTCATGTTGGTAAGCTAAAGAATATCTGGAAGGAACTAAAGGTCGAACTTGATAAAGAAGAAAACAAAGATCTACTGCTCATGTGCCGTATAATTGAAACATTGCCAAGTGAGTATTTTTCATTTTCTTCAAGTTGGAGAATGTTGAGCAAAGCCGAACGGACTGTTGATAATCTCACGAATCAGTTATGTAGTTACGAAAGAGCTCTGGCTGGCAAAACTGAACCCGTTCAACAGGAAGCATTGTTCGCTAAGTCAACATACCCGAAGTCGGCACAGAAACAGAAAAGTCAAATAAAGTCTGCAAAACAAGGTACCATTATTTGTCATTACTGCAAGCAAGTAGGACATGTTGTTCGTAAATGTAGAAAATGGATTGCCGATGGCAAACCACCGAAGCCAGCAAATGATTTGAACATCAGTCAAGGTAAAGCTCCAGAGTCAGTCCATTCTGTGTCATTGTCTGCTGTGTATTCAGATGTTCTTGCAATTGATAGTTCTACATCTGCTGATGGTTGGTATGTAGATAATGGCGCAACCAGTCATTTGACTTTTAGAAGTGACATACTGACAAACTTCAAGAAATTCTCAAATGTCCAGAGCCTACAGATAGCAGATGGAAATCACGTTGAAGCTGTTGGTGCAGGTACTGTCCACCTGAAAACAGTGATTGATAAAAAGAACATTGAAGTGAAACTTGAAAACGTGTGGTATGTTCCAAAGTTGAACAGAAATTTGTTTTCAGTATTAGCAGCTCAAGACAGGAAGAAAAACAGTATTTTCATGTCTACACAAGAAAGATGTTACTTCAAGGTCGACAATGTGAAAGTTCTTGTTGGTGCTCGAGAAAGAAATGGTGGTTTGTTCAGGCTGATTGCAGATACAGTTGTTCCATCTAAGTTACAAGAAGCAAATATTGTAAAGGACGAAAATTTGATTCAGTTGTATCACGAAAGGCTTGCTCATCAAAACAAAAGACATGTGAAGTCAATTTTAAAACAAGAATTCAACATAGATGTCAGTCTTGATGGTGAAGTTTGTGAAGGATGTGTCTTCGGAAAAGCACATCGCCTGAAGTTTGGAACCAGAGTTCGAGCAACAAAACCAGGCGAAAGAATACACACTGATGTTTGTGGTCCATTTTGTAATTCATTCTCAAATTATCGCTATTTTGTCCTGTTTAAAGATGACTACAGTGGCTTCCGTTTTGTCTACTTCATGAAAGAAAAGTCTGAAGTGTCAGAGAAATTGACGTGGATGCTTGCTGAGTGCCAAACAGCTGGACATACAGTGATGGAGTTGCTGAGTGACAATGGTGGTGAATTTGACAATGCTGATGTGAAGAAAATTTTGAACAAACATGGTATCCGACAACGTCTGATAATGCCATACACACCTCAACAAAATGGATGCAGTGAAAGAGAGAATCGCACCTTAGTAGAAGCCGCCAGGGCCATGAGATTAGCTCATGCAGAATTACCTCAAGCTTTATGGGCACAATTGATTCAGACCGCTGGGTACATCTTGAATCGAACTGCACCTTCTTGTGTCAAAGGAAAATCACCATATGAACTGTGGTACAATAGAAAACCAAAAATCACACATTTGCGAATTATTGGTTGTACTGCATATGTTCATGTTCCTGATCAACGAAGAAAAAAGATGGACACTAAAGCTGAGAAGGGTATATTAGTTGGCTATGAAGGCGATGATGGCTATAGAGTTTTTCTCCAGCCAGGAAATAGAACAGTTCGTTCAAGAGATGTTGTTTTTGATGAGAAAATTCTAAGAACAACAGTTCCAAATTGGCCATTGAAATCTGATCAAGATGAGTCTGATGCTGATGACGATCAGATGACTGAAAACAGTGGAGCTGTGACTGAGGAAATACCTACCATTGCTGATGAACTGACACAGAGTGGTGCACCTGCTTCAGGCATACAGTTGCGTGACCGTGAATGCATCAAGAGGCCTGCTCGTTTCGATGACTATGTGATGATAGCAGCAGAAATGTTCAGTTCTTCAGAACCTACCAGCTTTGAGGAGGCAGTTCAAAGTGATCAGAAGAATGAATGGCAGCAAGCGATGAAAAATGAAATGCAATCGCTTTGTGAAAACCAGACGTGGCAACTTATGGATCTCCCTCCTAAGAAAAAGGCTATTCCATGCAAGTGGGTCTACAAAGTCAAGACTAATTCAGATGGTTCCATCGAACGTTACAAAGCAAGACTTGTAATTAAAGGCTATGCTCAAAAGAAAGGAGTTGATTACGATCAGACCTTCAGTCCAGTGGTCAGAAATACAACTGTTAGAACTCTTTTAAGCGTTGCAGCCAGTGAAAGAATGCATCTGATGCAGTTCGATGTTTCAACGGCATTCCTATATGGTGATCTGCAAGAGGAAATCTATATGGAGCAGCCCGAAGGGTTTACTGATGGTTCTGCTAGAGTGTGTAAACTGAAAAGAAGTTTGTACGGACTCAAGCAGGCTCCCAGATGTTGGAACACGCGGTTTGGCAATTTTTTAAAGAAGATCGGATTTAAACAAAGTGATGCTGATCCTTGTCTGTTTATAGTGGAAAGAAATATGAAAAAATTGTTTCTTGCTTTATATGTTGATGATGGCATTGTTATGGCTACAGATAAACAAGAACTCTCAGAATTTGCAGAGAGGTTAAAATCAGAGTTTAAAATTATAACAAAGCCAGCAAAATATTTCCTGGGAGTAGAAATCAATCAGAAATCTGATGGCTCCATAAAGATCAGTCAAGCTGCCTATACGAGAAAAGTTCTTGATCAGTTTGGTATGAGTAATTGTCGGCCATGTGTTACCCCAATAATTTCATCTGAGAAGGCAGAGGTTGATGATAATAATGAACCAGTCAAATTTCCTTACAGGTCAGTTGTGGGGGCACTCATGTATTTAATGACGGGTACCAGACCCGACATTGCATATGCTGTTAGTGTTGCTTCCAGGAATTTGGAAAATCCTCTTCATAGTGATGTAGTCCAAGTAAAAAGGATTCTGCGATATCTTAAGGGTACCGAAGATACAGGAATTGTCTACAGACCTCAACAGAATAAAAACACACTCCTGTGTTATAGTGATGCTGATCATGCAGGTGACCATACCACAGGCAGGTCTACGACTGGTGTGGTTTGTATCTATGCTGAAGGAGCAATAAGCTGGTTGAGTCAACGACAGACATCAGTTTCTATCTCAACCACAGAAGCAGAGGTAGTAGCGGCTAGTGAGGCTACACGTGAGGTTGTTTGTTTAAAACGTCTGCTGAACGACATTGTTGGATTTGATGATATTCCAGTCATACAAATTGACAATGAAGCTGCTATTCGTTTGGCTCAGAACCCAGAACATCACCGACGTACCAAACACATACAGACTCGTCATTTCTTCATCAGAGAAAAGGTTGCAGACGGTGAAGTTGGTGTCAAGAGTGTCACAACAGAACTTCAAGTGGCAGATGCACTAACGAAAGCTCTACAAGGACCAAGGCTAAAGCAACTGATGATCCACATGGGACTCGGTTAACTTTTCCTGGGAAATCAAGTAGTTTTCTAAGAATGAAATTGGTCAGACTGATAACTGTTACGATTTATGCTCAAAATGAGAAGGTGTTGAATATAGTTTTTGTTTTGCTTATAAATCGAACAGTTTATTTTATCTATTATTAATTGACCATTGTTCTTTTTATTCTATGTACTTCCGTCTTCCTTCTTTGTTGTTTCTCGAGTCGACATGTTGCTTTTAGTTGTGTACAATAAATTCGGGTTTTACTCTTAAATAAAGTATAAAACACAATATCTCAATTATGTCATCCTCCTAAGATTGTGTAGATTAAGTCCTCTGTTTTAATCATCGAAGAAGTTATCTCAATTATGTCATCCTCCTAAGATTGTGTCGATTAAGTCCTCGGTTGTAATCATCGAAGTAGGTATCTCAATTATGTCATCCTCCCAAGATTGTGTCGATTAAGTCTTCGGTTGTAATCATCGAAGTGTGTATCTCAATTTATGTCATCCTCCTAAGATTGTGTCGATTAAGTCCTCAGTTGTAATCATCGAAGTAGGTATCTCAATTATGTCATCCTCCTAAGATTGTGTCGATTAAGTCCTCGGTTGAAATCATCGAAGTGGGTATCTCAATTATGTCATCCTCCTAAATTTCGGCCACTGGAGATAAACTTCCTGGCCTTTGCTGCGCATATTAGTGGTAAAAGGTAGGCAATTCAACTCACTCCATAGACGACTTGATATAGAAACAGCACGAATCTTTTAATGTAATTTTGAATATAATGGGTGAAACTGAGATCTTGGCTACAGTAATCTGGTCAGGTCAGGCTCAATAACACTGGTCTTGATGAGCAGGATATCACTTAGATGAGTATTACGTTACCCAACCAAATAAAAGGAGACATGTTTGTCAAACGTTTTCCTCACCTTCTTCAGCTTGTCCTTGATGCAGCGTTACAAATTTTCTATCCCATTTGTGTGGACTCCGTTGTTTCCAAAGAACGTCACAGAGTGGCTTACCGTGCAATTCTTAAAACCCGTCGCAGCTGTAATGCCACAATAGGCAGCCTACTGGTCACTCTAAACAGTGGAGTCAGCTGAAAAGTTAATCTAAAATTAAATACTGATGATCTCTTTTATGGTGTCAAGGAAATCTTTTCTAACCTGATAAAACATGCTGCTAAACTATTGGGAGATGGGTGGTTGCGTCTCTTTTCGGGACTTCGACCATAAATGCATTGTTGGTCTGCTGATCGATGCCGCCAAAGACCCATCTTGGCTTGGTCGGTCTCGCTCTACTGTTCCTGGTCCTTTGATTTCAACAATGCAAATAAAATCTTGATTAAGCAGTTTTTCATATAATATAATCATTATTTCAATAGAAACCTAGACATTTGAACAAGTTGTAATACGCAACTAACAACTACAACTACCTCTTGAGTGCAGACACAACACTTCGGGCCAATCAAACTGATCTGATTGTCCCTCACCCAATATATACACAAATCTCAATGCATATTAAACCAATTAGGTGTATGACCAGTGTCAAGTTCAAGTTGCAACACGTTTCTAAGGAAAGCCTGACTTACATCGTCTATTGACCAGTAATACGTCAACTCAAGTCAACTGCATGAGTAATTTTGGAAGATGTTTATCCAGAATTCATTAAGTTAACTGTATTCATAGTACAGCATCGTTCCTAATAGCGTGACGTTAAGATTCAGCTATGAATTTGAAACATCAGAAATCAAAAACTATTTCCTTACCTTAATGCTGTCGCTCAGTTGAATTTTACTTTGCTGGTAGAAACTGCCATCTCGGATGCTTTTCGCCGCACGGCAGTAACAATGCCAAAAACAGCCATCAATTCTATCAGCTCTAGAAGCTATTGTCATACACAACTTTTGTTTTGCCAAAAGCCCCTGTTCCAGGGCCAAAGCAGCTGCAAGTGGCTTAGTTGCTACGCCATCATAAACTACTGTCGAACAAATTCCTGTAACTTCAAGATAAATTATTCCTGCCATAACTGATGCTCTCTTACCAAATGAAAATGCGTGGTGCACGCACATTTTTAGCACAAAACTTACAAAGTATTAAATTTAAAAAATGTATGATGCAAACTGGATAATAAACAGTAATGTTATACAAAAGTCCGGACAATAAGTTTGTCAATATCTTTTAATATTCTAATATTGTTTATGGAAATTGAAAGATGATACAACACTGATCGCAAGCAGAATTAAAATTATGTTTAAAACAATGAACTAATAAAAATTTATAAGAATGTTTTATGAATAAAAATTACCTCCTGAATCGGATACGCTTCGCAAAAAACACGCGCCAAACACACACACAAGAATGTGTTTATATCGCAAAAATGCTCAACTCGATATAGTGTATAAAACAAATGTTTATAAATAAAATCCTGGCTACGGGCCTCAAACAGTCCTTCCACCTATAATTATAGTAAGCAAACCATAATTAATATTTAACAAAAACATTAGGAAACTAATCTATGGTATCCAAACCTTCTGCAGACCAATGATAGGATCTACAAAATGTTCGCTATGGTTGACCGTTTCGTGGGTGTATCCTTGAAGGAGATAGGAGATTTGATTCTCCACCGTGAGCTGCTCACATGTCTGAAACAAACTAATACTGCTTATGGAAATTGAACGAGGATGCAACACTGATCGCAAGCAGATTTCAAATGAAATTTGAAAAAAAAATTATAAGAATATTTTATGAAAAAAAATTGTCTCCACAATCGGATACACACGCGCCAAACACACACACAAGAAAAGCGTCTCTATTGTAAGCGTCTATATCGCAAAAACGCGCAACTCTATATAGTGTATAAAACAAATGTGTATAAATAAAATCCTGGCTACGGGCCTCAAACAGTCCTTCCACCTATAATTATAGTAAGCAAACCATTTTTAATATTGAATAAAAACAATTAGGAAACTAATCTATGGTATCCAAACCTTCTGCACACCAATGACAGGATCTACAAAGTGTTCGCTATGGTTGACCGTTTCGTGGGTGTATCCTTGAAGGAGATAGGAGATTTGATTCTCCACCGTGAGCTGCTCACATGTCTGAAACAAAATAATACTGCTTATGGAAATTGAACGAGGATGCAACACTGATTGCAAGCAGATTTCAAATGAAATTTGAAGAAAAAAAATTATAAAAATATTTTATGAAAAAAAATTGTCTCCACAATCGGATACACACGCGCCAAACACACACACAAGAAAGTGTTTATATCGCAAAACGTCTATATCGCAAAAATGCTCAACTCTATATAGTGTATAAAACGACTTGTATAAAACAAATGTGTATAAATAAAATCCTGGCTACGGGCCTAAAACAGTCCTTCCACCTATAGTTATAGTAAAAAAAAACTATTCTTAATATTGAATAAACACATTAGGAAACTAATCTATGGTATCCAAACCTTCTGCAGACCAATGATAGGATCTACAAAATGTTCGCTATGGTTGACCGTTTCGTGGGTGTATCCTTGAAGGAGATAGGAGATTTGATTCTCCACCGTGAGCTGCTCACATGTCTGAAACAAACTAATACTGCTTATGGAAATTGAACGAGGATGCAACACTGATCGCAAGCAGATTTCAAATGAAATTTGAAAAAAAAATTATAAGAATATTTTATGAAAAAAAATTGTCTCCACAATCGGATACACACGCGCCAAACACACACACAAGAAAAGCGTCTCTATTGTAAGCGTCTATATCGCAAAAACGCGCAACTCTATATAGTGTATAAAACGAATGTGTATAAATAAAATCCTGGCTACGGGCCTCAAACAGTCCTTCCACCTATAATTATAGTAAGCAAACCATAATTAATATTTAATAAAAACATTAGGAAACTAATCTATGGTATCCAAACCTTCTGCACACCAATGACAGGATCTACAAAGTGTTCGCTATGGTTGATCGTTTCGTGGGTTTATCCTTGAAGGAGATTTGACTTTCCACCGTAAGCTGCTCACATGTCTGAAACAAACTAATATTGCTTATGGAAATTGAACGAGGATGCAACACTGATCGCAATCAGATTTCAAATTAAGTTTAAAAAAAATTATAAGAATATTTTATGAAAAAAATTGTCTCCAGAATCGGATACACACGCGCCAAACACACACACAAGAAAGCGTCTATGTCGCAAAGCGTCTATATCGCAAAAACGCGCAACTCTATATAGTGTATAAAACGAATGTGTATAAATAAAATCCTGGCTACGGGCCTCAAACAGTCCTTCCACCTATAATTATAGTAAGCAAACCATTTTTAATATTGAATAAAAACAATTAGGAAACTAATCTATGGTATCCAAACCTTCTGCACACCAATGACAGTATCTACAAAGTGTTCGCTATGGTTGACCGTTTCGTGGGTGTATCCTTGAAAGAGATAGATTTGATTTTCCACCGTCAGCTGCTCACATGTCTGAAACAATCCGACTTCCGGGAAAAATCCATTGCTGGATTGAAAGAAACAGTGTGGCAGCATTACGGAAGTTACCGGGGCAGAGAACCAGAAAGCATTTGTGACTCTTGGCTTATACGCCGTCAAAAACCCGGTTACCTTCCCGATAGAGGCCCCGGTGGTATTTCTGATGCATACATTTGCTCTCGTCAGTTTGAACCTTTATCGGGTTATTTTTCTTTTAATTGGCTCGCCATGATCTGAAGCCCAAAGTTAACATACATCTCGTACTATTTTTGACAAAATTATTATAAAATTTGGCTTCACTTAAACCGTTTTGAAGGCTCAAAAAATCTCCATCACAAACTGCTTACCATTTTAAGGCTAACAGTTGTAGTTGTATCACAGAATGCTGTACTTTGCTAGCCATGCTGTACAATCTGTTTGAGTAGTTCTTTTTTTTAGAATAAATTAGAACAAAAAGATTGTCTTTTTTAATCTCATAAACATAGGATTGAAATTATCTTAACATAGCGTCCCCAACTTAAAAAATATCTTTTTGGTTAAATAGTTTAAATAATTGGATAAAGTTTAACAACATCTCTGCTTTAAATTTATTTGAGGTTATGGTAGCTCTGTGTTCCTGGATAGGGCAACTGCACCACTTTTCATTGAGTCGTGGCAGCAAGCTGTTATGTCTCTCTTCGATGGGTGACTTTTGTTTATTCACATGTTGTATACACACTGGGCTGCAGTGTACAATATTTTCAAATACTCAGGTTCGGATTTAAAAGCTGTGGGCTCCCGTGCCGTGTATTGGGCCCTTTTTTACTGAATGGCATAGCAAGTTATAAGCACATGCAAACTCTGAAAAATTTTAATCAACAGGCGTTTAAATAAATTCGACTCGTAACTCACGCACAGAACTGTCATCCGGTAATAATCATCATGCACGTGTGTTACAAATGATGTTATTAGCCAAAGTCGTGTAATATCATATCATTTTTTGTGCCATGTGCGAAAACGACGTTCTTCTTCGCCCATGGTAGCTCGCAGTGTCAAAAACAGCCTCAAAGCTATGTAGACATTTGGAAATGTGCAGTGCATTCTACTCTTTAGCAATGTATCCAATAGTTGTTTTGGTGTCACTGTCGTCTTCTTGTCTAACTGTGCTCTATAATAAGTTGCAACAAACTTTCCAAGCTGAAGCAGCTCATCCCCCCCAAACACTTTCAAAATGAGAAAGATATGCATCTGATTTAATCTGGTGGAGTTTTGGCTTTGAGGATAATGGTTTTATATCAGCCAAAATAACACACCCTCAAGGGGATAACAGAGATTGTTAGCAAGGTTATTGGCAGCCACATTGAAAGTGTTTATTTTAAATGTTCTCCTTCTGTCCAGGATAATATGATCTTCGTAGGTATTCAACTTATCTGCAAATTGCTTGCGTTTTCCTTTGTCTAACACCAGAAACCGTCAGTGCTTCAGCTTTGTAGCTCTCAAATAAAACTCTTTGCTGTTCCACAAAAACCAGCGACCGAAGATGTTGTACTAAAACAATGTAGGTAACAGTCGTATTTTGTTAACACTTTTCAGGTTTTTCTGTCTGTATTGGCTGTAGTTCTAGTGTTCTCCAACGGATCATTTTATAATGTTTTGTTATGAAAGCAATTTTCACGACGTCGCAAGTTCTTTCTAAAGTGTGTTAGCTTCTGTTTGGATATCAAACTTTTCTTTTACATTTTCTGAAATAAGCTGCATTACGAGCATTATATCACTGTAGTTGTTCCGCAGAGCTTTTTGTAGAATTTACAATAGCAGACCAGCCTGTTACTGTTGAGTCTTTTAACTGTCAATACCTGAGTCATTCTCTACTGCACCAATACACTGCTCATCCCAAAATAATATAATTTAAATCTAGAACCCTTAAAGAATAAACTCTATGTTCTAACAGTACGATTAAGCAAGGTAAAGAGAGCCCTAATAGAAAAATCTATAGAACACATAGTATTCGAAGTTTAAAATAGCTGATAAGGAAGTGTGAAGCTGACAAAGCTGTCCGAATGTTTAGATTTGCAACATGTCTTTGTTATAACTCCAATGTCGATGTTGTAGCGGCAAGGGGTTCGATGGCTTGCGCTTTTGAGAGAGCTGCTGCATTCAACACATAAAACCAAGGAACCAAGGGCTGGCCGACGACTGAACTTATTGTAGGTTTAGTTGGAAGAGCCGCTGATGGAGCAGGGTGTTTTAAGGCTGAAATGGCTGTATGTGGGAAGCACCTAATTACTTCCTGGCGTGGATCATAATTTCATTCTTTTAACTTTTCCCTTATCTTTTTTCCAGGCTTGAGAGTGGCTTATTATAACTTACTTTTTTTAATAGTTTACAATTCTTTACGCCAAGTGTTTTAAGACTGCAATGGCTGTGTGGGCTGTATGTAGGAAGCACCTAAGTACTTTCTGTTGTGGATCATAAGTTGATTCTCTTAACTTTTCCCTCCTCCTTTCTCCAGGCTTGGGACTGGCTTATTATAACCTACTAATATACAAAGACTAATATTTAATAAATAGTGATACAGACCATGGTGTTCACTGTAATTGCAATTATATTATAGCGAAAGCTATCACGGAGAACATTTAAAAAAACAGTTATAAATAAATAAAAGCAAAAAAATCTTAAGTGTGAATAAAGCTTAATTAAAACTTGAAACATAAAAGTTTTAACCTGCTGTTTAAATACTGAAGAGCTCGGCGTATCATGTCTCACGCTATCTATCAAGCAAACTGTTCCAAAAAGCTGGTCCTGCTACTGAAAGACTCTTGGTCCGAAAAATGTAGTGTTTGTTTGAGGGATAATAAGATTGCCTCGGGTTATTGAATGAAGTCATGGAAAAACAGGAACATCAGATAAGTTGCCCAAAACTTGGACTTTTCGACACATCGTACCAACATTGTCTATATATGACAGATGATAATTTTAGTTAGCGATTGTGCTAATTATTTGATTTTGGTTTTCACTACTCCCGTTGTAACGTTGGCAAATAATACTACACTGGCGAGCTTATTGAATAAGTTATTTCAGTTTATTACGCCATATTTGAACATGTACCTAAAATGTAATGAACAACAAAAGCTGAAGTAAAAAAAAACAATATCAACCTAGAACTTCAAACCATACCTATCTGATCAATTCAATTTATTGAAAAATTTAAATGGCAAATTCCAGGATATTATGATATCATAAAAACCATTTGTTCCAATCGTTGAGGATTTAGTGCTGCCCTTCCATCAGAGCAAATCAACTCACAATTAGAGAACAGTCTCGAAGGCTTACCAACGGAATGGATTGATGTCTCCTGAATCACAAAGTTTGGCGTGCCGTTTGTCCAGCTTATTAGATAACTTCGGGCGCTCGCACGGTGCTGTGCGGATGTAGGAGATGAAAATCTTGGCTCATGTGCCTTTTTAACTGTTACCCAGTTGTGCGGTGGTTAAAACCAACTTATAAATAATATCTATTTTTGCAAGTGCACTTACAGAAGAAAAATATCATGATGTCAATTTTTTTACGATAGTTAATACTCTTTGGTTTCTCTAAATATCGAGTCGGTTTTGATTTTTCCAAATATTGCTATATCGGTGCTGCTAGGGGCAGTAGCCTCTCTCAGACACCTGAAGCATCTTACTGCTGACAACTAGCGTCTCACTCAACTCAGGAACTTGGTTTAAATAAATTTAAAACATGCTTTTAAGACAGTGATAAAATTTCATAGCGACATCGTATTGTAAAAATATTACCCCGGCGAATAGTAAACAGAGATGTTTATCATTTACTTTTTTTTAAACATACTCGATTAAATAAAATCGCATACTTTGCTTAATCAATTTTATTTTTATGTTTTTCTAACAGTCTAAATCTGCTTAGAAGTAATTTATTATTAAACAAAAACTCCACGAATCGTTGGCTTATAGATCTATTTCGGCTTTGTTGCCATCTTCAAAGCCGTTCAAGTTTAAACAAAAAACAGTGACTTTACTTTTTGTTCCAGTTATATTGATTGTCCTGTTGGTGAAAAACATTTGACCCAGTCGGAATTAGATGCAGCCTTGTACAACTTTAATAACCTCTGGCGCGTTTACTGTGTGGTTAGAATAATGCTTGTGCTAATGAAGTGGCGAAACAGTCATTTTCTAACATCTCTAAACACTGAAGAAGCATTTAACCGTAACTTTAATATCTCGTCAGAACTGAATGACTTTATTGTTAGTGTATTGAGGAAATTGAGATGAACGTTTTCAACTTTTGCAATCTTGAAGGGGCCATGGCCCCCTAGACCTCCCCCCTAAATCCGCCGGCATTGCTGCTTGCATATAATAAAGCAAAATCAAACAATTCAATTCAAAACAATTCAGTTATTATAATTCTTGTTCAATTCCATTACAATTCTAGTTTCTAGTACAATAGTATGCACATTAGTCGTCATGCCCGTATTTCGCACCGTTGTCATGGCGACTAAAAATCCGAAATGTCTCGCGCGCCGTTGTGTTTTCACGATCATTCCGATGCCTTCGAAGAATTTGAATTGCGGTTCTTATTGAAGATATAAACATCATGGGAGATAAAAGAAGCAAAGTTTTTCCAGCTGAGGTTGTTTTCATTCTCTATTTCAGTAACGTTACTAGTTGAAATTATTGTCGTTGTTATATTCAGGGCTTCTTTCAGTCAGACAATGTGATTCATGGGGGGCATTTCAGGAGTTTGAGGGTCAGGTTTTGTACTAATTAGAAATTTGAAACCAAATAGTTGGTCAGTTAAATAAAATGATTTAAGTAAAAAAAAGCTATGCGTTATATATTATAAATTATAATTTATAACATATAATCACATAAGCTGTAATGAAAAAATTGTTTAAAACTGAAATTTTCAAAGAAATCTTATGTGCCATGGTTTTTTGAAAAGCACCTAAATCTACTACTCTGTCTAGAAAACCTTCCTCTTCTCATACAACAATGAGTTAAAGTTTCTGGTAGCATTCTTTTTTTCTGCATTGCTGAGTATTTTGTTCATTCTATTAAATGATCTTTCTATTTAAGCAACTGTTACTGGAATAATAAGAAGAGAATTTCATGGTGGTTGTAACTCACAAAACCCCTCTGTACTTTTTTAATTAATCATCACTTTTATTCAAAAATGTGAAAGATTTTAAATCTGCAAGTACAGCTTCTGCATTGAACATATGAGTAAGTTGTTAAAAAAATTTATAATTTCTTTCCATCATAGACCTGACGTTGATTGAAAGGTTTCGAATCGACTTGCAAATAACATACTCTTGATTGATGTGTCAGATATATTAAATACAAAACAGCTGTTATAAACTTGGGAGTGCACCTGGGCTGAAGATGAATGAAAGCAAAAAATTTAAAACATAACCAAAGAAAATTAATAATAGCTTATGAAATCTGCAGTCTACAGCCCTAGCAAAGTAACTTTATATGTTTTATTTGCTACTCGTTCAACATTGCAAAATCAAAGTATTATGTTTTCAAATTTCAGCATAGTTACTCTATGAATTTGTTTGAAGTTTATTTTTATTTTCGGGGGGGGCGATGACTTAGCTCCGAGGGATGGCCCCCCCGAAGGTATGCCTGAAAGAAGCCCTGGCTATATTATTTCTAATTCTAATGGTCATGCAATTCACAGTATGTGTACAAAAGGTTATTGACAGTGCGTTTGCTGCCAACGGCGGAAATGGCTATCATATCAATGCGACCCGCAAAACAATTTAAAAGTTGAAAATAACTTGTGTAGCTGAATTATCTCACAGTTGAAATTTTTAGAAAATACAGACAGAAGCCACATTAGAAACCTTTCCCCAAACATATCTTTTCAGGGGGGGGGGGTAAGGAGCCAATGAAAACTAATTACATGTTGAGTCATATTATTTAACAGCATTGTTACAAACAGATATTTAATTTAGTTTTCAGGACATTTTCAACTTTTTAAAATTATTTTTTTTTTAATGTTGCATCACACTGTCAATAGATTTATCAATTTTTATGGTTTTAATTTTATACAAATAATTTATTTATAGATAATAAACCAGCATTTATTTGAAGCCCGATATGAACTTTATTTCAGTTTTTCGAGATAATAATCGAATTTTGATTTCGTGCGTATCTTTTTTTAATAAAAAATTTTCAACAGAAACAGCTGACCGTGCCGCAGTTTGTTCTCCAGGCGTCCGCCACACCTGTCCTTGAAAGGATGCCAAGCAAGGTTAGACAGGCGGGGGCAGGGGTCGTGACGGGGCACGCACGATGAAAGAAGACATTGAAATTACATTAATATTACATCGCATGCCATCACGATGGGGCACACGGTGATGAAAGTCAATATTGAAATTACATTAATATTACATCGCATACAGTTGTGATATTTCATGCATGATTAACGACCGCATCAAATCTGATTGACATCATGTTGCTTTTACGAAGTTTTTTATTTTTAAATATTTTCTATTCATCTTAACTTAGGCTTGTACAGACATTTTTTATAAATGTTTTTGTTCTCATGTCCATATTTTCTTCAACTAGAATAACCTATATATATATATGTGTGTGTGTGTGTGTGTGTGTGTTTTGACTTGCTCCTTGTTTTTAGTTTAATTTTTCTTTCATTTTCATTGTTGATTGTTGATTTTTTTATTTATGTCTATTTTGAAATTAACAAATCAAAGAAATTATTCTTTAATTTCTAATAATTTAAAAGTACAAATAAGGAAAAACACAAAAATCCTGTGCTATAAATAAATGAAGACACAAACACACACACACACACACACATGCAAACAGATGCAGACACAAACACACACATGCAAACAGACGCACACATACACCCGCAAACAGATGCAAACATATACGCTCACGCTAAAAATTCAAATTGGTTAAAAACTCAGAAATATTGATTTAAAATTTACAAAGTTTTTTTTAGTGAAGTCTTAGCTTATTTTTTTCTGCAGAGAGAGCTGTTCAAGAAACCGAAACCGATCACACAGAGCAAGCTGTCACGAGCAGTTGGTGAGTTAACTGAATGATGATGATGATGATGATGATGATGATGATGATGATGGTGGTGGTGATGATGAAGGAGAAGTGGTGGTGATGATGATGATGATGGTCGTGTTAATGATGATGATGATGATGATGTGGTGGTGGTGGTGATGGTGAGGATGATGATGATGATGATGAAGAAGAAGTGGTGATGATGATGATGGTCGTGTTAATGATGATGATGATGTGGTGGTGGTGGTAGTGATGATGATGATGATGATGATGAAGGAGAAGTGGTGATGATGATGATGATGGTCGTGTTAATGATGATGATGATGATGTGGTGGTGGTGGTAGTGATGATGATGATGAAGGAGAAGTGGTGATGATGTTGAGATGGTGTATGGTGGTCGTGATGATGATGATGGTAGTGGTGGTGATGATGATGATGATGGTGAGATGATGTGATCATGATAAAGAAAATGAGGGTGGTGGTGGTGATGATGGCGTAGCTATCAAGTCAAAAACTATCTTGAACTTTACACACACACATACACATGCGCACACAAAAACCAAATTTCGGAAACTCCAGAACTTATATACCCGCTGGACCGCCAAAGTGCTAGCGGCTCAAAGCCACTTTCTGCCGGAGTGTTCGCGACGCCCGTCGAGCTGAACGGAAGAACGGTCGGCATCTGCACTCCAGGTGAGCGAGCGATGGTCGGAGAAGTTAGTGGTGATGGTGATGAGGGTAAATGCTAAATGTAATAATGCTAATCAAAGAAATGATGGTGGTGATGATAATAATGATGATGATGATGGTTCTGATGATGGTGATGGCGCTCATGAGGTTTACTGTTTCGACAGATAGCGGCCTCTACTCGAAAGACGGTTCCCGTTCGCACCAACGACACAGCCAAAGAGATGACGGCAGGGAGAGGGTTGACCTTGAAAGGTCGAGATCGTAACTTCTTCTCCGCCGCTTTTTATAACATTCTCGCCTCGTGTATAATGTTTTTCATCTAAATTACTTGTCATCATTATCATCATTATCGTCATCATCATCATCATCATTGTGGTCATTTGGTCGTGATCATAATATATCAGTATCAACATTATAGTTTTTAATATTTATTAAAATTTTCGGAACTAGTCGTAGTCTTCTTAATTCATCGCTTCCATCGTTTTCCAAACAAGTAGTAACTAATTAACTACCATAAATTGTCGTCTTTGTTGTTGTTATTATTATTATTATTATTATCATCACAATCATGATGTCCTTCACCTCCACCATCTCAGACAGAACCTCGTTTCGATACCCCACGTCGAGGGGGTCGAAGAAACCCTCAAGATATTCAACCTGCAGAGGAATTCCATCGAGCGGATCACCGGCCTCGACCGGCTCGCCCGGCTGGTCTGCCTCGATCTCTATGACAACCACCTGGAGAGAGTGGAAGGCTTAGAGGGGCTCGCCTCTCTACGGATACTCTTGCTGGGAAAGAACAGGTGGGCTGGAAAAATGAGGAGAGGGTGTGTATAGACTGATATGGGGGGGAGAGACAAAAAATAGGCAGGTAATGTTAATAGTGGTGGTGGTGATGATGATGAGGCGATGGGAGTAGTTGATGTTATAATAATAATAATAGCATGGATAATTTATATAGCACAGTAAAATAAAATAGTCATCACAAGAGCGCTGTACAAAACGTCAAAAACCTCGAATTAACGTTGTAGTAGTTTTAGTTCTACAGTGCTGGTATCGCTGGAGTTTGGTTTGGCCGTAGGACTAGTTTGAGTCGGTCGCCGATGTGGCGGAACAGAACTGTGGGTTCGAAGTGAGATTTGTAGATGTTACAATGATGAATGACGTCGTCGGTCGAAAACCTTGAAATCGAAGCTGTTTTTTTTTTAAAGAGTTTTCTCTGATTTTAGAATCAAAAAGATAGAAAACCTGAGCCATCTCGTCAATTTGGACATGCTTGATCTTCACAACAACCAGGTGGTCACTGAATTGGAATTCATAAAATCATTTAAAACTTTTATATATGAATTAATGTTGATTTATTTTGATGGTTTATTCAATGGGCAAATGAAAAATCGGCGTAAATCAAAAGACTTCAGAGCTGCATGCAAAATAAATAAGTCGGGTTCATTCACGAATGCATTCATTCGATTCTATTCATTCAGTTTCGTTCGTAACGTAACACGGTTTTATTACGAGGCGCAGGCAGGCGACGCTATTATCATGGGCAGGACGAATTTAAAAGGAAACTGGACGAGGCATGGTTGATGAAGAGATTTGAGTGGTGTTATTGCAACAGTGTTGATTAATTATAATTGAGAGGCAAGAAGGCAATCCACCTTGCGCCTTATCCGACTAATAAGAATAATAATAATAAACGGGGAAACACAAAACAAATAAACATTTATTCGTTCGATTCCGTTCATCCCTTCCAGATTACCATCTTGGAGAATCTGGAAAACCTGCACGACCTTCGAGTGCTCAATCTGTCCGGAAACTTTCTGGCGCACGTGGAAGGAGTCTCGAATCTCGCCTCGCTGACCGAACTGAACCTGAAGAAAAACCGCATCCGATCGGCAGTAAGCCGTGTGGCTTTTTGTACTTTTTCCGCAAGTTGTCTGCGATGTCGCAGAAGACGACGTTAACGTCGTATCTCTCGTGAACGTTCATTTTTTTCTTTTATTATTATTCAGGCGGAGGTCAGCAGGTTACCGAGCCTGGAAAAGCTGCATTTGAGTTACAACAAAATATCAAAGTACGCTTGCTTGCTACTTCATCGAGGATTATTACATTTAAATTTGTTTTTTACTTGAACTCTTTTCTGTAGTATTCTTTACCCAAACATTTTGACTGTGTTCAACCCCTTGAACTTTCACCTTTTGAACTCTCACCTCTTACCCTCTTTTTTTTTTTTTAGATTAGAAGACATTTCGTGCGTGTTAAAGTGCTCGGGCTTGATTGAAATCTGTCTGGACAACAACCCCCTGTACAATAGAGAAGCCAATGTCAAGGCTGCCGTGCTTGTGTCTCTCCAGAAACTCAAGATTTTGGATCTAAAGAGAGTTACTGTAAGTTTGCACCATAGCCGATCGTTAATTCTGACCTAATGTAAGTTGGTAATGGCAGAAATGGTTTAGGTCATGATGATGTTGATGATGACAAAAATGATGATGATGGTGGTGGTGGTGGTGGTGATGATGATGATGTTGATAATGATGACGATGATGATGATTTAGGAAGAACAAAGGAAGCAAGCTGAACTGTGGTGTAGGAAAGATGAAGAGAAGAGAAAGGAGAGTTCAAAAATGGCGGCCTTGACATTAGAACAAAACGTCTGCATTATTCTTTTTTTGTTAAACAATTGCTTATTTAAAAAAATTTTATATATTTACATCAGTGACATTTGAAAGTTTCATTTGTCGAACGTTTTATTAAACAGGAAAAACGGCATCAAGCGATACTCAACGCCAGGAAAAAATGGCAAAACCTCCGAAGCCAGTCCTCTCGCATGGTAATGCCGGACCTGGTCGCCCGACACCTCGCCAGCATCCGGAGCAGTCGCGAGAACGACCGGAGTGCGCGGAGCGACAGCCACGACGAAAACAGCGCCAGAATCAGCGACGTCGGAGATTACGCACCGGCCGCCAGCAGTACCACCAGCGGGATGCCGTCGAGCCGCCGCGACGAAATTTTTCCGGAGGGACGAGGTGGGTCTACCGGAGATAGCCGTATGAGTTCCGGCGGTCGGACCGACCTCGACGGGCACGGAAGCGCGGCCGACGGCCAATCGGCAAGGAGCGGGCCGGACGATTTGTCGATCAGTGGTCGATTCGTTGTTAAAAGCAAAACGCAGGTCAACGGGCTTCAACAGAGTCGTCGACAGGTCGATGCCCTGAAGAAATCGGGTGCTCTCAGCAAGGGCGGCTCACCGAACGATGAGGACAAAGCTGAGGAAAACGGAATCTTCACCACAACTACTACGACCCTTGTGGCGACCAATTCCGCCGTGGCCATGAACAAGAACGCTTGTAGGTTTGTGTCTTTGAAAGTCATAGAGTTGTAATGATGTAGCTGTGTAAATCAATTGGTAATGCTAATCCCAGTGGAGTTTTTTTATTTTTATTTCCAATGAAACGCTGTTTGACCATGCAGTTGCGTAGCGTGGGTTACAGCCACCCAAGGTGGGAACCTCCAAAGAAAGTTGATATTGTTGGTGGGATAGAATTTTTTCAAAAAAAAAGTTGATGAACAAGGTGGTAAAATCTATTAAACTTATTTTTTCTTAAAATTTCCTACGCTCAAAAACTTTCTCGCCCCTTAAAACTGCCGCCCCTCCTACCTCTCGCCATTGACATGGTAGATATCGTTTCCTGTTTTCATGATTTTTATTTCTACTAAACAACATGCAATTATCATAATTATAAAAAAATTGTTATTTGTATATTTAAAAAATATAATTTTTTTAAATTTCCATAATATGTTTCTATTAATATTCATATTTAATGAATTTAAATATTCTTGTTGGATTAAATATCAGGGTTTTAAGTGTGGCATGCCTTATGGACAACTCCCCCCCCCCCCATGTGGTTGTACAATTTGTTTTAACCTCATATATTAAAAAAACTCTCCTAAAAGTTATTCCACTCTAGTTGAAAACCACTGCGTTATACAGACCAGTTTCAATGCTTGTTTATGTAGTGTTAAAAATAGCAAAAATATGACATAACGACCTAACAGAACTATGACCCCGCAAACACTACCAAGGGTCAGGAGAAGTTCAAGGTCAAAATCAGTCAACTCGGCCGTTCTTCTTACTGATGGCGAGAAGGTTTCCAAGGAGAAAGTTCCAGAGAGGTCAGTCAGGAGGGGATACCTAATCTAAGTTTTTTTTTTATCAGATTAATATTACTATTTTGATGGGAATTTAACTGAAAATCGGTTTTAATTTAAAGTAAAGTTTATTCTGTTTGGCTTTTGTCCGAACTTACCGATCCAATCGAGCCAAAACAAAAGAAAAAAATACCTTGAAAGTAGCCTTCTAACCTTCATGATTAAAAAGATATTTTAATTTGATAATAAATTTAATTGTATTTTAATTTATTATAAAGATATTTTATTTTTCAGCAATCACAGGTCGTTAACCGCCATCACTACCAACCCGGACTCTCTCTCGGAGCTGGACGGCGAAACTCTCAAACTCTTCGGCTCCGGCTCGTTGGATGCTTTCGACAGGAACTGGGGCATCCAGGCTGCCGGGGTCGTGACGACGGCGGCGTTCAGTTTCATCGACTTCGACGAGATCGTCAGGGTGCTGCCGAAGATACGGGTCAGGTTTCCCAGCGTCTGTGTAAGTGTTACGTTGCTGCCCGTAAGTGTTACGTTGTTGCCCGTAAGTGTTACGTTGCTGCCCGTAAGTGTTACGTTGTTGCCCGTAAGTGTTACGTTGTTGCCCGTAAGTGTTACGTTGTTGCCCGTAAGTGTTACGTTGTTGGCCGTAAGTGATACGTTGTTGCCCGTAAGTGTTACGTTGTTGCTGCCTGTCACTTCATCTGTTTGTAAAAATTTCTGTATCGATCGTAGGAAAGTAAATGCTTATTATGTAGTAGGAAATAAAAGTTCAGATTTTTTCAGTTATGAGCCAATAAAAATGCCTTTGGTGCTGCTTTCTTCTTGCAGTTGTTTTTATCACGCTGTTTAATTTAAAAAGATATCTGCTAGAACTTCAGATAAAAATTTTCCATGCTGATTTCTATATTTTAAGTCGATGTGGCTACTCGTATCGTTAGCCACTAGAGTCCTGCACGGGCCAATCTTTTTCAGGCCCTGACCGTACTGAATCGGGCTTTTTGTTCCTGTTGTTTTTTTTACGTTGTCTTCGACCTGGTCCGTTTTGATGACCTCGATAATGCTGGTCTGGCCCGTACTGGGATTTAATATTCACAGGTAGGTAAGAGTTAAATGATGACACGGTTTACAATGACTGAAAGTCAAATCCAGTTACGTGGCGTACAAATCCGTGCAAAGTATTAATACATTGTTAAATAAATCAAAAATATAATTAATAGCTCTCTTTAGTTTGAACCTAATTTCAGTTAAGCCCTTTTATAGTTTTGTTTCATTTCTTTATTATTTTAAAAAATAATACTTTTTTTTCTCCACAAATACATGTAAAGCACTTGACGTTCAATTCGACCAACGTCTCCACACTCAACCAGCTGAACGCACTGGCTCAGGTCAAGCGACTGGAAAGCCTGTGCATCGAGAGTGAAGAAAACCCCGTGACCTTGTTGACCTGGTGGAGATTGTACGCCATCTTTAGACTTGCCCATCTAGGACTGAAAAAGATAAATGGGGAAGAAGTTTGTAATTTTATTCTAATATTAGTTCAACTTTTTTTCTTTTTTAAGGAACTGCACTAAACTCTAATAATAGATATTATTATCTATAATAGAGTGTTATATAAATTTTTTTATTCATCTATTTATTCAATGATGTTTTAAATTGCATTAGATTAAAAGCCAGATATTATTATCTTATTTTTTTACAATCGAAATATTTGTTTTTTTTTTCATTTCTAAATAACTCTCTGCGTCTTCAAATCGCTCTAAAAACATTCATTCCGTAGATAACTTCTCAGGAGTTCGGAGCAGCGGAGAGAGCATTCTCCGGCATGTCGTCCTTGGTCGCCTCCACGATTCCGAAATACCGGCTTCACTATCTCCTAGGAGACAAGTAATCCTCGCTCCTACTGGCTTTTCCAGTGACTTTTTTTTTTTGTTAAGCTCAAATGAATATATTAATTGAGAAGCTAAGCTAAATGAACTTGCTTCATCGTAACGAATCCTAAGACATGAGTAAACATTCTGACCATGGGCTAGTATAGTGAAGAATTTTTAACTTTGACATGACCAAAGTTTTAATACTTTTTAATAATTATTTTGTAAACTGGTGACTCGTAGGTTCTTCTTCTTGCACAAACTAGAATAGATCTTTCTAGGGAACTATTCCCCTTCAGCATTCAACAATAGCTGGTTTTAAATGTCTTTATATTATAATATTTCTGGTGATCTTTATTTGTTAAAAAATTTCATACGATTTTAATGTGACATTTTGTTATTTTAAACCAAAAAATATTTTTTTTTGTTAATTCTAAAGTAACATGTTTATAAAGTGAATTGAATGAGTAAGAATTAAATGCTACTTGGAGTAATAACACCTTTTTTACTTCTTACCCGTATACCATTGAACCAGATTGGCAAGCTATCCTGCTATTGTTATACCCCCTTCTTCTCTTTTCTCAGGCTGTTTAAAGTCAAGCCAGCTTCATCTTTTGTAGAGCAACTATTCTCTATTCATAACGATTCCTATTTATTAGTTAAATGTGAATGTCATTATTGCCGAAATTATTAATTTTTTAAAAATAAATAATCTACGACATTCACGACAGGAAAAAACTCCTTGCAGACGACAAAAACAATATGTCTCCGTGCGAGAGTCGAACTCCAAACTGCGACAAAGTTGAAAACATCGCCAAAGCAATTTTCAACTACGACGTCAGAAACAAGCTCGGACAGAATTCGAAAGTTAATATCTTTATTTTTCGTGAAATTTTCACATTTTAAACCGACGATATATATCAACTTCATTTTTTTTTTTTTTTAAGAAAAAATTAGAATTTATTTTTTAAATTAATGTTTATCTTATTGTTCTTTTTTCAGGACCCAAACCACAAGACGTCATCTGCAAGCAGCCATGCCGTCGAACCCCGACCTCCGTCGTCCGCCAAACTGTGTCTCGACAAGCAGATGACCCAGTGCTTGGAACTCCACAAGTGTCTGAACAACTTCGACAGGCTCTGGCCAGACATGCTCCGCAGGCACGTTCACAGGCTGACCAGGGAGATGCTGAATGTGAACAAGTATTCGGAGAAGTCGATGAAAGAATTGTGCAATGCTTGATGCTGCAGGTCAGCTCTCGCCGATAGAAAGAAATTCGAACGGAGCATCCCTATGCATCGCTTTCCAACATAACTGTCTTTCTTTTTAGGATTTTTAAGATTAAGTCGGTGCGCTGTGACCTTGCCATTTGCCTCCCCCCTCCCCGGTAAAGTTCACGTTAAATTCTTTTTGCACTTTGACCTACCTCCTACCCGCCCCGTATAAATCATGCTGAAACAACACTGATATGTTTTTTTTATTTCCATTGTGATAACATTGTTGTATTATATCGTTTGACGCAATGTTTTTTCTATATAAATTTATTTTATATTTCGTTCCGCACTAATGTAATGTCAGTTGGAAGAACGCGTTCTTGGTGATCCGCTTCTTGAAGAAACATCGATCCTGTTCTTTTTTATATTCATTTTTCGTCTTTTTATTCCTTGTTTTTATGCTTCGAAGACCATTAAAGGGATTTTCTTTCACTTATGAACATTTTGATTATTATTCGTTCGTTTATTTATTTAACAACAGCAATACATTTTTGACTTGAAGAATTACAAATTTATTATGTCTTTTTTTAAATTAGCGGCTGACTGCAATTCTAAAACAGGATTACAATCACAATTTCTGTCGCTTAAGAGTGATAGGGAAACAAAAATTTCAAAATACCTGTGCATTGCTTTCTATCTCCATCCAATCTCACCATCCTATTTCCCCATCTCATCTAAGTTTGTTCCTACACCATCATCTTTTGTGAATAATAATTTTGTTTACTTGCTCTATAAATTCCACATTTATTTTATATTTAATTATATTCAGTCTTTTTGATTAAGCACATATATAAGAACATGAAATAATTGCAATAATTTTTATAAATACTTATAAAAAAAAAATTTTTTTTAACATTGTTTATCTATATATTTATTTATATATATATATATATATATATATATATATATATATATATAAATAACTGACTATCCGTGTCCTTTATGTATTGCTACACCATTCATCCAATCGTAATGAAATTTTTACAAAAGCTTGAGAGTCAATGGGAGACAATTATAGTGAAAAAAATTTGAAATCGGTTACAAAATGAGCGAGCGGGAACTGGAGAATGAACGGAAAATCAAGCGGAAACGGAAAAACGAGCGAGTTGGAAAAAGAAAGTGACCGGGAGCGAGAAACGACCTTGAGCGGAAAAGCGACCGGAGCGAGAGAGAAACACGCCGGGCACCCTGCTAGTATTTCAAATAAAAATAATGTATACTTATTATTTGTTCAAGCCGGGATAGAGCAAAATTTGTTTCTTAAATATCCCCAGGGACGGATCTCCCCACCAGATACTCATCCCACATTTGTTAGCAAAATGACCACGGTGTCTGAAATTTTTTGGAAGAGTGCCTACGACCACCCCCCCCCCCCCCGTCATCAGGTTTTTTGTAAGAGAAAGTGTGAAAGACGTGGAAAAAACTGGAAATTGCGTACCTGCACCCCCTCCATCAGGAATTTCTGTATCCGACGCGAATTACCCTGGTAATTTTTTACTGTTTTTGAGATAATGATAAAAAATATTAGCTAATTTTGTTTTTTACTAATTTTTATTTAGGTTACAATCTTTGTATGTGCATGTGTGTGTGTTTCTTTCTACGCTAATCTTACAAATTAAAGTTAACCAGCTTTTTGATGAGCTAGGAAGCTGAAACTTTCAGCATAGCTTTATCTTGGATGGCAATACATGATTCAATTAAAAAAATTTAAATTGAACATCTTTCGTATTTCTAAATCGAGTGTATTTGAAATCAAAGTTTGTGTTTAAAAACTCGTTTTTCCTTTACTTGTTTCAAATTGTTATCCATTAAGCATTTTTTGTACATTTATATTCATTACTTTCAAATAGGCAGGTAATTTGAGGTAATCAATAAGAGTTGTTACTACACGCAATGATGGCAACCAAAAAGTATAAAAAATGTTGGATGAATAATAGTACTAATTGTTATTTTCGATGTAATCGAATTTTTATTAAGCATTGCACTGCTCCAAAATAAAAATCGAATTATACTTACACGAGAATCCATACTCCTGACAACCACAACCACCTTGTGCTACTGAGGTTATTTATGTGATGAGTCACTATGTACATTTCAACCCAACAATTTTGAAATTAATAATTTTTTTTTATAATAGTTTATAGTCCTTTACACCAGGTGTTTTAAGACTGAAATGGCTGTATGTAGAAAGCACTTAAGTACTTCCTTTCGTGGATCATAATTTGATTCTTTTAACTTTACCCTCCTCCTTTCTCCAGGCTTGGGACTGGCTTGCAAATGCAAGGCGGAGTTCGATTAATAATTCTGCATTTGAGGCCCATAGATGTGTCAGTGTTTCAGAAGCCAAAGGTGTATAAGGTTTTGAAAAAAGTACCTACTACTACCCCCACCCCCGGTCATCAGCTATTTTTAGAGACAAAAGTGTATAAGGTTTGTAGAATTTTTAGAAAAAAGTACCTATTACTACCTCACCCTATCCTTCTCTGCCGTCAGTTATTTTTGGAGAAAAAACTTTCAGATGGGATTTTGTAGGGACGCATTTATTAGACCTTTTCTACGTGTGCCAAAAAGCAAAGCTAGCTCTACAGTAGTCTACAGTGTTTGACATTGCACTGGAGCATTTTTGTGTCTGCGTCAACTGATATTTTTCGCTTTAATTAGCAAATACAAATACAGAAAAGTCTTATCTGATATCGTTATTAACAGCTGGTTTATACCGCTGGCGCTATATTTGGGAGCCGTCCATAAATTGGCAGTTCTGGACGATTTATACCCTTAACCCTCGTCACAAAAAATCAGGCCCCTCAAATATAAGTTAAGAGGCACCTTAAAGTCTGTTTTTGTTACTATGAAATGGTCACAAGGTGAGAGGAAATAGAGTGAAAGACGAATAAAGAAAGGTACACGAATCCTTCTCATGATATCATTGCTACTGCTTGCATGTTCAAATAAACATATAGGTAAAGAGAAACATAAGTCATATGTCGTTTTGTATAAATTAAACTTGGCATTTCAACTGCGTAAATAATTGTTATCGGATTGCTTTGAATCGTGAGACCAACTGTTGATGCCGAGTTAATAAATTAATAGAGTGCAATATGATACAATACGATACAATACAATACAATACAATACAATACAATACAATACAATACAATACAAGTGTTATTTATGTACAATACAACAAAAGTCGTTTGTAGGGGAAAAAAGTATTACAAGTTAAAAAATAAAAGTTCTTGTGTGAGCCACCTGTTCCTCCAAATGTTTGTAAATGAGATGCAGCAATTTGAGCATTTGGCTGAATATAGATTAGATAGAGGTCGCAACTCTGTCAGGGGGCGGAAGGTCAAAAAGCTCTTTTGAGCATTTTGTGGGTTTTGCTTATAATTTATGGTTATTTTTCATAACTGATCCAGAAGTCGTTTCCTTCCAGGTGTGCCAAAACCTATCAACTTTGTAATACAAATAAAAAACCAAAGAATTATTATATAATACGTGGTCATTCCCTTTGTTTGTGGTAAGAGAAACATTCCACTGGCTGCTGCACACCACACTTCTTCATCAAATCCTGGACTCCCTCCCCCCTTCTCTTCAATATCACCACTCGACAACTTTACCTTATTTCAAAACCCGTGCTGCCCAAATAGGCCTCAAGGACCACCTCTTAAGTTAAATGATTGCTTTATCTTGTCACTTTTTTATCGACGCACTTGATCTTCTGACTAGAATAATCGCAAAAAAATTTTTAATTGATCTCAAGTTGACTCTTAAATTTGTTTTAATAAATAAATAAAATACAAAATACTAGCTGGGATACCCGGCGTTGCCCGTGTTTTTGTGATTTTGTCCTTAAAAGCTAACTGGTTAGCAGTTTTTTTTATTTTTAGCAAAATGGACACAAACCTGACCATGGTCTTCAAGTGTAACAAACTTTAATAAAATCGGTTTAGGTGTTTTATTTTGATGCCGATGTATATATTCGATTTTATATATTAGATAATAAGCTTTCTAAAATGTTAACAGGGTTGCACATGGGATCTTATTCTATATTTAGCTGCTTATGAATATTTAAATTCACGCAGAGGGCTGTCCTGCACACGAAGGCACCTGTCGTTATATTAATGCTGTGGTTTCCTCAGCTGTATTATATGGGCCTGGGCCTATATATATAAAATTAGAATTTTGAGTGTTTTTTCGAGGATCGCCTTGTTCTGCTATTCGCTAAAACTTCATCATTATTTACTAATATTGTTTGTTTTGAACGAAGCAGTTTCACTGAAGATCCAAGAATAATGTTTTGTAAAGACGGTGGGTGGTTTTTGACATTTTTTTATCATTATAAGGAGTTTGTCAATATGCATGCGGCCTCAATAAATTCATGTTTCCTCGTTTACTAATTTATTGGGAGCCTAACAAATTCATGCTATAAAATAGTATTGCGCAGTAGTATATAAAAAAAAATCGCTATGCTCTGGTGAATTGAGTTTGATCAAAACTGGATTTTATGTAATCGTTTGTACATGACGAGGATCATGTCATAAAGCGAAGAACTAACTCTGAGATTAACTCAGATTCACCCCCATGTTGTCAAGTAGCTAGTGGTCTTGACACAAACGTTTTAAGGATCAGTTTTTTGACGTGCTTATTATATGTTTATTACTTGACATTTTATGCGTTTTAAACATTGCAGATTGCAAGTGCTGTCCAGACTGTAAGTGCCAGACGACAGACGGATCGTGCACTTGTGGAAGTGGGTTCACTTTTCAGTAACATATATTATAACAATTATAAATTTTTAAATATTTATCTTTTAAATCATCATCAATTATAAACTTTGACATGAATTGTGGTACGTAAACAACAACAGATTGCAACTGTTGTTCCCAGTGTAAGTGCAACAGTGGAACAGCCGGAAAGACTTGCGGATGTAAAAGTTAGTCGAGATAACTTCTCTCTTTATTTTAAACATTTTATGTGACTCTAGTAACGGTTTGTAACTTCATTCCTTTTTTTTAACATTTTAATTTTGTAATAACCTCATTCATTTTTAGCATTTTAATTTTGTAATAACTTCATTCTTTTTAACATTTTAATTTTGTAATAACCTCATTCTTTTTAGCATTTTAATTTTGTAATAACCTCATTTTTTGTAACATTTTAATTTTGTAATAACCTCATTCTTTTTAACATTTTAATTTTGTAATAACTTCATTCTTTTTAACATTTTAATTTTTTAATAACTTCATTCTTTTTAACATTTTAATTTTTTAATAACTTCATTCTTTTTAACATTTTAATTTTTTAATAACCTCATTTTTTGACATTTTAATAATCTCATTTTTTTCTTCTTTGCAAGATTCTTCGTGCAAGTGCGATGCGGGCTGCAAGTGCGGCTCTGACTGCAACTGCCAGACTGGCTGCTGTTCAAAAGGCTGCCCAGGAGAGTGCAAAAAGTAACTGGACGACGACGACGACGACTTCCTTCTCAAAAAGGGATGCACTCGACTTATATAGCGTTTTTGTTAAACATTTGAAATATTATGGCTGAATTTAATCTCAAATATATACCTATTTGCGTTACCTATACATCTAAGAATCTGTGTCAACATTAAACATTTTGTTTTTTGTGTTCAAATATTTTCTGAAATTTAGTTTAACTTTAACGAGATAAACATGTACCTACATACAGTGTTAGTTTAACTTTAACAAGATAAACATTTACCTACAGTCAAGGACGGATCCAGGGGGGGGGATGAGGGGGATGCATCCCCCCCACCAGCCAAAAAGTCATGTAATGCAATTTTTTGCAAATTTGAGGATTTTTCATTTAATAGTAGGTATGTATCTATGTTATAATCTATATTGCTAATTTTCTATAGCATTCCATACTCTACCGATGCTGTCAATTCAAGTTTAAATTCACTTTTCATCAAAATCTCGCCATAATGATTCGATTTGATTTCTGAAATTTTGCGTTTTCGTGCACTATTAGTATAGAGCAAACCTTAGTACCGTGTTATACAATCAAAATAAATAACACCAATTTTAAAAGTATACAATTCGTAATCTAAATCTACGATTTTCAAAGAAATAATACTAAATTATTATGTCGAATGGTCCAAAAAAGTTTAAGCAGAGTCAGCTTTCGTTCAACTTACTGTATAAAACAGTTGAAAACATTAAAACTATGGAATGTTCCAATATTATAGAATTGCATGCAGACATTGAAAATACTGTCATTGAAGCTAACATTCAGAAATATTCTTCCAATGATGGCAATATTCCATCTGAATTTCCACAAATTGTGGCTGTCCACAAAACAAACACAAAAATTAAAAAAATTTGCTAGTTTGTAGTTTCAGTTGCACACAAATTGACATAATGATTCTTTCCACTTTAATAAACTCAACATTCTAAGCTGACAAATCCATTATTTCTTCCTTTCTTTGTATGCATATTGTTGCTTGCCCGTGTGTTTTCGTTTTTTCTCCTACCCTAGGAGAAAAAATCCTACAGTCTACAAAATAAGACTTTGAATTCATCTGGATAGCTCCTTTTGTCTGACATCATAAAAATTGTATAATTGTTTTGATTTGATTTAAGCTATTTTTATATGCAATAATTTAAAAGATTTTAGTTCAATTTATGCGCCAAATCGCACCATTTCATATAGTCTTTGTAAAAAAACCTTGGAGAGGGGTCACATCCCCCTACCCAAACCCCTCCCCGTGCTCGGCGCTGCGCCCCTCTTTAATGTTGGTTCATCCCCCCCCCACCAGAATTTTCTGTATCCGCCCCTGCCTACAGTGTGTTTTGTCGTTTTGTCAATAACTATAAAAATAAAAGACTTAATTTTGCATAGATCTCATGCATAGCATTATAGAACCATAATAAAGACGATAATTTATATAGCGCCGTGTTCAGCAGTTCCACGTTCTATATGTAGAAGAAAAACGCAACTCTCAGTCATGTGGAAATCAGCTGACATTTTCCTGCTGCGTTAAAAATAATCCAATTAAACGAGATCGATAAATCAATTCAGATACGCCGCGTGCTTTTGACGTTGCAATTAATTGCACCGATGAGTTCGGTGTGTATACACTGATTGAATTTTTGTTTTCTATAATTAAGAATGAAACATAACGCTTTTTTTAAATTCCCGTTCAATCAATCAATTTCAATTTTTATAGCGCTTTTTTCAAAAAAAATGTTTTGAAATTAAGCCGGGTTTTCACGTAAAATGCGAACAACTCTGTTAGTTGGAAAGAGTGAATAAATTAACTGGAAAAAGTGAATAATCAATAAATTAAAATCAATGTTAAGAGTTGGCATTGATGAAGTAAGTTAAACTATCAAACTATTTTTAATAAAACAAGTGAACTGACAAGCGTTTTGTTTTCCAAAAAAGCCGTCGTTCCCCAGTAAACTTGAAGGTCAGTCAGCAGTTCGAATTTCACAGACGTCGCCCGCTCACTTTGCGATGTGGGTACATTGGCGTAGCGAGGGTATCTGGCGCCCGGGGGCAAGGTATAAAAAATTCGCCCCCATCTTCCACTGTCATCCCAATTGGACGACCAAAACCGAGAGAACCGAAGGTGCCCGAGCTATATCCGGAGCTCGGTAAGCCCTTCCCCAAACATATTTGGAAATCACTTGTGTGAAATATTGCAAAGATACAAAAGCCTGGCGCCCGGGGGCAGATGCCCCTCTCTGTCCCCTTCGCTACGCCACTGTGTGGGTAGGAGCCTGAAAAACGGCTGTCTCTAATTGAGACACAAGTGATAGAAAACAGCTCTTTTGACTGTTTCCAGAAAGATAAAGAAAAACTGATTTCAATAATTTTAAGCTGTAGGTACATCACTGAGATTGTCTTTTTTATTAGGGCCATTGTCGTGGTCCTGGTCTCTAATCGAGTTCTTAAACGATTCAGTGGCGTAGTGCCCCGGGCGGCACTTTTAATGGGGCAGAAAATTTTCGAAAAAAAATTGTATATAAAATAAATAAATTTTAGAAAATTTTAGGAAAATGTACCTCCGAATACCCCATCTCCCTGGTCATCAGCAATATTTAGAGGCAAAAGTGTATAGAGTTGTAGACAATTTTTGGAAAATGTACCCCCCACTACAATGTTTTTTTTTTATGTTTAACCCTTCTTCAAGGAATTGCTGAAATGAAGGCTTTTCAGACTTCTTATCAATAACATAAATTAACATCATTTCGCTTTTGTGACTGATTAGTCGAAAATAATAAAATAATATTAATGAAATAAAATAAATTTTGGTAATAATATTAATAATAAAGACATTGTATGCATTACATCCAAAAGCCTAGCTTTCATCTTTTTAAAGATGTTACATCCTTAACAATCGACAATACCTGGGTCGTTCATCAACTCCATCCACTCTGAAAACACTCAAAAGCAAATAAAAACAAACCAAAAATATTTGACAAACATATTTATTTATTTAGTAGCCGTCAAAACCATTTCAATAGCAAATAGAATCAGGAACGGAATGAGTTAAAATTTAATAGATTGTACGTCAAAATAACTTCGAGTACATTCTTCACGGGAGAAGTGAATTTCTTCAGATTTCTCCTCTCTACTTGGCACAGGCTCCAGGTTTGCAGCCTTTCTGACAGTCAGCGGGAGTGCATTTGCATTCCGATCCACACTTGCAGGTGGCGCCTGAAAAATCGGGAAAAAACAAAAGTTGAAGAAACACGAAATTCAGAAATTAAAAAAAAAATAATACTATACTTTCAGATTAGAATAAACTTATCAAAAAAAAAAAGTTTAATATAATAAAACAAAAAGAAAGAATTCAAAAGCTTTAAATTAATTTGAAACAGATTAAATGCATCCAGAGACAACAAAGAGCAAAAATCTTAATCGTTTATCAATGAACGAAATCAACGGAACAAAATGAATTCACACTTACTTCCACAGCCACAGTGTTCCCCTTCTTTGCCCTTTGTGCATTTGCAATCAGAACAACATTTGCAACCTAAGAATTTATAAGAAAAAAGTTATTTTAAAGGGTAAAAATATTTGTGCATATGTTCCAGCATGAATCTGTGTATAATAAAAACAGTAGCCACTTAACTATACTATAAATACTATCATGCCATCTACAAGTGATGCTAAGTCACTAAGTAACATCTTTTATAAATCATACTGCAGTTGCAGTAGTGATGAAATTCAAATGTTTTAAATTCACTCACTAAATTACTTATATTATATTAATTATATCCATCCCAATATCCACAACTCATAAACTTAGTTTAGTGACTTTAGTACTATTCTTATACTATTATACTGCATTTCTATTTTAAAATCATCACCAGATTAATGATAAGTTGCAAATGTATGGAACAGGGCAACTATGAAATAATAAACTAGCGGTGACTCATAAGTAGATCATAACAGTCATTAATTAAGATATATCAGAGACTTAAAATAGATTAATAAATAATAGACTGAGAATTGCAGTGATTTCTCATTACTTGATCACAAACATCCTAAGATTCAAACGACGAATAAAATAAAATAAATGCTCGTACCATCTTTGCACGGCATATTGAATACTTTCTAGAGAACGAGACGCAGACGATAATAAACCAACGAAAGCACACGAATAGCAGCAGCCAAACAACGTGGCCTTATATGCATTTTTCAAGGTGGGCGGGGGTGAATCTAATTGCGCATGGCGCTGCACGATAACCTAATTTTACAATTTAAATTATCAGGGAGAAAGATAACAATCCCTCGAGTGATTTTGTTTAATTATTTAAAAAACTGTTATTGACTTACATAGTTACTGTATACTTGACAGAGGCGTAGCTAGGGTCTTCTGCACCCGGGGACAAAACACGAAATCTGCGCCCTCTAGATAACCTCTTTTGCTTCCTGATTCCAAAAAAACTTGATGACCGGGGGAGGAGGGTAGTCGGAGCAACTTTTCAAAAAAAATCGAACTCCATAGAAATTGTTAGATACAACCATGATACAACAAAATAATAATAAAAAAAACTTTTTTGGTCACTGAAAATGCGCCCTCTCCAGTCCTGCGCCCGGGTACAACTGTCCCTCTCTGCCCCCCTTTCGCTATGCCTCTGATACTTGAGTCACACGATGATTAGATAAGTGATTATAAATAAGTGTCTGCTGCAAAGGTCCAAAATACAAAGTGCTTAAAGAAAAAGAAATGATTAAAAATAATACGATGCATGTTCTATGTTCCTCGAACCACTTCAAGACTTAAAATGAGAACTTTGATACCTAGAAGCGTGCAACTTAAAGTGTTTTCTGTTCTGCTTGTTTTTCTTCTTCTTGCA
The DNA here is from genome assembly GCA_963978895.1 of Erpobdella octoculata. Lineage (NCBI taxonomy): Eukaryota > Metazoa > Annelida > Clitellata > Hirudinida > Erpobdellidae > Erpobdella > Erpobdella octoculata. The sequence goes on along the minus strand of OZ022238.1, from coordinate 1,230,045 downwards.
AACATTTGAAACAATAAAAATATACTTATAGAAGTGGCAAAGTGCAACAACGTATATAGACATTTATGAAGTACCGGCAGCGTCATTTCAGCAACGTTTACAAAACCCTGGGCTCCCCTTCACCTGTCCCCCCCCCCAAATGACGCCACTGCTAAGTATTTCCAGCAAAGCTCGTTAGGGTTAGTTAATTTATTACACGGTCCTTTATACTGTAAACTTAGCTAAAACGCTCTTTCTGTAAATATAGAGGATTGGGTGACGATTCAGCCCTCTGGGCTCTCTTATAACTCCCAAGCTGCTGGCAATCATCACCATCGTATTATTGTGTCGTGAAATTTAGCCCCTTCGTCTCGGCTATGAAATGGCTAGCGCGCAGACACTTGAACGTTGACTCGCGATAACTTTAAAGAATGTATATATATATATATATAATTGTTTGTATGTTTAACGTTATCACGTGGCATGTTTGTGTCACACGTTGTTATTCATTGAAACACGCTCGAGGTGTTGGAATTTGGTTAAGCTAATATAAGTTTTGAATCAATTATAAAGGTTTTATTTTACAAACAATTTTCTTCTAATAAAGTGTCTGGAAAATAGGGACCATCCATAAAATTCATCACATTTTTGTAGGCCATTTTATATATATATTGTAGTAAAATGGCCTAAAAAAAATTAGACGCATTTTATGGACGGTGCTCTATAAGGCGCTCTATAAATTATCAAACATTTTACAAATCAAATAAATTTTTTAACCTTGGTTATTATAATGCACATCAATGCGCAATTTGATTTGATTTATTGTGAGATCAATTGGATCAATTGATTTGATTTATTGTGAGATCAATTAGATCATTTGATATGATTTATTGTGAGATCAATTGGATCAGTTGATTTGATTTATTGTGAAAGTAAAAGGCTAGGCTATGTATTATTATATATAATTAATATAATCGATATTTTTAATTGCGTGAAAGTTTAAAATGCCCGCCTCCCCACATGCATGCAAGCAGACAGTCGTCTACTCTTATTTGTAATCTGACGATAACCGGTTGCATGGCTTTGATTATTTTATTTTAGAGACCCGCCTATCATAAAAATGAGAAAACCTTATAAGATAACAAGAACATCGGATTGGGTTCAGAGTACGAAGCTCGAGAAAAAGGAAGAAGATAGACTCGCTTTTTGTGTCAATAAGATCAAAGATCGTAATTTCGAGGACTTTTGACTGGATGCTGATGACTTTTGCATTTCAACAACATTAAATTGTCATGTAGGTCATTGCTGTAAACAAGGTCCTCAAGGTCAGAGCAATGGGCTTTTCCAACTGCAAAAATGAACGGTTTTTTCCTATGGCGTCACTATAAGGGGAGCGGGTCGCAATGGGTCACAATTGGGTGACACCACCGGTATAGAAATATTTGTCTCTACGAAATTTATTACATTATGAAATAATTCGTATACCTACGTTGTTCGGCCTAGCAACAAATTTTTATTATTTAACCCTTTCCCCATCAATTTTGCTTATGAGGAAATGTTGCATTTTTTTTAGAAACATTTTACTAAGTTTTGCCTCTACCGTCATTGCCTCGTTTGAAGAAAGATTCGTTTATCTGAATTCATCACACTTTTTACTATTTTAACATCTAAGTTAACTGCTGTTCAATTTATCTGCTTTTTCTGTTATGTTTATTTTACTTTCTAAAACTCTTCCATCAAGTCTTGAGTTTAGCTGAGTCAGCCAGACACAAAAATTAGAATATCGGCTTTTGACACTTTTTACAAACTTTTATTTAGGTTACAGTCTCTGTTTGTGTGTGTGTGGCTTTCTCTGTACACAAATCTTGCAAGTAAAATTTAACCAGCTTTTTGACTAGGTAGGAAGTTGGAACTTTCAGCATAGCTTTATATTGGATGACAATACATGATTCAATAAAAAAAAACTTAATTTGAACATCTTTCGTATTCCTAAATCGAGTGTATTTGAAATCAAAGTTTGTGTTGAAAAACTCGTTTTTTCTTATACTTGTTTAAATGTTATGAAACGCGTAGCTAGTAAGTCATGTAATACATGTTTTGTAAAGAAGAGGTTTTTCATTCAAAAAATTTATTAAGCACCTTTACTATACTATGTAGTCAATTCAAATTTCAAACGCTTGTCTTGATAACTTTTAATTAACCGCGTGCATTATTCTCCACTTGGTTTTGACAGATATTGAATCTTATGATCATTATCAACTGAGCATTTAATTTGTTGTACAAAACTTCACTGTATTTTTGAATTTCTCTCACTTGCATGGTCAACATAGAACCACTAATAAAGTTGTGTATTTGTAAACTCACCTTTCCATCCCTTCCTAGGTCTTTGAATTAAATAACCGTTTTGCGACTGTTGGTTAAAAGTTCAAGTGCAACCCGATTGTTTAAAAGTTAAGTGCTTTCTGAATTAAAACAAAACCTACAAGTCAAATAACGGCTTTCCCGCACATATGAAAGCTAAGAAAAACCGACCAAAACAATTGAACACTGACTTCAACTTTTTTTAAAACCATGAATGAAATTTCAACAAAACATGTCTATGAATCAAAGAAATATCTTTAACTCAGGTTCAGAACAAAGTTCATAAATGTCACAAAAACGATATAATTGATATGTACTCCTAGCTTAAACGATGCTGATCTGAAGGAAAAATCAATTTGAATGATTTTTTGGTCTACCCCATAGCTGTTCATTGAAACACATACATATGTACCCTTGTGCTTTTCTTTTACATCGTTAATAGCATACAAGACTCTGAATATGTTCAACCCTTTCTTGTTAAAGTAGCCGACACTATGTCCGTTTGGCAAAACAATGAAAACATAAGGAGGTAGTTGACCACGAGTCTCACAAAAAATCATTAGATCTGTATTGTTCCTGAAGTCCCATTCGAAGTTGACAACCTTGATTGTTGGCAGCACCGTTCTTCCATCGGTGCTGGTTGAATTGTTCATATTCGGTAATGTTACATTGTCCACCGCTGTGAAGATGTCACCAAATGATGTTTCCATACGCGGATCCAGTTTTCTAGTCACATCAGTCATTGAAGTTATCAAATGATCAACTTCTGTAACATTTTCACCACCAGCATCCAAAAGAAGAGCTCCTGTAGTCAAGAAATGTTGGGTGTTTGGCATGACTTCAGTCACATCAGTCATCGAAGTTATCAACTGCCCAACTTCTTTGACAACTTTACCATCAGCAGCAATGGAGGGAGTTTTTGAAGTTGAGAGATGCTGGGTCGTTGGCATAACTTCAGTCACATCAGTCATTGAAGTTATCAACTGCTCAACTTCTTTGACAACTTTACCATCAGCAGCAATGGAGGGAGTTTCTGAAGTTGAGAGATGCTGGGTCGTTGGCATAACTTCAGATGAAATACAGTTAACAGCTGAAAACTTGTTTATATCAAGCTCTTCTGCACTTCTTAAACATGTTCCGGCTATCGTCAAATTAACCATCGTCTTGATATCAGACATGGATTTACAGTCGCAATTCAAAGGGTTATTGTATAAAAAAATTATTTCGAGTTGTGCAGGGAAGTTCGATAAATCGGGAAAGATGCTTATCTGATTGTCATTCAGATCTAACTTCTTTAATTTAACAAAGTCTCTTAAGCCGAAATCACTAGTAACTTCAGAAATATTGTTTTTTGACAGGCGTAAGACCTCCAAATGTTCATTCAGCTGGTTGTATGCTGAGAAATTCCAAGTGTGGTTAAATAATTTAGAAATATAAAGTACTTTTACAGTTATATTAGGATTGTTGAGAAACTCGAACGACTTAATGCTCCCATTGAGTACCAGTCGATCAAAACTCAAATTTCCTTTGGTCTGAAATGGTTAAAAACATCAATGTTTTATTATAATCAACTAGCAGTGCCCGTAGCGGCTTCGCTCACATGAAATTAGAGAATTTGAACAGTGCATCCATAGGTGTCGGCTCGGCCCGTCGACAATTTGGCCCAGCCCGTTACAAAACCAAAATTCCTGGCCCGGCACGGCCCGTCTAATTTGGGCCCTGCCTGTTTTTACAGGCCTAGATATTCTATATACTTGATGAAAAACTTCAGCCCGTCCTACCTTGACTTCAGGCTTGGCCCGGCCCGTCTGAAGACCCTAAAATTACTAAAATGTCTATATGCTTAGTGAAAAACCTCGGCCCGTACCACCTTGATTTAAGGTTTAGCCTGGCCCGTAAGAAGACCCTAAAATAACGGCTTGGCCCGACCGGTGATAAACTGGACTCAGCTACTTTTAACCGGAACAAAATCTCAAAATACTAAGTTTTACATCTGTAATGCTTGCAGTTGTTGAGTAGCAGTTATTTTAAAATCAAATAACCCTTATTTTGACCCCACATTTGAAGTCATGGAAACCAAAGTTTTAAAAAATGGTGAAACACTTATATCATTATTTCTTGAGGCGCTGGTGGCAGAGCGGTAGAGCGTTAGCCTGTCGATCGTTAGGTCGGCAGTTCAAACCTCGCCGGCGTCATCAGCGTAACTCCCTTAAGCAAGGAGTTCACTCGCATTTGCTAAATTGGTAGGCGCCTATAAATGGCTGCCTTTGCAAGTATCCTCCCTCTCTCGCTTGAGCAAGACTTGTCTTGATAAGGCTATGCTAAATCTCAATAAAATACTAAATACTAATTTTTACATCTGTAGCATTCAGTTTTTGAGTAGTAGTTACTTTAAAAACCAAGTAATCCTATTTTCCACCCCACATTTAAAGTCCTGGAAACCAAATTTGTAAAAAATGGTGAAACACGTATATCATTATTTTTAGATTAGAAACTAAATGATAATTTTTACTTTTGTTGCATTTACAGTTTTTGAGCAGCAGTTACTTTAAAAACCAAATAACCTTATTTTCCACCACACATTTAAGGTCCTGGAAACCAAATTTGTAAAAAATGGTGAAACACGTATATCTTTATTTTTAGAATAGAAACTAAATACTAATTTTTACATCTGTGGTATTTACAGTTTTTGAGTAGCAGTTACTTTAAAAAACAAATAACCCTATTTTCCACCCCACATTTGAAGTCCTGGAAACCAAATTTTCAAAAAATGCTAAAACACGTATTTCATTATTTTTGGAGTAGAAACTAAATACTAATTTTTACTCCTGTAGCATTCACAGTTTTTGAGTAGCAGCTAATTTAAAAACCAAATAACCCAATTTTCCAACCCACATTTGAGGTCCGGGAAACCGAATTTTCAAAAAATGGTGAAACACGTATCTTTTTATTTTTCAAGAAGAATCCATATACCAAATTTCAAAATCTCATTTTTGGTTTTCGAGATATACATTGTTTTAGAAAAAAGTTTGTTTTCCAGTTTCTTCCCCTCCGGAGCAAAATTTACAAAAATCCTTTCTTAGTGGATGCTAACGCAATAAAAGTAATATAAGTTCCAAATTTCACGTTCCTAGGATGAGGCGTTTGAGCTCGGCGTTGATTATCAGTCAGTCAGGACATGTTCTTTTATATATATAGATATTCAAAAAAGAATAAGGAAATAAATTAGTTTGAAAACAGTGATGAGCATTTAAAGTAAAAATAAATCAACAAGTCAAATTAAAATATCTTTTTACAAGTGATCTAATGAAAAAAATAATGTTTGATTTGGCAGAATAAAAGATGAGCGACTGTGTTATATTTAAAAATAATCAACACAAAAACCACACTTCACTTTCATTTCTTCAAAACGGAAAGTCGGATTCAGATTATTCAAACTTAATTCTTCAATTTTTGAACCAAGGAAATCAAAAGTCTCCATCTTCAATCCAGTTGAATGATATATATAAATTTTCTTTATCTGACTTCCCTCAAACATTTTTTCTGGAGATTGTCTAAAAGTTACATTGTTGAAAACCAACCAATCCACAACAAGACCATTAAAAGCGCCTCGTCTTGTTTCATTAATTGTTACTGAATTTAAATTAACTATGACAATAAACGTGTTCTGCAGAAAATTCGTGGGCAGAATGTTTAACGTGCTGTTACGTATTTCTAAATAGCTCACATTTTTGTTTTTAATTCCACCTTGCGTTTCATGGACTTGAATTGTACTATTTATAATTCTGAATTCGAGAAGTTCATCTTTTTTTATCGCTTCAGTGTATTCGTCCAATCTTCTACAGTTGTTGCCGCAAATTAACTGAACTGAGTCTATCGAAGTCCAATTTGTTGTTTCTTCAGGAAACTGGCCTTCAAGACATTTTAGTACTTTCTTCCCCTTCTCCGTCGTGACCACACAAGACTTCTCCACTGCCACCGGTTCAATACATGCAACACAAAAGAAGAACAGAAATATAAAACAAAACATCTTCTCTTTATAACAGCAAAAGATTTTTCGTTTTTTGCTGAAATCAAATTCGGACGAATACAATTTTTTTTTTAATGGCTTGAATGAAGTTTTTGAAAAGAAGCGGACGCTAATGACGTCCCGAAGGGTGCGTTTTAAAATTCACAGAACTTTAATTTGCTTGCATCTGAAATGTTAAAAATTAAAAATTATGAACTAGCTAGAGAAATTTTTTTTAAAGTTTAAAACAACTGTCCACCTGGGACGCTGTTGGTAGCCTTCAGCTCAGCCCCAACAAACTTGTTTGAATAGCATTGCCATCTAGCGTTAAATCTAGAAGTTTAATTTATTTTTATCCCAATTGGAATTGGAATAAAATCAACAATAGAAAGATTATAAAATGCACTCAAACCAAGTCAGCAAACAAATAGTTAAAAAATTCGACTAAAAGTGTTATTGAATTCTATTAAAAGACTGGTTGAAAAGATAAGTTCTTAAAAGAATACGAAAGTTATCCAAAGTCGTCTGCTTTCGGATCACAGGTAGGAGGGCAATCCAGGTGGGGGGGGGACCAGCAACGGTCTGGTCTTCGTCTTCAAACTTCAAAAGACACAATCTTGGGGTGATGAGAGATGATCTTCTTTTTGTGTGCCAGAAAACACCAAGAGAGAAAAAAGATACTCCGCTTTTCCGTAGAGACTAGCACCGAAGATAATGCAGGATCTTTAATTGTTAAAGTTTTATAAGTAGTGGAGTGACCCGACAAAAACCCTTCAACCCACAGAAAAGTCCGTCTGCAGTATTGGGTACCTCTTGGAAGATATCATGTGTTTTCTTATTGACATTTGTGAGTTGGGAATTGCAGTAGTCAATACGCGCTAGCACAAGTTGGACTACGTTAGTTCTAAATATACATTTTTAAGAACAAAGAGTCTAACTTCTCTAGAAGCAGCATGACTGTTTTTATAACACTAGAAATTGTTGGAGTCATCACTTAGTTTTCTTTTAAAAATTCTGTTTTTTTTCATGGTAACTCGAGTACCCGAGCAGAGAAATGCAGTCAGAGAGATAATTATCAAAACATTTGGAAAAGTTCTCTGCCATTTTGAGATTTGCTACTGAGAAAAAGCGAACGAGATTGTAGAAATAAGCTTAGCTGAGTCAGAAAAAAAATTATAATTTCGGCTCATGACAATTTTATTTAAAATTTATGAAACTAGTAGCTATTAAAAAGTCATGTAATACATGTTTTGTAAAGAAGAGAGGTTTTCAATCAAGAAATTTATTAAGCCCACATATATATATATATCTAATTAAGCCCCTTTACTATACCAAAGTAAATTCAAATTATGACCACGCCTGCCTTGATAACTGTTAATTAACCTCGTGCATTATTCTCTACTTGGTTCTTAACAGTTATTGAATCGAATGATCATTATCAACTGAACATTTAATTTTTTGTACAAAACTTCACTGTATTTTTTAATTTCTCTCACTTGCATGGTCAACATAGAACCACTAATAAAGTTCTGTATTTGTAAATTTACATTTTCATTCTTTTCTGGTCTTTGAATAAAATAATAACCGTTTTGCGGCTGTTGGTTAAAATCCGGTTGTTTAAAAGTTAATTGCCTTCTGAATTAAAACATAACTTACAGTTTCAGGTGGTTGGTGGTCAAACAACGTCTCTCCCGCACATACAAAAACTAAGAAAAGCCAACCAAACAATTGATTGAAAACTGACTTAAACAAATTTCAAGAAAAGCAAACGACTTGAAAACCAAACAAAACAAAATCAAATCACTGCAACAAGTTTATGAGCACTGTTTGTCGGATTTGAATAAACATTATATACGTAAAAAATTGATACGGTACATGTCCATGAATCAAAGAATATCATTAACTGAGGTTTAAAACAAAGTTCACAAATGTCACAAAAACGATAAAATTAAAATGAACTCCTAACTTTAACGATGCTGCTTTCAATAGGAAATCAACTTGGATGATTTCCTGGTCTACTCCATAACTGTTTGTTGCAACACATGCATATGAACCCTTGTGCTTTTCTTTTGCATCGTTGATAACATGCAAGACTCTGAATATGTTCAGCCTATTCTTGTTAGAGTAGTAGATAGCACGACCTTGTGGCGTGACAATAGAAACATAAGGAGGTAGTTGGCCATGTGTTTCACAAAAAATCATTAGATCTGTATTGTTCCTCAAGTCCCATTCGAAGTTGACAACCTTGATTGTTGGAAGCACCGTTCTTCCATCGGTGCTGGTTGAATCGTTTGTATTTGGTAATGTTGCATTGTCCACCACAGTAAAAATGTCACCTAATGATGTCTCCAAACGCGGATCCAGATTTCCAGTCACATCAGTCATCGAAGTTATCAACTGCTCAGCTTCTTTGACATCTTTACTATCAGCATCAATGGAAAGAGTTCTTGGAGTTGAGAGATGCTGGTTCGTTGACATAACTTCAGATGCACGACAATGATAGTTTAAATACCACTTTATTTTAACTCTATTTCCATCCCTTAAACAATATGCGGATCTGGCCAAATTGACCTTCGCTACGACATAAGAAGATATGGATTTACAATCGCATTTCAAAGAGTTATTGTATAAATCCATTATTTTGAGTTGTGCCGGAAGATTCGTTAAATTAGGAAAAACGCGTAATTGATTGGACCACAGGTTTATTGTCTTTAATGCAACAAAGTCTCTGAAACCGAAATCGCTAGTAACTTCATGAATATTGTTTTTTGACAGGGTTAAGACCTCCAAATGTTCCTTCAGCTGGTTGTATGCTGAGAAATTCCAAGTGTGGTTAAATAATTTAGAAATACGAAGGTTTTTTTTACAGTTATATTAGGGTTGTTAAGAAACTCGAACGACTCAATGCTCCCATCGAGTATCAGTCCAGCAAAACTTACATTTCCTTTGGTCTGAAAATTTGAAAAACATCAATGATTCATTATATTCAAAAAAGAATAATTGAATAAATTAGTTTGAAAACAGTGATGAGCATTTATAGTATAAATAAATCAACGAGTCAAATTAAAATATCTTTTTACAAGCAATTTAATGAAACAAATATTGTTTTATGTGCCAGAATAAATGATGAGCGAGTGT